>LPNX011183313.1:58645-254318 GCA_001517045.1 Pseudotsuga menziesii
GACAAGTAAATATGATATCAGAAGAAGTGGTTAAGAAGTTGCATTTAGTTACTGTGCCTCATGAAAAGCCCTATCCTCTAGGTTGGGTTACTAATGATACACGATTGCAAGTTACAAGGAAATGCGTATTAAAATTTGCAATTATTGAAAAGTTTAGGGATACGGTAGAATTGGATGTAGTACCACTTGACATTTGTGGAATTGTACTTGGGAGTCCATATTTGTATGACCAGAAAGCAATCTTTTATAGAGAGCAGAATAAGTATCATCTTTTTAAAGAAGGTATGGAATATATTATATGAGCACATAAGATAAAAACCAATCTAGCAATAGTCTCTGCAGGACAAATGAAGAGGTTGGTAAATGCTAGTAAGAACTTTGTGTTGATGATGGTTAAGATGAAAAATGATGAAGTCTCTAAATATTTTGAAGAATGTGACCCTAAGCATAAATCTGAACTGATTGACATCATTTCTAAGTATGGTGAATTGTTTCAAGATCCGAAGGGGTTACCACTGAAGAGAGAGATTCAGCATGAGATACATTTGCAGTAGGATGTGCCACTCCCGAACATAGCCATGTACTGGATGTCTGTAATGCAGAACGAGGAAATCAAGAAGCAGTTTCAGGAGCTGATTGAGAAGGGGGTCATCTGGCCCAGCACTTCTCCTTGTGGCTCTCCTATAGTCTTGGTTCCAAAGAAGGATGGGTCTTGGAGAATGTGCATTGACTATAGGTCCCTTAACAAAATCACCATTAAAAACAGGTATCCTCTTCCTCGTATTGATGATTTTCTTGATCAGTTGAAACATGCAACTTACTTTACAAAATTGGATCTGCGTAGTGGGTATCATCAAATCCTCGTCGCTGAGCATGATGCTTGGAAAACAACTTTTAAGATGAAACAGGGTTTTTATGAATGGCTTGTGATGCCTTTTGGGCTTTGTAACGCACCTGCTACTTTCATGTGGGTCATGAATGATGCCTTTCATTCATTCATTGATGATTTTGTAGTTGTATATCTAGATGATATTCTTGTGTTTAGCAACACTTGGGAAGAGCATGTTGTAGATGTGAAAAAAAAATTAGATGTACTGAGAAAGGAAAAGCTTTATGTAAAAATGTCTAAATGTGAATTTGCTAAAACTTATTTAGTATATCTAGGCCATATCATTAGTGGAGGCCACCTGCGAGTGGACCCAGCCAAGGTTGCTATCATTGTAAACTGGCCACGGCCTAACACTGTTACTGAAATCAAAAGTTTTCTGGGTGTGGTTTAGTATTGGAGGAAATTCATTTCTGGGTTTTCTTCCATTTCTGCTCCTTTACATGCATTGACAAGCATTAAAGAAATTTTCCAGTGGGGAGGCAAGCACCAGAGAGCCTTCGACACTTTGAAGGAAAATATCAGCACAGCACCAGTTCTGACATTGCCAGATTTGCAGCAGCCATTTGAGATCGAAACTCATGCCAGCGGGTTTTCCATGGGAGCAGTTTTGATGCAAGGAAGGAAGCTAGTCTGTTACCATTCAGAAACATTCTCTACTGCGGTAAGTAACTATCCGACCTATGACAAAGAATTGTATGCTTTAGTACAGAGTGTGAAGAAGTGGAAACATTATATCATGGGAAAAGAGACAGTCATACATACTGATCATCAGCCACTTCAATATTTATAATCTCAAACTAAAATACAACAAAGTAGGCATTTAAGATGGATGGGGTTCTTACAATAGTTTCATCTCGTAATTAAGTACAAAAAGGGAATCCATAATAAAGTAGCAGACATGTTATCAATGCCACCTACAAATGCTTCAATAATTCTTCAGAACAGTTCATTAACACATGAAAGTTATATTGAACAGTATGCAGAAGATAAAGATTTTAAGAAAGTATATGCATCACTAATACATGGTAAACGGGAAGAGAACTATTTTGTGCATGAAAATATCTTGTATCATCTTGGAAAACTCTATATTCTAGAGAAATAAAGAGTGCATGTGATTCGAGAGGCACATAGTTCATTGATTGCGGGACATTTTGGTGTAAGCAAAACATTGTCTGTATTGCAGAATCATTGTTATTGGCCTTAGATGCAAGAAACTGTAGCTAAATATATAAGGGGTTGTGTTATGTGTGCAACAAGTAAGCCTAGCAATAGGAAATTGGGTTTGTACACTCCTCTTCCAGTTTCTTCTCGTCGTTGCGAAAGCATTTCTATGGACTTTTTAGGAGGACTACCTATGTCTAGAAAAGGGCATGATTACCTATATGTGGTTGTGGATAGGTTCAGCAAAATGTGTATCTTAATGCCATGTAACAAGCAAATCATTGCTGAACAAACAGCTCTCTTATTCTTTCAAAATGTTTGGGTACATTTCGGGCTACCCACATCTATTGTATCTGATCGGGATTCCCAGTTCTTGGGAAAATTCTGGTCAATGTTATGGGATCTTATGGACACTAAACTGAAGAAAAGTACAGCTTTTCATCCACAGACCGATGGGAAAACAGAGGTAGTGAACAGAATAGTGGTTCAACTACTCAGAAGATATTGTAGTAAGCATCCTAAATTTTGGGATGAGCAGTTGCAGTATATACAGCATGCTTACAATCATGCAGTTCATTCTTCCACGAAAAGATCTCCTTTTGAAACTTGTTTTGGTTATCTTCCAAAAACACCGATGGACTTCTCTTTTGGCAAAGATGTAGTGGATGGACATCGTGATGTAGATAAAGCTTTAAAGTTCATTCAGAGAATCCAAGCAGTGCAGCAGGAAGTTCAAGAACAGTTGGAGAGGAGCCAGGCAAAGTACAAGGCAAGGCATGATAAGCATCGAATTGATCATCAATTTCAAGTGGGTGACAGAGTTTGGTTACATATCACCAAATAAAGGATGAAAGGTGAAGGTAAAAAGCTTAAACCTATCAGGTATGGTCCTTTTGAGATCTTGGAAAATATTGGTACTAATGCTTTTCTCTTGAATTTACCTCCATACATGAAAATTTATTCAGTTATCAATGTTGAGAATCTTAAATTGTATGAGCCTCCTATGATCATGGATGAGGAAATTAACATACAGATTCCTTCAATAGATGATTTTGCACCTGAATATATGAGAGAGTTGTAGGATGATGTTATTCTTGACATAAATGTAAGGACTTCATGAAGGGGGAATGCTGAGTACCTTTGAGTGGGGCTGAAAGGAATGCATCCTAGCAAAGCAAGATGGATGGAGATTGGTAAAGTGAGGGAACTTTACCCTCACTTACTTACAGAATAATTCAGGATTTTGGTGGTCCAAAAGCTTTCCAATGGGGAGCATTGATCCGGTGGATTATTCCTCTTTGAAGATCCAATATGGTACATGGTTTATAAACGGCGATTGAAGAAAATCGGATGGCAAAAAAATCCGCAGATCGGAGGTCAGAAGAGAACTCTATCTGTAACATCTGAAGTTGGAATCCTTTTCCCTTCCACAATGGCGGGGCTCACAAGCCTTCCTCCATCCACAACATCGGAAGTCGAAATCCTTTTCCCTTCCACAATGGTAGGGCTCGTAAGCCTTTCTCCGTCCACAACATCAGAATTCGGAATCCTTTTCCCTTCCACAATGGCGGGGCTCGCAAGCCTTCCTCTGTTCGCAACATCGGAAGTTGGAAGCCTTTTTGCCTTTCGCAACGATGGGGCTCACAAGCCTTTCTCCAACCACAACATCGAAAGTCGGAATCATTTTGCCTTCTATAACAGTGGGGCTCGCAAACCTTTCTCCATCTGCAACATCGGAAGTCAAAATCCTTTTCCCTTCCGCAACGGCGGGGCTCGCAAGCCTTCCTCCGTCTGCAACATCAAAAGTTGGAATCCTTTTTCCTTCCGCAATGGCGGGGCTCGCAAGCCTTTCTTCGTCCAGAACTGCGGAGACCAAAGTAACATGCGTTCCGACTTGAAAACCAGCTGACAGCCAATTGAGATAGAGATCATCGGGGGAAAAATATCAGAGCCCGTGTGTATCACTCTTCCGCAACAGCGGAAGCCCGAATAACTAAAAATTCTGATTCAAATACTCAGCATGCGTTCGCACGGGGATTTTCCATCATGGTTTTTGCAGTTGGTACATAGTTTGGATGAAACATATCAGGGAATGGAACCGATGCATCAGTAACATTTTCTTTTGGTTCATTGGTTCAGTTAAGGAGAGGAACAGCCTGTTATGATGATGAGTTGGCATTTGGCAGGGGATGTGAACAGTTGCATTCTCTTTGACGCTTCGGCTCATTTGTAATGGAAAAAATGAGGCTTAAATAGAGGAAGCAAAGGAACGATTAGGGACACAGTTCGTTGAGAGCACAGTACATTGTTTCTCTGTCATAGAAGCTTGGAGAGTTTTGCTGTAGTTTCTAGATTGTTGTTTGTATTAGAGTCGATTGTATTCTCTGTTACATTTTGGGTATTTATCTTTTGAAGACCATATTGTAATTCCACAGAGAGGAGTCTTGAAGACTTTCTATCGAGCATTCTGTTTTACAGTTGCTAAAGTTGATTCCAGAACCATTTTGTACCATTTAAAGCCATTAATTGGATCGGTACCCATTGGAGAGGGACTCGGAGACGTAGCCCAGCGGAGGGGGTGAAATCCATTATCAACTTCTATTTATGACTCTGTTTCTGTGTTTTCTTCCTTGTATCTGTCTATCAGTGTTGTGGTTTTCATTCCTATTCTAAGCATTTAATTTTTGTTAATGTTGTTCCATTAATTAACCAATTGCACGCATTCTTTTACAACAAACTTTTAATGCACTAAAGTTGAGGTCCTATGGATGAAGAACAGATCTATCATGGAAGTTGCAAAAGCAATGCTTCATGATCAAGCTCTTCCTATGCATCTTTGGGTGGAAGCTGCTAGAACAACAATGTATGTATAGAACCGTACTCCGCATAGAGTACTTGAGAACAAGACTCCTGAAGAAGTCTTCTCCGGCAAGAAGCCAGAAGTCAGCCATCTTAGAATATTTGGCTATCCTGTATACATACACATTCCAAAAGAAAAGAGAAGAAAATTAGATCCTTCAGGAAAGAAGGGTATATTTGTGGGATACTTTGAAAGCTTGAAGGCTTACAGAATCTATTTCCTAGGATACAAGAAGATTGACATCAGCAAGGATGTGACATTTGATGAAGACACAACTTACAACAAATCCAGAGAGACCTATTGAATAACCTGAAGAAGCAAAAGCACCTAGAATTCATGACACAACCATGAATGAAGAAATTCACGAAGAAGATCAAGAATTTGAAGAACCACAAAGACCTGTAGATCCACCTTTGGAGAAGAATACTCATAAGATGAAACCTGCTTGGGTACGAGAACTTATCCAAGGTGCGGAAAGATATGGGGCTCAGAAGAGAATCATAGAGAAAGAAAGAGGACCAGATCCTGCTCCGGGTATGTAGCTTTACTATGTGATTTCATTGACAAAGAACCTTCCAGTTATGAAGAAGTGGTAGAATGAAAAGAATGGAAGGATGCTATGATCGAAGAATATCAATTGATCATGAAGAATGATGTTTGGGATGTTGTCCCAAGACCAAAAGGGAAGTCAGTTGTAACTTCCAAATGGATCTATAAGATCAAGCATGCTACAAACGGTAGCATTGAAAAATATAAGGCAAGATTTGTGGCTCGGGGTTTCTCTAAGAAAGAAGGAATTGATTATGAAGAAACCTTTGCACCTATAGCTAGATACACTTCCATCAGATTAGTACTTGCTTTGGCTATAGTGATGAAATGGAAGATACACCAAATGGATGTCAAGACTACTTTCTTGAATGGTGTAGTGGAAGAGGAAGTGTATGTAAAGCAGCCACTCGGTTTTGAGACACATGACAGGGAGTCTCATGTGTGCAAATTGAAGAAAGACCTGTACGGTTTGAAACATGCACCCAGGACCTGGTATGGAATAATTGACAGCTTTCTATCTAGTTTGGGATTTACCAAGATTAAAGAAAATTCCAACCTTTAATACAAGGTTGAGGATGGAAACCCAGTGATGCTTCTACTATATGTAGATGATCTATTTGTGACAGGTATGGATGGGTTGATTGCTGATACGAAGAGAAAGCTTGTTGCCAAGTTCAAGATGAAGGACTTGGGTATGATGCATTATTTTCTAGGTATGGAGGTGTGGCAGAGTGTGGATGGAATCTTCCTTGGACAAGGGAATTATGCAGTAGAGATCCTAAATAGATTTGGGATGATGGACTGCAAAGCCATGACCACACCTATGGCATCGAACCTGAATCTATTGAGTGATGCTTCATCAGATTTGGTTGATGCTACGATGTATCATCAGATGATTGGGTCATTGATGTACCTAATGAAAACGAGACCAGACATTTGCTTTGCTATGAACACCTTGAGCCAGTTCTTGACAGATCTGAGAAATGTTCACTTGATTGCTGCAAAGCATATTCTGAGGTACCTGAGGGGTATAGTTGATTATGGGCTCAAGTATGAGTTGAATTAGAAGATTAACCTGGAGGGTTATGTCAATTCAGATTGGGCAGGTAGTGCCATCAATAGGAAGAGAACTTTAGGATGTTGCTTCAGTATGGGATTAGGTGTGATCTCTTGGTTTAGTAGGAAGCAATCCTGTGTGGCATTGAGTACAACTAAAGTAGAGTATGTCATATCTTATTCAGATAGTTGTGAGGTAGTATGGCTGCGGAAGCTACTGTCTGATATATTTGATCTCCAGTTGGATGCTACTTGTATACATTGTGACAACCAAAGTTGCATGAAGTTGTCATAGAATCCAGTGTTCCATGACAAGTCGAAGCATATCGAGATCAAGTATCACTATATCAGGGATATGGTGCAGAGGGGAGCAGTGAAGCTCCAGTATGTTGCGACGGAGGAATATATAGTTGATGTATTGACGAAGCCATTGGCTAGGCTAAAGTTCAAGTACTTCAGGGAGAAGCTTGGTGTTCTCTAGATCGAGGTTTCCTCCAAGAGAAAGTGATGAGACCCATATCCATTCTGACATGGTGAGAGGATTGGTTCCTTCCATGGTTAGATGTAAGGGCTAAGCCATTCTATCATGATGAGAGGAATGGTTCCTTCCATGTCAGATATGAGTGCTGGCCATTCTGTGGAGTAGGACAGATGTAAGGGCAGCGGCCATTCTGGGAATGGAGGCACCTGGTCAGTTACCAGGAAAACTCAGTCTAGGACTCAGAATCCATTCTGATGTGACAGAGGGATGTGTTCCCACTTGATCAGATGTACGGGCTGAACCATTCTGTCATGGCCAAAGGATTAGGTTCCTTCCATGTTAGATGTGAGTGTTGGCCATTTTGTCAAGTAGGACAAATGTAAGGGAAACTGCCATTCTAGGAATGGAGGCACCTGGTCAGTTACCAGGTAGCTCAGTCTGGGACTGGGGGCCATTCTGATGTGATGATAGGATTAGTTCCTTCATGATGAGATGTGAGTGCACACCCTTTCGATGCGATGTGTTTACACATGGTCAAATGTAAGTGCGGAGCCTTTCCGAAAAGATGAGGTTGGATACAAGTGCTAAGCCATTCTGGTGCGATGTGTTTGCACATGGTAAGATGTGAGTGCTGTTCCTTTTTGACAAGATGGGGTTGGATGTAAGTGTAGTTCCTTTCTGACAAGATGAGGTTAGATGTAAGCGCAAAGCCTTTTCGATGTGATGTGCTTACACATGGTCGAATATAAGTGCTGAGCCTTTCTGACAAGATGAGGTTAGATGTGAGTGCTGGGCCTTTCTGACAAGATGAGGTCAGATGTGAGTGTTGGGCGTGCCATTTTGACAAGATGTGGTCAGATGTAAGAGTAGGGTGGGCCATTCTGACTTAAGTGTCAGATATAAGTGCTGAAAAAGACCTAAATGAAGGGTAGGACTATAGGATTGACTCTATAGAACTTCCTGTGACGAGAAGAATCGAGATAGCACCATTATGAGATAGCATATGATAATGATCCAGACTTGACGATGATCCAGATGAGATGATCCAAACTTGATGACGATCCAGATCAAGTGACGATCCAGTTGTAATGATGATCTAGATCAAGTGATCCAGATGAGATGATCCAGACTTGATGATGATACATATCGAGTGATGATCTAGTAGTGATGAACTAGTAGTCATGATGATGCAGATCCCGTGATGAAGAGAAAGAAGATGACTTGAGGACTCGAATACGAAGAAGACTTGAAGAAGACGATGACTTGACGACTCAAAGATGAAGAATACTTGAAGACTAAAGAAGACTTGAAGATGACGAGATGATCTGGTCAATGTAGAGAAGAAGACTAGTTCTGAAAATTGTGTCAAAAGAATACCTTCCTAGTTAAGAGGGAGTGTTGATGTATTTGTAACTTCGGAATGTATTCATCTATGTATATTATGTCTTATAACCCGATGTTTATTCCGATATGTATCTATTATGTAATTGAGTAATCTTGTCATGCCCTGATGTTCCGATTGGGAGGATTTATTATGTAAACAAGTCATGTCAATTCATAGTGGGTAACCCTTTGATTGTCTAAGGGTTAAATTCCCCGCAATTCCGGGGCATTAGGGTTATTAGACTCTCCTAGTAGAGGTCGGCCCTAGTAGGGTCTTAGTCACACCGAGATTGGTATAAATAGAGAACTGGAGTCTCTATTTATCACACAACTCATCCACACTAAAGTGTAGCGCATAGTTGAGGAAGGAGAAGACACTGGGGCTAGACAAGAAGAAGATTACTACTGTTGGGATATCACTTACTATTTTGGGCTTTTCTATTTTGGTGCTGATTCTATCTCTGAGGAAGTTGCAGGGTTTTCTCCTTTATGGTTTCCCCGAGGAAAAACACTATGTTCATTGTCTCTTGTGATTGATTGCTATGCTTGTTATTCTCTTAGTTAAAGATCCTAATAGTGCTAGCTTAATGTTGAAAATCTAACAGAATACTTAGAGAGGATGAATATACATTTGTGATTGCAGACTAAACCAACTCAACAACAGTTGCCAGCACAACATTGTCAATATATCAGGGTGAAGCCATCCATAGAAGTAAGACTTATCCTACTCTATGAAAGCAGAGCTTTTGCACACCCACACAAAATAAAGGAAACTTGGCTACGACCATATACCATCGCACCAACTATGGGTCAGGGCACAACTCAACTTCAGAAAATTCGATGGTACTTGTTTGTGCCAGAAATTGTTTCTAAGGCCAGAGAAACAATCCAACACACACTCAAGATAAAATTCAATAAAACAGATTAGGTTTATGGTTTCTACAATGTTTTAGTGGTTGTAAACTTTTGGAGAAAGACAGGGAATGCATTCATGAGCAAAGTAATAACTAAATCATAAACAGAAGATGATAAAGATGCATAATATATCACACAAGATCCAACAGAAACACTATGCTGAGGTTCATTCATAAAAGACAAGCATCACCAGCAAATACACATAAATTGTTGTAGGGTTCTTCCGGACAATCCGCAGTAGCCATTTTTGGTCGCCGTTTCGATTCCGAATCTGGAACCATCATCAGGACAAGTAGTCAATAGGTAAAGCTGCAGCTCTGGAATTAAATACCGGTTGGAGTGGTTTTATAATTAAATTGGCCGACTAGTCCTAGGTTTAGGGAAATTAATAAAAAAAAAATTAAAATTAGGTTAAATTCCATGTTTAACAATTGAAATATCTTTATTTTATTTTAATGGTTTAGGATTAGGGTTTAAGTTGGGGCTCAAAATAGGGCATGTTTCAAATTTAATTTATTTAAATTGTTAAAAAATATTTATAATTTATAATTTAAATTATTAACAAATTATTATTAATTTATTATTAGGTTAATAATATTATTTATCAACTTATTGAATTGAATTAGGGCTTAAAATAGGGTGCGACTAGTCCTAGGTTTAAGGGAGGGAGATTAATAAATAGCAAAATATAATTTGTTTTACAATTAGGTTAATGTTAATAATTGAAATATCCTAATTTAATTTTAATTGTTTAAGATTAAGGTTTAAAATAGGGCTTAAAAATAGGGCATAAAAATTAATGTGAAAAGTAATTTAATTTATGATATATTCTTGTTTTTATTTTAAATTGTTATAAAATATTTATAATGTATAAATTGAATTGTTAATAAAATCTATACCAATTATTAAGTTAATATCATTATTTGACAATTTTCTTTTGAAAAGAAAGGGGCTTAAATTAGGGCTTATAAATAGTGTAAAAGATTATTAAAAATTAAGTATGAAATAATTTAATTCCCAATATAATTTTAAATTTAATTTCCAATATAATTTAGATTTAATTTATTTTTAAAATTGTTATAAATTGTTGTGAATTATTTATAATTTATAAATTAAATTATTAAAATATTAAAAATATTTTGAATTATAAGTGAATTATTATTATTATTATTATTATTATTATTTTTTAAGGTTATTATCTAGTTATTTTTAAAGATTTTACTTTAATTTTAATTTAAGTTATTATTTAGTTATTTTTAAAGATTTTACTTTAATTTTAAATTAACTTCAAATTAACTACACTTAAAAACTAGGCTAGGCTAAGGTTTCGAAAGATTGGACTTGTCTATTGGACTTGTTTAGACCCTTGATAAGGGGGACCCAACTTTTGCTAACCTCAAAACCGCCATCTCTGTTAAGGTTGTTGGGATGTTTGGTGATCTCTATAACTTCCCTGAATCTTCGTTTAAAGTAGTGGTTCTCTTGAGCAAGCAACGACGTTTCCTCAAGACAAATATGATGTTTTGACCTTTCTGAGTGTTCAGATAAGGTAGAGGTGCGAATACGTTGGTTGCGGAGCCCATGTTCCTTTAATCTGACCTTAAGGGACCGACCAATTTCCCCAATGTAGTTGAGGCCACATGAACATGTAACCTTATAAACACCTTTCTGTTGATGCTCATCAACCTTGTCTTTAACAGTCCTCATTTTTTGCCTAATGGTTACTAGAGGTTTGAAGGCTGTAAGGATATCTTTCTTTTTCAGGACTTTGGAAACCTTATCCGTGACGCCTTGAATGTAAGGGAGATAAGCCCTCTTTTTGTCTTTGCGTTGTTGGGGGTTCTTTAGAATACCTACGGGTTTTCTAAGGGTTCTCCTCATGTCATTTTCTTTATAACCAATGTTTTTGAAAACTCTAACTAGGTTTCCTTGTTCTTCTTTGAGATGTTCAGCATCACAAATCCTGGAGGCTCTTGTGGCCAGGGTATTGATGATCCCCAGTTTTTGAGCCGGATGATGATGAGAATCTGCCTCAAGATAACTATCAGCATGGGTTTTCTTCCTGAAGACCTTATGTCCCAGGGAACCGTCAGGTTTTTTGTATACTAAGACATCAAGGAAGGGGATGCTCCCATTCTTTTCCACTTCCATAGTGAATTTAATGTCAACAGATTGGCTATTCAGATGCTCAAAGAATTTGTTAAGTTCTTGTTCTCCATATGGCCAAAGGACATTAGTGTCATCAACATATCTTTTCCACATTTTCGGTTTCAAGGGATAGGAATCAATCGCCTTCTTTTCAAATTTCTCCATGAAAAGATTAGCGACAATAGGTGATAGGGGAGATCCCATTGCTACTCCACTCGTTTGTTCATAGAATTCCCCTTGGAAACTGAAGAACATGGAGCGGAGACAAATTTCGGCGAATTTTGCTGTCTCAGGGTCGGTGACTTCATGAATGACTCTAATGGCTTCGTTTAAGGGGATCTTAGTAAAAAGAATCACAACATCAAAACTCACCATGATGTCATTAGGGTCAATCTTCTCTCCCGAGATCAATCAGACGAAGTCACTTGAATCTTTAATGAAGGACTCTGTGTGTCCGACTAGAGGACTTAAACGTTTGGCTGCAAACTTAGCAAGCTCATAGGTGGGGGAACCAATTGTATTAACAATTGGTCTTAGGGGGACCCCTTCTTTGTGAATCTTAGGTAAACCATAGATTCTAGGGGTGACTTCTCCTGCCGGCATGAGGAGCTTCTTGTTTTTATCCTTAAGACTCGATTCCTTGTTTTTATAAAACCACTCCAACCGGTATTTAATTCCAGAGCTACAGCTTTACCTATTGACTACTTGTCCTGATGATGGTTCTAGATTCGGAATCGAAACGTCGACCAAAAATGGCTACTGCGGATTGTCCGGAAGAACCCTACAACAATTTATCTTACTGCAGAAATCTACAAACTGAAAATACACATAAACCAGTAATGAATATATCAATTAAGAAACTAAAGAAGTTGAATAATGAATCCAACATAGAAAAATGAAGGGGAAAAATGTCATATATCTCATAATTTCATCATCAAATGCATATAAGAGTCTTGGTACTTAACTCATGAACAAGTCTGAAGACAAAAGCAGTCTGAAGACCCCCTGTAGCTCTCAAAAATCAGAACCTCTCTAATGACTTCTAAAACTCTCTAAATACCACTTTTACAAAAATAGTTAGGTATCAAAAACCCTAACTCTCTTCAACTACTCGATAGGATAAAGTAAAATTTAAAATATTACAAAATGTGAAATTTACCAAAAATAGTAAATCACTTAACTAATGAGTTTCTGAAAAAGATAACAAATAACTGAAATGAACAAGTGACTCATAGCTCTTTTGCTGCCTCAGCTAGCAGAGTAATGCCATCTAATGCTTGAGTTTTCCTCTTATCTTTCTTCTTCTCCTGCTCTAGGTTAGTTATATTTTTGGTGAGCTTCTTGTTTTCCTACTGCAAGCTTTTTACTGTCTTTTCCAACTCTGTACAGTGCATGTCAGTAGTTCTTTTTCTCTTGAGAACATCTTTGGATATTGTTGTCAGCTCCTGGAAATGATTGTTGACATCCTGTAATTCTTCTATAAGCCTTCTGTTAACCATCATCAACCCGTCATTGACATCTTTCATGTATTTCATCTGCTGTTTATACTGCTGAATAATTTTCTGCAAGATTTCTTTATCTATGTCAACTGACCTTACTGTCATGCTCTCTTGTTCAAAACTAGGGATCTCAGGTATGTTTGCATCCTTTATTAACAAGTCTGTGAAATCAGCAGGAATACTAGGGTCTTTCAGAATCCCTGCTTCCCTAAGTATAAGCTCATCTTCTTCTTCCCATTCTTGATTTTCAACAGGAGATACTTTAGCTTTCTCTTCTTGTCGTTGCTTTAAAAGTTTATTTTTTATTTCAAGAATTATGGCAGACAATTCAGACTTGGGCTTCCTTCACTCTTTTATAGACTGTGATAATCCTTTTACCTTTGCAGGCTGAGAAGAGGAAGGTTTAGGAATTGATTTTCCTTTGTTTTTACTGTCCATTTTACCAATTTCTGTCTCTTCATTTGAGGTAGTATCAGTCAAGATAGTCTCTTGTTTGGAATTCAATTTTGGATTGAGTAACCTCTTCATATTCCATCTTAGTTTATTTTTTGGCCTGGTTTTAGGCCTCCAATATGGGGTTACATTCCTTTTCTTCTTCTTATTAGGTTTGGCTGCTTTGATCTCTGAAGTGAAGAATTCTCCACAGGTTTCATGCTTGCCTTCTACTTTATCAATGGGCTGATCTTCTTCTAGTAAATATCCCTCATCATCTGAGAGAATGGTGAGTGTACTTCTTTGTTGGGTTTGAAAATCATCTTCAGGCATAGCAACCTTTTCTATAACAGTAGCTCTAGCTTCCTTGGAAACTGCTGCTGGTATCAATTGTTGCCTAGGCTGCAATTCTTCTTTTGAAAACAGTGAATATCTACCTGCAGTACCAACTGAAAACACCTTGGGTTTACTATCAACCTCCACATGCTCTACTTCCTTCTCAACTTCAACATCCTCCTTGTCTTCAAGTTTAGCTTTATGACCTAATTTCTTCATCATTACCTTCCCTTTATCTGCTTGCCTCTTAGGCTGTTGATCTTCTTGTTTGACATGAAAACCTGACCAGAAAAGAAAGAAGTCCCAACTTTTACCTTCATGCTGCAAAACAGTGCTAATAATCAACTTAATTAGCCCATGATGAAAGATGGACTGAGAGGAATGGTCCATAAGCCCTTTGACCCTGCTAGCCATTTTTTGCAAGCTCTTCAATAGGAAAAATGTAAGGTTTATCTTGGACTGTCCCATCATATGTTGCAAAAACCTGAAGTGATACTTAAACACATAAGCATAACTGCCCTCGCAAGTAATATAACTCTGCAAAATTTTGATTGGTTCAACCCATTACTTTCTGAAATTTTGAATAAGAATTCCTTTATTCCAGTCAAGAGTGACATTTGGTAATAGGTATCTCTGAGGATCAAAGGTAAAAGGCAATTTCTTAAACCATAATTCACCTTCATTCTTAACCCCTGTGGCTTCTACAATCAGTTCTACTGTCAGCCTGAACTTAAGAGTATCAAAGGTCACCATGTCATCTTTAAAACACTGTGCAAACTTACAAGAAACTTCAGCATTATACCCATTTATTCTTTAAAGAATTCAAGCCAACCAGCCTGTTGGAATAGTTCAACACATCCAGGAAGTTTTTCGATCCAACCTACATCAGTAGGTTCGGCTCTGTTAATTTTACCACTCTTGCCCATTTTCCTTTAGAGGATGAAACTGTATAGGTTTTAGGATTCAATAGATGATCTAGTAATTGATTTTCTGTCTCTCGAACCTCTTAGGTTTTAATGAGAAATACCTTATGACTTTCTTGACTGATCCATTTGTTTGCTTGATACAGGCTAGGTTTTGTTTACAGTCACAAGAGACTTAGATCATTTGAAGCATTCCAAATTCTTTACTACCACTGATAACTGTCATTCCATTTAATTATTCTTATGACTGTCCATCTCCAGCATATAGAATGAACCTTTGTATTAGTACCCATAACCTACCAGAATCATGTATAAACAATTTCTGCACAAAAAGAGTTTTAAATGAAGAATCTCAACTGCCAACCTTTTAGACTAAATGCAGACTATTTATAGGCTATATGAGCAGATTTATAGAGCCCAAAAACAATCTTAAACTTAGTGCATTTTAGCTCTCAGTAATTTTAATATCAAATGACAGTTAGCTCTTCGCTGCTTCTTTTGGCTTCCAAAAACAGTAAGCTTCAAGACCTAGAAACATTAGGTCTCCCTGCAACTCTAGATATTCGACTTATTTATCTCACAGTGTATAAATATCAGATCTTTTTGTGACATTTAAGTGCTAAAACATAACAGTTTTCAACCCAGACTCTTTCGAACTTCAACAAATGAACAGTTTCAACATAGAGCTATTTTTCAGTCCTCTACTCAACAGAACATCTCAAAATGGCTCAAGCAGTTATTTTTCTAGTCGAAATTTCATTTGAGTGCATAATTGATCATTTACCTTAATCAATTTTGATTGAATAGTTCCCAGTGAAAAAGCCCCAAATTATCAGTTATAGTGGCTTATCATGAAATACCTTTAAATTAATCAATTGCAGTGGTTTAAAATCATGACCTGAGTGGTCAACTTGATCACCTCGACTATACAGGTGTCCTTCAGGATGCAATTTAAGTCCAGATGTCAAAATGAAGAAGCCCTAGTTTTCAGAGAAACTGTGAAAACCTCCACTCGACTTTGTAACTGCAATCTCCATGCTTTGAAGCCAGCACCGTCATTTCATTAACTCCTCAGCTTTCAGAAACGATAAGAAGTAATTGTCCTCAGATTAACTTTGATTTAACCAGCAATCTGTCGAGATAAACTGCTTTATGATTCATGATGACCACGCCCTTCCTCACGATATGAAACCACTTATTCTCATGATGATTCCTGAGATAGCACGTAGCAAACTCTCCATAACACGTGATTAGTCATTCATTAATTCAAAAACACACCAAATTTTGCTAAAAAATTGGAAGAATTGAGGGCTGCGATATTCTTGTAGAGCGCCTTCATTATTTTTTGGCTCCAGCGCTACAAGAATAATTCTAACGTTGTTTTGGTGCTTTTTTGCAGCTTTTTGTCATTTTGTATGAAGTTTAAAGGTTGCTTGAGTAATGACTATGTATGACCATGCTCAAAATATGATTTTATGAATCCATCATTTGATATAATGACCTTTTTAAACCCCTTCAAAATGTAAACCTAAAGTTTAAAATTTGATAATTTCAAAAGAAAGTTCAAAATTTCATATAAAAACCAAAAATTTCCTAAAAGAGGCAAAAATAAAATAAAAACCAATGAATAACTTGAAATAAAAATGCAAATCAAACAAAATTTGAAGAAACAAATCACTGACTTAACAGTACCCACATCATGAGTTTGGTTAATGACAGTTTCCTGAAACTTTACTCTGACACATGTGAAAAAAAAATGCCAAAAGACGTAACCTATTATGTTGCAGGATTGCAATAGAACCAACAGAATGCATCAGCAAGAAACCACCCAGTGGTCAAATCATCACATATACCCAAGAAGGAAACCTAAAGTGTGCAAGAGGCAAGACACCTAGGCACCAAATAATGCAAAAAGTAGGAATGACAGGCTGGCTAGCATTAACCAGCAGATCCATACCACACATTTGTACGAATAGGTCACTTGCATGGCATTAAATTAACCTAGTACAAGAAGAAAGGTGGCATACAATTATCTCTCATCAACCGTATTAGCACTAATTTCCATTATTAGTCTCACAAGTACAGCCCAAAAGGTCAGCTATAGAAATTAATGGAGAAAGCATTGGAAAAGGAAACCTGCAAGCATGATTAGACCTTAAACTATTGTCAAATAAATGATTGAAAGACATTGTTCACTATCTAAATATCTGTTTCTCCATCAAGATAGTTTTTTTGTTATGCACTAAGAGCACCAGAGCCGAGCTATTGCAGACCTGCATCCTGTCATTCGTTTTCCATCTTGTTCAAGCCCATGGTAATTAACATCCCCAACGAGAGTGAGGATTCAGATGCCACTGTCATCTCTGGCTACCCAATTGATGAGTAAGTAGAAATACAGTAAGCCACAATCCCACAGCTGCAGCAATCACCAGAGACAGACGCAATGGAAAGAACAAGGAAGCCATAAACAATTTCGACCCCTGGTTCATGTCCTGTGCCGAACCCAGTCCAGGAAATACCAGTTATTCCAGACGAGTCATCTGCACGACCGCAGCTGAGACAAAAGAAACGAAAAATTCCCAAAAACTCCAAGCGAGAGAGGAAAGATGCCTGTTGTTGACCAGGGAACT
Source organism: Pseudotsuga menziesii (assembly GCA_001517045.1). Lineage (NCBI taxonomy): Eukaryota > Viridiplantae > Streptophyta > Pinopsida > Pinales > Pinaceae > Pseudotsuga > Pseudotsuga menziesii. The sequence goes on from LPNX011183313.1 coordinate 75,908, forward strand.
GAGGATGAAAATGAAGTACTTCTACCGCAGGCAGATTCGTAAAGAGAACAGGTCGACCTGAACTTTCCATCTTACATTAAACCAAGAAGACTTGGCACAGTGCATGCAGATCTCCTGGCAAAACCAGTGACCACTTTGATAGCACCAAGGATCCCTATCGGTATACCTATACTGAAGGACATCCTCCCAATATTAGCCGTGTTGAAACTCCAAGGCTACAAAACTCGACAACAAGAGGGATTACATATAATAGATTGCATGGACATAATATAGACGATTGAACCTGATGTCAAGGTCATCGAACCGAAGGAGTGGGATGAGGGATTAACCACTTCAAGCCTAACAAACATGTTGTTCATGCCTCAATTTGGCCATAGTGTACAGGAAAGTACGTATGTAAAATAGTTACGGGTCTGCGTTCATAGAAGATACTAATGGCTGGATCAACCATACCCAATTACTGTTGAACTAATAGCGAGAATTATAGGGCTCCCAAGCAAAGGCAAAGACCCTCTACATTACCTCGCTAAGAATCATACCCAGGACATTAAGCAAAATCACAACCTTCAGTGCGTAGGGTGTGGATACTTAATTGGGCCCATCCAGGACAAAAGTGTCTGGGTTGCTGCAAAAATATTATCATGTAAAATATTTCATAAAGTGGTACCGATGCAATGTTCTGTAGGGGTAATAGAAATTGCAGATTTATGTGCATGGGGACAAAAATTCAATCGGTCATGGTACTTGCTCAATGCCCTTGTTAACCTTGTTAACCCAAAAATTCCCTCACTTAGCTGTACATGGCCTACACCACCCAAGGACACCCATACATGACCCTCATTTGACCCCATTTGACCCCCACACCCTAAAAAAGGCTCAAAAATATGCGAAAGGGCTTAAAATCCCGTAAAAAGAGCCAAAATAGCTGTCATAGGTGCTAAAGCCTTCAAAAAGGGGCTAAAATCCCCAAAAAAAGGGGCTAAAGCTCTGATTAGGGGCTTAGCACCCTAAAAAAGCTATAAACAGAGGGGTGGGGGTCACTCTCAAAACATTCCTTCCTTGCATACTGTTATGCTACCCAAGTGAGTGCCTTAAGACCATTTTCCTCTCAAGCCATTCACCCTCCCTCTCATCCATCCTCCCATTAAGCCATAGCTCCCCCATTCTCAAAGAGAGGCGCTTCTCCAAGCTAGGGCATGGTGGCCCATTTCCACCCATAGAAGGTATAATTTTTGTTTTGTGTTGTTTTTTTTGTTTTTTCTAACATATTTTTGCTTGCAGTTTTATGGCCTAACATGTCCTTGTAAGTCTCCATTGTTGTATGTAGGGTCTTGGAGCTTAACCCATAACCTTGTGTGCAGAGGGGTTTTCATTGTATTTCTGTTCTATTTCATTTCTATTTCATTTTTCTTGCACAACTACCAGGAACCCTACCCTTCTGTCCTATAGATGGAAGGTTTCCATTCTTGCTCTATAGTAAGGGAGAAATCCCTTCCACATCCTTGCTTGATGATGTGATGCTAGCGCAACAAAAGGAAGGTCATAAATTCTATTATTCATGGTTGCTGATTTTGATTTCCTTCACTGTCTGGGCTGAATCCCCATACTATGTACAAATGGATGTCCTGATATCCTGTTTGGGGGAAAAATATCAAAAACTATGGGTAGAAAAGGTTGACAATAAGCACCAGTAGGGTAGCAATGTGGTATTATTCTTGCACACAGAGGCACTGCGCCAGGTTTTTCATCAAACCCACGGGATCTGCACCACAACTGTGCAAAGGTATTCTTCTTTCATCAAATTTGAAGCTGATATGCATAACATCAATCTATTTCCTGTAAAAGGTCCACCTTCACAAATACATCAAGCCCGATTAGTAGTAATCGACGATGATGTCGACACAATTGTCAAGCTCTGGATGGAGGAATGGCATTGTCCACTCGTAGAACCACTTTTTGAAGAGGAAAATGTAGAAGAACCACCAATTCACCAAGTCCATGGTGAAGAGAAAGAAGGTGATGATGACTAAGGGGATCCCTCGTAACAAAACATGGAAGATGATGATGATGATATGGAGGACTTAGGCCAACATACTTCAGTGCAGTTGCATGCTAAAGAACAGACACAGACCTGTGTGCAACCCAAGGAAGCTTAATCATCGTGGAAGAAGAAGAAGGCAGACAGAACAACAAACACCATTGTATTAACTAAGGATGAGTTGCAGGAAATTACCAACGCTATTAAGGAAGTTGCACAAGATAAACTTGGTGGAATAAGGGCCCAACAAGAGAGAATCATTTCCTAACTCCAGACCCACCTCAATCAATTAACAACATCTATCAATGAGGTCAAGCACACAGTGGAAACCAAAGCATATTGCATTGATCCTAACATACCACTACTCACACCCTCATGGGAACCGCCAATCAAGGTACTCATTCAGGTGCAAGCACTTGAAGTAAAGGAAGAGACAATTGCAGATACTGATAATAGCACCGCCGAGATAGACTTCTCCAAGTTTCTCTTGGATGATATCTACGTCATCCAGCAGGCAGCTGTAGCAGAACTCTGACTAAGGAAAAATGTTGTTACCCATCAGGTAGCAAAATAGAAAAAGAAGTCCAAACTGCACAAGACCCTCTTGTAAGGAAAGGAGTAGGAACTACAAGAGCGCACCAACTCCTTGGCCGAGAAGGAGGAAGGAATATTATCCCATGAGAAAATCCATGTCATGTTGGTGGATTCCATTAAGAATGTCTTCGCAACATTCCCCCAAGAGGCGAGGCAAGACGATGAAGACTCCTTGGCTAAACTACCCAGGATTGCGAAGATCTTGCAGTATATTTAGTGCCAAGTAGAAGATTTGCAAGCCCGGAAGATACCAAGCACACCCCTAGAGGTGCTGGCCAAAATGAAAAATAGCAGTCTAAAGCTGCTACCAAAATTAAAAGCGAAGAAGCAATTTGTGCAAGGGCCACAAACAATGTCGCGACCATTTGGGAAACATTTCTTGAGGATAGTGCAATTGATAAAATAAGGCAGTGCATCCGTGAGACAGATGAGCGCATCACTAGCGCGAAGGTGGACATGTAGAAACTAACCCTCTAGAAAAAGGTCATTAAGCATGCAGAGATCAAAAGTCTCCAATAGGAATTCCAGACCCTTTGCAAGAAGGAGAAGGCTAGGGAGGCCAAGGTTGAGGAATTCTAGTTAGAGGTAGAAAATATCACAGACCATATTCAGCCGATGTAGCAGAAGCTTCAAGATATATTATAGTTGATAGAGAAAGACTTGTTGGAGCATGTACAGTTTGATCAGGTGGAGCAATTTGCCGTGCAAGCAGAGGAAGCTACGGCAAAAGTTGCAAAGATAGAAGCCATGGTGTAGGTATTCCAAGGCAAGGTCTGTGCTACTGCGCAAACAAACCCAGAACCAACAAGTTCACAATAATGTATGAAAATATTAACAAGGTACTCGGCTGGAAAAACAATGTTTGGGTTTTGGAGGCCCCATACCACCGCGTGTGTGTAGCAGGCCGGTTGCTGCTTAAGGAAAAATTTGTGTAGACATGATGAGACACATCACACCCACTACCAAAACCGATTCTGAATCAAGTGATTGCAAATATGAGACAACTGGCACGTACTGATAGACCACCAAGTGCATCAAGATTCAACGGAGATTTGGCGCTTGGACCAAGACAGCATTGTAGCAAGATCGAGGGGGGAGAACTCAGTCACCATGGCCACCCAGCCTATCCACACATGCTCATGACTGTCACTACCCAAAATTGGCGATGTCGCTAATCATAGCATATCTAAGAAGGAAATCCGGTACACAAGGTGAGCATCTTGTCCTCATAATGCCACTGGATAAGCCTACACGGCAGAAGACCCGATGCTCTTCCTATAAGATCAGGGGTCACTTGCACTAAGCAGGCGTCGCTGTATTATGTTGCTCACCCACCAAATGCAGTTTCAAATGAATTGGAGAGTTTCTTTCTGAGAATACTTGAGGGCTAAAGCTATTGCTACAGCTTTTACTATGTCGGGTGTATCTAGAGACAACAAGAAGAAAGATGGCGATAGTTACCCAACTGCTTTAACCCATTGACAAGCCTTCAGCGAATTCATCCTTGGCTATTTGTAGACCAGTAGAGTAGCGACCCTATTGGTGGCACCAGAGTGAGCCCCTGTAGGGACCAGAGACCCAGCCCATTTTGACAAGCTCTACGGGGTCCGGTCCACAGTCTCTGTAGTCTTTCACAAATTCTATAGGCTTGGAAGGTGGTCGCAACATCCACCCCTTTAGACAAGATATTCATCTCTTGGCAGGCTGCGAGGGGTCCAATGGGAAAGATTCGGCCTGAACTCTCTGCTTTTCAGGTGAAATTTATCAAATTTTGGCAAATTACTCACCTCCACCACCTGAGATGGCGAGAATTGTCCATTTTTCAATATGGACAAGTCTTCAAAGTTCATATATATGGAAAAGAGGGTGGTGAAGACAGCACTGCAGAAAAGAGAAACTAGAAGAAGTGCAACAAGAGAACAAGCCATAGTGACCTGTAGCAACTATGCATTGACTCCCCGGAGCATGAGAATGGCAGAAGGACCAAGCCCATATGGATTGTTGTGTCAGAATCAGACACTAAGAACCCTTGGTGAAATTGGAGGTGGACTATGACAAGATGATGAGAGAGTCCCAGAGCAAAGACAACATTCCTCTTTGCAGGGATCTTGGTCTTAACAAGAAGCACATAAGCTTACCTTGTCAGTTCAAGCAAACTCTCCAATTGAATCCTCCATTACCCATCCTCTCAAATCGTGCTGCGAAACAAGCCATGTAGGTATCCTTATCTCCACTACAGTAAAGATAATGATTTGCAGACAGATTCATAGAGTTCAGATGGAAATGTTGGGGTCGTGATGATAAGGACAATGCCAGAATTGAGGATAAAGGTAAAAGGTCCTGTGATTTAGTGAAGCAGAAGCAACCCGATACAGGTTCTGGTAAAAGTAAACCTTCTGTGATTGATTCTACAGATTTACTTCAAACGATTCCAAATGTGACGAGGGGCCAGATTAAAGATAGTAGGAGGTGAGAAACACAAGAACCTATCCAAAACATGCCTTGAAGACAAAAAAATACACTATCTATATTTTGTTCCCAAAAGATACCGCGCATATCGGGCCACTCATATGTCCCTTTCTTAGTTGCTCGGAATGAGTCACAGGTGACTGTTGGCCTGGAAAAGGGGCATAAGAAGGAACTTCATGCATGTAGCCAAGGAAAATGTGCCATGCATGCAATAGAAGTGAAGGAAGAGCACAAAGGATGAAAAGGGCCCACGGAGGTAGAACAGAGGAGTGCACGAAAAAGGGAAGGCAAGCGTTGATGCTCGTAGGGGTAAAAATGGTTGGAAAGTAACAGATGCGTAATCCCACAACTATGCACATACAAGAAGATATTTGTAAGTCAAGATGATAGTGCCTTGTGTCAAGTCATGATCACCACAACTGTAACCAGAGGGGCAGCTGATGGTGATGGCTAACATACTGTCAGGATGCAGTTGGCCCTACGTGGCCATGTAAATTAGTATAAATAGGAAGGATACAATGGTTAGAGGTTTGGTCAGTTAGTCTATAAGGTTTTTGTGGATCTTTGTCTAGTTTTCAATAGTATATTGTTATTCAATGGTAATCCATGGAAGGGGATGCCGAGTATGTTGTAATATTATAGCGATCAGAAGAGGAGTAGATCCATGAAGAGAATGGTACCATTATAAGGGTTGTTGAGCCGCAGATATGACTGCAGTGGAAGAAAACTTCTAGGAGTAGGAGTCGAGTAGAAGAGCGAACTAGAAAGCATGAGAAATATGATTCTAAACTTAAATACATATATCAAGATCAGTCTGCATCTTGCAGACTGCAAGGTGCTATATCCTTTCTCATGCCAGATGAAGAGCACCTTGGTGGTTTTTCCCAGATGGGTTTCCACATTATTTCTTATGTTCAAGTGAATGATTGATGCGGTGAATGTTTATGTGATTGGTTAATAGTTTCTTTCCATATACTGTTAAATGTGGTTTAGTTTCTAATAGTTTCTTGTAATTGGTAGATGGATGAACAAAATATCTCACTGACTTGAAGCTGTATAAATATATATGTCATTCTGTATAATTCCTGTTATGAATCCTGACTTAAGTCATAGAGCCGATTGAAGTAAAGCCAGCTGGGCTGCACAAGTTGTGCTAGTTGTGAAATAGAAAGGAAGGTCAGGTCACGTACGATGACATTCAATTGTGCTCATTTGTGTAGAACTGAATCCTCTATCTAGTCACCCTATTTCCTTTGTTAAGATCCTTGGCTGCGAGCCAAGGGACTATACTTCCCTGAAAATCATGGAAACATGGTTCTGATAGTTACCCATATATGACATATCTTGGGTGAGACTATGCTTGCTTCACAGGTGTTACCGATGCGGATTGCTCTATCGGGCTAGTATCTTAGGTAGTTAATGGATCGGCGGGCTGCGCAGAACCTGCGTCGTGCAAGTGGGGAAAAGTGACCAACAAAGGCTTATAATCATCTATATTTTTTAGGCTACTTCTATCCATAATGTCCTTTTGTGTACCAATGTACTCAGTTTTAGTACTCGAACAGAGAAGTATCATTTCACAGTATAAGATATTCCCCCTAATGTATGAGGTCAAAGGGAAGTGATGGCTGAAATACATTAAAAATATTTTATCATGGAGTGACTCAGTTATCAAGGTCGTTTAGAGGTACCTAAAACAAATAGATCAAAATCATGTACAAAATCATTACCGATGATTCCATTCTCAATAAAGTGGAACAATGGATCCTTTAAAATATTATATTACAACATATAGTATAGGAAAGAAGGCCACATATGTTTTACAATGGTGGATCAAATCCACAAGAGTAAAATGATGAGTCTTTGAAAACTGGAAATACTGTCACAAAGCATAGAAAAATCTTGCACAACTTAGGTTATAGAGGTTTAAACCTAAGGTCTTCATCTAAATCCACTAGTATGATTCCTACCATGTGAATATATGATTTGAAGTTGAACATGGAAGGAATCCATCAGAGTGTCAGTGAATGAGTGATACTGACAACTGATGCAAAGGAGTCCACCAACATGAGTAGTGAATCCTAAGGTACCATCTTCAGAACTCTAGGTCTTCTTCTATAGGAGGTACTGATCAAAATATGTAGTGCGAGGAGGAATGAAATGAATCCTTCAATGGATCACAAGAGTAACTAGAAGAGTAGATAAGGGAAGGTAGAAACAAGGAAATCTAAAGAATAAGGATGATATGGATATGGATAGTCAAACAAGGGTTGAATATACTTGAATAGTGAGCACAACACAAAGCTGACCCAAGGTAGATTTAGACTTTCAAATGGTGCAACTAGACATATATGTCATGTAGGAGACATGAACAGATTCCCCATGTATTAACGACAAGTGAAAGAGTAATGACTCGAAGTGATAGTTTAACTGAGAAGTGAAAAACTAAGACATGCATATCGATAGGATCAAACAAGTGCTTTGTTCAAGGATGACTGTTAGAACAGTGATACAACCCCTTAGTACCTTATTCTATGTCTGTATTCAATTTTATTGCATTTGTACATTATTATACTATGGTTTGGACTTATGTAGCTTAATTGGGAATAAAAACCAGTTAAATTAGGGCTTTCATACCTACATGAGCTCCATATTAGTAAAACCTCCACATGTGCACCCTCATCATTTTTTTTACACTCCCATTCATTTATTGTGGACATTGTGGTTCACTAGGAGCTCTACATGTGGATTTTGTCCAATTTTGGACTGTTTTGGAGCATTTAATGGAACCTAGAGCCTCTCACTCACCTTATTTTGTACACCCATGCATTCAAATGAGTCATGATTGCTCCAATTCACTTCATCCACGTCCACACAACTATTCATGGCCATTTGGGCTGAGTTGGAGCGAGTTTGGCCCACCTAGGGGGGATTGAGGCCAATTTGGTCAATTTCACATGTATAGTCATTTTGGGATTCCCAAGACTCATGAACCAATTTATATGTAATATAAACCTATTACTAACATATTCACATGTTAGACAATCTAATAATATCTAGTTTGATTTCACATTGCATGTGTAAAAATTGTTCTCTCTTAATGAGTTTTTGTTGGTTTTGCATGAAATTCGATATGTGAGTTTCTATGAGGATCCTAGATATTTATGTAGATCAAAATTAACACATGGGATCATATCTGAGTGTATTTTTCTGAGTTTCATATCAATCTTGATCGTTTGAGTTGCACTTTTTAGAGAAATTCCAGATAAAATTGAGTGTTTTTGCAGGACATTCAGAAAATTTCTCACTATTAGCACATGAATAAATGGAACCAACCCACATATTTCCTCACCCATTCAGTTTATTATATTGGAAGTAATAAATGGTTATTCAATTGAGATCCAAAGGTCTATACAAAGTTACCATGTTCACAAAGGTGGGGCCAAACTCTGCTATAGAGAAATCCAAGTACTTCAATAGACTTGATGAAGCATATGGATTGTTATTATTGAGTACCTCAAGAGAGATATTGTTTCATATAGACATATTAAAAACCCCAAATGAAGTCTGGGTAAAGCTAGAATCACTCTTTGGGAAAACTGATGAACTGAGAGGACACCAGCTTGAGAACGAGCTCATAATCCTGAGCCCAACGCATTTTGAGACTATCTAGGATTTATTCACTAAGTTAAATTTTCTAGTGCTTCATCTAAATCAATGTGGGATTCATAAGAAAGAGGATCAGTTGATATTGTCCATCCTTTTGATGTTGGGGCCAGAATTTTCAGTGTTTGTAAGCACATTTCATTCTGGCAAATTGACACTTTGAAACTAGAAAATTCCAACACTAGATGTCTTCATGGAATCCCTCACCTAGGAGCAATACAATCTAGTTAAAATGGGAACCATCAAGGATAAGGACCAATATTTTCCCATGGGTGTTTCGAATGCCTCCAAGGGAAAGTAGAAGTAAAAGAATTCAAAGCATCCAGAGAAGAGGAAATCAGAAAAACCAAAATCCAGTGATGGGGGTTCGAATCCTCCCAAGGAGAAGTACAGGAAGGGGAAAGAGAAAACTAAATGCACACATTTACACAAGGTATTTCATCCAGAGAGATCATGCATGAATAAAACCATTGACCATATGGCACAGCTGGTGGAGAAAAATAACATCCCTATACCAGATGGCACCTCTAGTTCAGACAACAAGGATAAATGTCATGTGATGGTAGCAGGTACCTCTAATTACTCAACCTTAATCATTTATTCAAGGTCTTCTAGACACATGGTTTCCTCAAGAGAGTTATTCTCCTCCATGCATTCAAATGCTGGACCAGCAGTTGAAATGGGAGATGGCTCTGAAATCTAGACCAAGGGAATTGGTAGGATTGAGTTGGAGTATGGTTACTTCAATGATGTGATATGTGTACCATAATTGGAAGCAAACTTGTTGTCACTATATCATATGACCCATATAGGAGAATCAAAGAGAGTGACATTTACTTCTGACTTGGTAGAGATTGTAGAAATCTCATCAACCCAAGTTGTGAAAACTGGGTATGCAAACCACCAAGAGAGGATGTACAAGTTCTCGAATTTCCTCCCTAGTTCCAATGACCAAGCACTCCTCTCACATACCAATTATGCTTCTAAGATATGTCATGAGAGGTTTGGACACATGAACTACAAGTACCTCCAAGCAATTCACAAAGATGAAATGGTGGAAGGATTTCCTCAAATCAAATCATCAAACAGAGCTTGCATTAGGTGTGTAGTTGGGAAGCATCTAGAGCGCAGCTATGAGAAGGGGAAGGAAAGGAGAGCCACACAACCACTTGGGTTGGTACGTTCAGATCTGATTGTTTCTCTACCCACTCCACCCTATGGTGGATCAAGATATGTACTCACATTCATTGATGACTACTCGATATTCTTCTGGGTGTACTTCCTTAAATTTAAATCAGAAGTTTTTGAGCAATTGAAGATTTGGAAGGCCTTAGTAGAGAATAAAAGTGGGACTAGGATTAAAATAATTAGGAATGATAATTGGAATGATTATTTCAACAAAAATATTCAGCAACTTTGTGAGGAATGTGGCATTCAAATGCAACATTCAACTCCCTACACACCACAACAAAATGGTGTGGTAGAGAGGAAAAATAGATCTCTCAAGGAGATGGCCACATGAATGATTAAGGAAATGGATCTAAGTCTAAAGATATGGTATAAGGAAATTAATTTACAAAATAGAGAATTCCACAAATTATTCAAAGGAAAAACTCCCAATGAGGGATGGTTTGGCCATAAACCAAATATTTCAAATTTCAGGAGTTCTGGATCAAGAGCATGGGCTTGAATTCCTTTTGAAAAGAGGAAGGCCTTGCAGCCAAAAATCAAGGAATACATCATGGTTGGTTATGGTGAATATAAAAAAGGTTACAAACTCTTTTACACATCTACATCTCAATACTTTCATTGAGAGGAATGTGCAATTCGAAGAGGAACCAATACCGAATTTTGAGCTTGCACTGGGGGAATGCTCTTCTCCCCAACACCTTGATGAAGTAAGTGATGATTAATGATATTTATTTTATGATATTTCTGATAATTATATCACTGTATATGAAATTGTTTTATATTATTCACCATCAAGGCCCAAGTAGGATGAAAAAATCATACAAGCTACAAGGGAATTGGCAGGCAATCCCCAAGAGCCTACAAAGACTAGATCTTAATCTAACAATGCTTCCTTTGAAAGTGAAATTTATCTTGATGAGAAATTTTATATTCTTATTGGATCTGATCTACAGTCATATAATAAATATTTTCATGAACCAATATGGAAATCAGAAATGGAAGAAGAATTCCATTCTCTCATAGAGAATGAAACATGGGAATTGGTTCCCCTTCCTCCCAAGAGGAAGCTTGTTCAATGCAAGTGAATATTTCAAACCAAACCTGATGCTTATGGTTAATATGTGAAATAAAAATATCAATTAGTTGATAAGTTCTACTCTCAATTCCATGGTGTGGACTACACCGATACCTTTGCACCCGTTGCGAAGATGGACTCCATAAGACTAGTTTTAGCAATTGCAGCCAGTAAGGGTTGGAAAGTGCACCGTATGGATGTCAAGAGTGAATTATTACATAGTGATATAAAGGAGGAGATATACATTCAGAAACCTGAAATTTTCCAATAGGATCCTTCACTTGTTTCCGGGTTGAATAAATTACTATATGGACTAAAGCAAGCCCCAAGGGCTTGGTAAGCAAAAATAGACGCCTTCTTGCTCTCAATTGGTTTCATTAGATGAAAATATGATCCAAATGTATATTTGCAGAAACATTATGGTATCATGAAGGTTATTTTATTGTATGTATATGACCTCTTAATTACAGGGAGCTTCAACAATCAAATTGGTTCAATTAAGGCATCTCTACATAGTGAATTTGCCATGACCGATATAGGATTGCTAAGGCAATTTTTGGGATTGGAAATTGAGAAATATGAAAGGGGAATCATTTTGAGTCAACCAAAGCATGATTCATACCTGATAAATAATTTTAACATAGATTATTGTAAGTCATCCAAGTTCCCTATCCTTTCTGGCATTAAACTAGGTGAATTTGGCAATTCTCCTTTGGTAGATTATACATTGTACAGGAAGCTAGTTGGTAGTTTGTTGTACCTTACACATAAAATACCTAATTTTTCTTATGTTTTAAGCATTGTCGAAATAAATATGAACAAGAAACATGAGATCTTTTGGAAGGAATCCAAAAGAATCCTCCAGTATTTCCACAGAACAAATAATTTCAGGGTGCACTATGCAGCTAGTGCTTCACTTCAACTAGTTGGAGTTTCTAATTTGGATTGGGATGGAGATCCCACTGACAGAAAATAAACTTCATGTTTTTTTTTCATGGTTGCTGAAGTTCCTATATTTTTTTCTAGCAATAAACATCATACCATTTCTCTTTCTTCAATAGAGGCCGAGTACATGGCAACAGTCAATGCAACTACATTGTGTGTTTGGTTGCACGGAATTCTTCAGGAATTTGGTGTCACAATTGATTCTACTACCAAAATTTGGGTGGAAAATAAAAGTTCCATAAATATATATACTGATAAAGTTCAGAGGTAGAGAACAAAGCTTATTGAGATTCATATGCACTACATCCGGGGCTTAGTGCATGACAGAGTGATTTCCTTGCAGTATTTCCCATACATCGAGAAAATTGTCAACATTTTCACTAGGAATACCTTCACTCACTTGAGATATTTTCTTGGGGTGACTGATGGATGGTGATAACTGCTATGTTTTTCAGGTTTCGTCCCCATGTCCATTCTTGAGGGAAGGTTTTGTCCCATGTGGTTTTCTTTCATTTCCTCACTTCATATGGACAAATAAAATTTATAATTATGTATTGATGTGACTTGAGCCTTTGTTGCCAAGGCCTCCGAATTTATTTTATGAGTTATACTAAGTTTTTTATTAAGGGAGGGTGTTATAAAAGTAATCCAACCCCTTAGTACCTTAGTCTAAGTCCCTAGTCAATTTTATTGAATTTGTACATTAATATACTATTGTTTGGACTTATGTAGCTTAATTGGGCATACAAACCAGTTAAATTGGGGATTTCACACCTACATGAGCACTATAGATCATTAAAACATCCAAATTTTCACCCTCATCATTGCTAATGCACTCCCACCCTTTGAATGTGGACATTGTGGTTGACTAGGAGTGCTAGAGGTGGATGTTATCCAATTTTGGATTGTTTTGGAGCATTTAATGCCACCTAGAGCCTCTCACTCACCTTATTTTCCACAACCACACATTCCAAGGATTCATTATTGCTCCAAGTCACTTCATCCATGTCCACACAACTATTCATGGCCATTTTGGCTGAGTTGGAGCGAGTTTGGCCCACCTAGGGAGGATTGAGGCCAATTTGAAAAATTTGACATGTACAGTCATTTTGGGATTCCCAAGCCTCAAGAAACATATAATATGTAATATAAAAATTTTACTAACATATTCACATGTTATAAATCAAATAATATCTAGTTTCAGTTCACATTACATGTGTAAAAATTGTTCTCTTAATGGTTTTTTGTTGGTTTTGCATGAAATTCGATTTGTGAGTTTATCTAAGGATCCTAGATCTTGTTGTAGATAAAATTTCTCACAATGACATGCTGAAAACAAAATTATAACCCAAAGAGTGAAATTATTCCTTTCCTTTCTTGTTAAGTTTTAACGAGTCCAAGAAAGTCAACTCGAGTCTTTCACTGATCTGTGGATTTTACGAACCCAAATTAGTAAATTCTCATCAGTGCTTTCATAGTTTTGAGAGTATGAAAGATACAAAGAAGGCTCTATGGGGGTGTCTTTTTGTAAATTTTGTTTCCCAAGTCCGAAAAAGTATAAAACAATCAAAAGGAGAGCTCTCTTGGCTTCCGAAGGACTAAGGTATACCTTTTTTGTACTTAGTCAGAAAGGTTTGAAAAAGGGGTAAACTATCACCCAACCAATACTCCTTCAAAAAAAATCATATAGCCTTAGTTTAACGAGTGTGAAGGAAGGAAAGATCACTTGGAAATTTCCATTTATTTATGAGAATCACTACAACAAAATCCTATGATTAGTGTCTCTTTTAGCTTCCCTTTTAGCATCCACTGTCGCTTTTAGTGTACTTTTCATCATTTTTTGGACAAAGTAGATGCTTTTCCACAAGATGGCGCTTTTAATGGCATTTTTTGCATCCCTTTTTAAAACTTGGCGCTATTTTGGATGCTAATTAGCATCCATTTCTAAAAGTTGGTGCTATTTTGGACGCTAATTATAATCCCAATTAACGTCCCAATTAGCGTCCCAGTTAAAATCGCTATTAGTGTCCCAATTAGCATACCAATTACCATCCCAATTGGCGTCCCATTTTAAAATTTGCTGCTATTTTGGATGCTAATTAGCATCCCAATTAACGTCCCAATTAGCATCCAAATTAAAATCCCAATTAGTGTCCCAATTAGCATTCCAATTAGCATCCTAATTATCGACCCTTTTTAAAAGTTGGCGCTATTTTGTACGCTAATTAGCATCCCAATTAACTTCCCAAATAACATCACAATTATCATCCCAATTAACGTCCCAATTAACATCACAATTATCATCCCAATTAGCATCCCAATTAGCATCCCAATTACAATCCCAATTAATGTCCCAATTAGCATCCACAAAAGCATCCCATATAATTCCAAGAATAACCTCCAAAAAAACATCCTGAATAATGTAGCACCATTATTAATCCAGGTTTTGCGATAGGAATTGCGACATGAATTTTGGCAAGAAAAAAATCCAACATAGCACCAATTATAGATCCAGGAATTGCGCCTAGAAAACATCCAACATAGTGTCAGATATTGATCCAGGTATAGCACCTAGAATAATGCCATAAATTTTGAAAGGCACTGCGCTAGGAATTGCACTAGGTTTAGAGCTAGGAATTGTGTTCGAGAAACGTCTGACATAATGTCAGATATATCAATGTCAATGTCAATGATCATGATCCATGTGATAGCACTTTTGGATCTTGATTTATCATAGTGGCACCTAAATTATCGTAATCATGGCACTTTTGGATCATGATTAATCCTAATGAGGGGTAAATTACCTTAATGTCACCTAAATTTCTCTTATGGAATTTTAGTGTCCCCAACAACAATTGATAGACCCTAATGGCATATGATTGTCCCTAACAACATGAAGATGATGCATTACGATATATATTATGGAGGATATGGATATGATTTGATAAGTATAAGAGTATATCATCCATTCTTGTGAGATAGTATGGCTCCTTGCTCATTATTGTCGCAATTATATTGATGATGACTATAATGATGAAAATGATGTTGATTTCCTGTATGATGATGATGACGATGTGGATGTCAATGATTATTATGCATGTGGTATCAATTTTGGATCCTAATTGATTCTAATGGAACCTAAATGTCTATAACAACATCTAAACAACCTGATTATCATTGAAATGACTATAACGACATATAAATGACCTTAACAATCACATGACATGAATCCTAATCTCGATGAGTGATTAAAAACACTAATGGAATATGTGTGACTATAAAGACAATGATGACAATTATTTTGTTGATGATGTACTTGATGCTGACGATGATGATGATAATGAGGATGATGATTAAGATGGTGTTGATGTACCATATGGAATTGACAATGATGATGACAACATCGATGTCCACGATGATGATGCATGTCATAATACTTATGTATACTATGAGACTTGATATATTGGAGTTAATAACAAGTAATAGAGGTTGTGAGCTGTTGAGCATACAAATATTGTTAGCCATTGGGTTTTACATTGACTGATATGGACATTGGGTTTAGTAGTTCCCCCCTAACCCCCCTACAGCCCCTTGCATAAAGGTATACAATACCACCTATCACAGTGCTACCAAAATGTCACCCTACAAGGTGGTTTTGGAAACCCCCCCATCCATACCCTCATTTTTACCAAGAACATTCAAGGCACAAGAAGTGGATATCAATCTTAACAAAAAATCTAACTGCATTTGTACTCTTAAGGACATTTTGATCTTGGTTTAAAATGGAATGAAGCAACAAGAATTTCAATAATTCTCATACTGTTACTTTGAATAAGTGGACCAAATTTTTTTTACATCTTTGGCCTTATAAGTGGACATCTCTCAAGGAAAAAAGCAGTTAGTTGCTCAAGTTTTATGGCATCAGTGGATTTGTCGTTAAACATTTATAATAATTGGTTCAATTATTGGTGATTCTTTTGAGGTTTGTCAAATTTATATTAAAGTTTAAACCAGTTTCATTTATTATGTGAAACACCCTTGAACTGATATATTTGAGTATTATTTTGCATTATACTACTGTGAAGCTAGGCAACAGACTTTGATAAAAGTTATTGAATATATTTGTTGTGCGCTATGGAAAAGCTCAGGTCATGGGATGCGGGATTGTCCTATGGCTAAAGTATTCCTTTGAAATAAAAGGTCACAATTTCAATTACACCATTTGTGCAACATGTTAACCTTGCCAAATTTGGTACGTTGCATTACATGTGGCCCGACATTAACCTTTGAGAATGGAACATAGTGTAAGAAGAAAATCATGGATGGTTCACATGGATTTTTTACACTTTTTTTTTATTATCTTACGAGATATCGATACCCCAAAGAAACTTCACATACCTTCTTTTAATTTGATGTAATTTAGATAACCTTTTAGATCCTAGAAAAAGTGTCTATGTCTATTGTCAAAATTTATGTTGTATCGTACCTTTATCTCGGGTAATCTTGCTTAGTGATCAACTAAGATACAAGAACATTATTTTGAAATATCTACTTCTCATACTAGTAAAGGGAATTATTTGGCTCTTCAATATAATATTGAGTATCATTTGTCTTAGCCCATTTGTTTGGATTTTATACAGGACCACAATTCCTTGAGGAATCCCAAAGGCTCACTCAAAGCGACCAACTTTATGTTTAGTTAAAGTGAGCCAAATTTATGATAGATTTTATCTAGGTAGGATATAATATGTTTAAATAACTAATTATTTATATCGATATTCCCACTACTTATTTTAGGTACCAAATCCTTCCTAGACATGAGATTTGAGATTTCTTGTTCATTATCAAACCCAACTCAACTTATCCCTATAAAATCCAAGCCCCCAATCCCTTCAAACTCAAACATCTCCCAAGAGTTAGTACCAATGATAATGAAGATTGATGACTTCATGTGGTTTAAAGGGATTTTTAGTCTAATAAGGTTGCACATACCAAAAATATTAAGCCATAACAACTTCAATCCCTTTTTGTTCTATAAATGAGAATGTCCTTAAAGTAAAAAATGTTCAAGGAACATTTGAAACCCTCATAAAAATTCATCCCTTAAGGTGATAGAAATATGATGCATATCGTACCTTCCCACTACAACTGTCATGGGTTCTCTAACCTCAAGTAAGATCAAAAGAAATGAAAAATGCACACCATACACAGTTATTTTCTTCTTGTGTTAAATGACCCATCAACCTTGAACTCTTTTAACAATCTATGCATGCTAGGTAATAATGTTTAAGACATACCTTACCAACTTCCTTGTTCAACAATGTAGTAAATTAATCCATACATAAACCTTATAGCGACACTAGATAAACTTAAAACACAAATTTAACAATACATTTTCTTATAGATTTTTAGTGGTTCATCTAAATTCTAATTACAATAGTTGAATTGTTCTTATTATATATATTTTAGTGGTACAAGTAAATGAAAATTACCATAGTTCAATTGTTCTAACCCATCTGTATTCAAATTTGACATCATATAAATTATAACTATATTCATTAAATCTAAACATACACAAAAATTGTAATATTATACATCAAGAACAAAGGATTATACATCATAAGATATCAAGGGATATACCAAAGGATTATACATGACAAGAAAAGGTCCATTCAGGAGTAAAGGTCAATTAAGGAGTAAGTTGTAAGTTAATTTTAAAATAAAAGAAATTTATTTATAAATATGATTTTAATTTTGGAGTGTCTTTGTTCTTTACATAATTTAAAAAGCACCTTCATTTGATCATGTACATGGAAAGTAAGTGAATGCATTCTCAACAAAGATTAGACTACTTAGACTTGGTGAGACCCTCCATAGGATAAGGAAGGGGATAACTATATAAGGTTTTAGATCCCCTCTTTCGAACTAGACTTTAAAACATGATTCAATCTCAGAATTGTTCCACAAATTCGATAGGTTTATCTAGTTAGTGCATTCCTCCATATATTTTAACAAAAGGACATTGAACAAACAGATGCATAGACTATTTTCAAATTGTGATCTATGTCCTTGTTCCTAAGTGTCGACCATTCATCCACATTTTCTTAACATTTGTCAAAGAATCCACAAATTCCCCTGCTTGCTTAAAGTTCTGACACTGGATCAAAAGCCACCCACTCACTTCTAACTAAGTGTATAAAATATTTTATACTTTAACTTAATTAGATCAAACATAACAATTAAATTCAAAATTATATTAAATTAATTATAATATTTATAACTAACTTTAAACCAATTACTTAGCAAATGCAATATTTCATCAAAATGAATATATTACATTTTCAGTATGACTTTTATTTAAAACATTAATTATTTACCCTTGAAGTATAATTTCTAGTGTAATTTTTAATGACTTTTAGTTGATACAGTTTATCTTACATTTATTATTCAGTGAGACTCTCGTTACAGCTAACCAGTTACAAACATTAACTCATTCAAATAAGTTAATCATATTAAAAAAATGAAAATATAAAACCATAAAATACAAATCTTTAAATAGCTTTTAAGACATAAATAAACTTATACTATTTATCTAAAATTTACATAAAATGAAGATAATCATTGACCTATAACAAATTTTTTGATATGATCAATAAACCAATGGCGTTGGAGGCCTCCAGAGTCAAACCCAATGTTTTCATTTGCAAGACCTCATTACATTTGGTGGATATTTCTATACTTTGCAGCTTCCCGCTCTTTGGGTGATACTTAGCTGGAAACTTATCATTCCCTCCACAAAGATCCCAAGCCCAATATTTCCCTCTATTCCTATGGTTTTTATACCTTCAGCTCCATGGATCCATTTTCCTCACTACCCACACACTAATACAAGTCCACTACAATAGATCACTTACCCATGTCTTCACCATCTGTAGACTATATGAAAACCGCCCTTCCAAACGAGCCTAAAGGGGTCGAGAGTTCAAATTCCACTAAGGGATAAAATGAAATTGAATATGCTCTCCCCTATTCACAATAATACAGCTAGTGTCGTGAAACTAGAACCCCTCACTTCCCATAAACCAAAATCAGGGCCAAATAAATTAATGAATACAAAGGAGACGGTGACTTAGCTACCCAATCTTCCCCAGTTGAGGGCTTTATCATGAATGAAATTGTTTATGGTAGTGGAGAAGTTGTGGTTGATGATAAATATCCCATAATATCACCTAAAACCCTAGAGGATGTAGATACTCTGTTTCAAAAGGGATGCCATAAATTGAAAGATGATGGTGTTTTTGATTTTATGATCCCATGCACTGGAAATCGGGTTTTATTTTCTTTTGACATGTCATTTGGAGATATTTATAACTCGTTGTGAAAGATAAAATTTTCCTTTTAATTTTTGTTTTTACAGTTTTCAATCTAAAAAATTGATTTCTTGTACTTTTCCCTATCATTTTGGGTTTACTATTTGTGTCGATTTAATTGTCAAAATGGTAGGGTCCTTTGAAAAAAAATGAGTACATGTATCACTACAAATGGTGGGATAGGTAGAGGGAGCCATGAATCTTATTTCTTGGGAAGAGACCTCGAATTTATTTCATCGTGAGTTTGAATTTATTCAGATCTACTTTTGAGCAACACTGAGCACAACCCATATCTAACTTTCTACCCATCAATGAATATAATTTTTTTTAGAATATACTCATGGAGACATAAATACTATGTGATCACAGTGGAAATGTGTCTGTATTTTCAAATATTTCCTTAATGATCTGCTACTGATTCTATTTAGCAATCATCAATTCGCACTGGCAATCAATCTATACATCACACTTAGATCTCTGTGTATCAAATTGCCAAGGTAAAGGTCAATTAATGAATTGTATTATTAGAATATTTGCACATTGTTCCATCCATCATATGTTCTTCATATTCACACATTCCTTTGCATAAACCTCCTACAAACATACCAATGTTTCCAAAAGTGGCAGCTCTTGTAATGCATAGCAACTAGAAACACTTAACCGCCTAATATTTGTACAATGCACCAACATCCTTATCCTCTTTAGCTTCAAAGAAATACATAAGTAAAAATCCTCCAAAGATACCATATTACAAATGCTTCCATACTAGGGAGATCGTTGCCTCTCCACTTGACAAACCCATCTTTACTGGAAAATGGCTACACGAGTAGGAGTACAAAGTGGAAACCATGAGGTATACGGCAATCGACCGGTGGGGAATTTGTGTAAATACATTGTTGTTAGATAAATGGGTTATCTAGGCCATGAGAAAGAATGAAATTGTTCATATACTTGTTCCTCATCACATTCATAGTTTATATGGAATGTTGGGCCCATATGGTATCCATGACATTTTTTTTCTTTTTAGAGGAAATATTTCTACTCATTTTATTTTCTTTTTAGATGAAATAATTCTACTCATTTTATTAATAGAAAAGAATACTTAGATACAACTGTGATGTATGTGATGTCAATTTGATATTCCAAATAATCCAAATATTTTATTAATCCATGAATTGGTAAAAAAAATGCATAGACTATCTCTCCCATTTCATAGTTTCATAAACACATTCTGCTACCAGAGTCGAGTTTTTTTTAATGATAAAATGTCAGCACATAAAAGAAAATATAAAAAACAGGGAGGGTTGTCTATCCTACAAATATCTGACAAGTTCTATATTTGAGAAAAAAAGGGTTATTAATCACTTACCAATGCAATTATTTATCATTTGTAATTCCTCTCTTTAGACATGAAGTAACATTGATTCCCTAGTATTGTGCCTGCAACTTTTTCCCAAATTTCTAAAAATTTTGGACCCTCCTTTTGATTTTGTCTAGCAGGTTGGTTGATTTCTTTCGTTTAATTTATTTAAATTTGTCCTGGAACTCTAGTTTTCTCTGCTTATGGAATTGATCATCAGAAGCCTAGTCCTCTATGACGCCACCGTTTCGGAGGAAAAATGAGCTAATTTTACTGTTGTCCAGCCATAAGTCTGTCGAGCGTTTTTCATTTTGATTTTTCAATGATTTTATTTATCACTGTCAGAAGTTGTTTGAAGATTGATTCAAGGCATTAGTTCTCTATGCCGTTGACATTATGGAAGGGAATCGATGAACAATGCTTTTTCTCACCGATCCATGGTCTTTTATTTCTTTGCATTTATTGTTTGAACCTTTTGATTTTTTGATGACTGTGTTTTTATTTTCACTATTGGAATGTTTTTTTACTAGCGGTCAGAGGTTTAGTCCTCTACGACGCCACAATTTCAGGGGGCTTTTCGTTTGTATCACCAAAACTACGCAGTTTTTGTGTCTTGAAGTCCCAATGAGCTATTAGTTGTTCTGATCGCCGATGGTTTTGTGATCCGTGGAACCCACGGTCAGTTTGTTGTCCACTATTGCAGTTGTCATTCGGACTATTTCTCTGATTTTTAGTCTTTTGCACCACCGACACATTAGTCGTTAGTGGTTCCAATCTCCAACGCATAACTATTGGTGGCGTTGAGGTTTAAATCATTGATGCATAGTGCTTAGAGTTTCTGATGCCGATGGATTTTATTTGACCATGAAACCCGTAGTCTGTATGTCTTTTGTCGTTGCGGCTCTCCAGTGAACTAACTGTCTGATATATAGTGCTTCCACTCACCGATGAGAGTTTTTTCTACTCGATGCTTACTGATTCCAGCCACTGATAAGGTTTTTTCCTGCCTATACCTTTTACCGAGGTTTTTCCATGATAGGGAGCACAGTGCAGAGTCAAGTTTTTTTCCGAGATGAAGAGCGTAGTTTAGGGTTCGGTGTTTTGAGGATTGGTGGTTACATTGTTATGGTTCATGCTTTCATCGGAGGATTTGGAGTTAGTCCAGATGCGGCCTGGTTTGAGATGAAGAGTCTATTCTATCGATCTTGTGATTTTATAGTGGACTTAGAGGATTTCAAGACACAAACTTACAGGCTTTCTTTGCCTTGTCATTCTTTCTTTTCATGCATTAATACTGTGTATAGTTTATTTTACAGAATGCATATGATGGAGGTAAATAGATTGATACAGTTTTTTTATTTTGGTAAAAGATTAATGGTATAAGAACATGCTGTGTTTATGATAGAGAGTTGGCTGAAGAATGAAGAAGAAGAAAGAAAGAGAGCTGCAGAGGAAGCAATAAGGAAGGAAGAGGAGGAGAGAAAGAGAAATGAGGAAGCAGAGATAAACAAAAGAAAAGAAGAAAGTGAAAGTCTAAGACTAACAGGATCTAAAAAAAGACCAACAGATTATTGAGTAGATCGATAGCAGTAGAGGCCCAAGCTTGGAAAAATCTCATCAGCGACCGAGCTGGTCCCTCTTCATAAAGTGCTTTTAAATTTTAATTTAAAATATAACATGTTGTTTTAATTACGGGCACATACTACAAGACAAAAAATTTAGAACTGAAAGGTTGGGGTAGCCCAAAGGTCATTGAGGGGCATCCCAAAGGTTTTTCTTTTTTGTATAAATAAAGGAGAGCTTAGATTTCCAAGGAGGAATTTTTCCCAGATCATGTGTGAGAGTATGTTGTAAGAAGAACTATTTCCTTTTGCAATAAAGAATTACAAGTTTCCTACTGGAGAAATATTGGTGGAATGTTTCAAATGTTGTGCTATGGATTAGTTGAATGTGAACTATTTCATTTTCAGCTTATGTCCATTAACTGTGATATCGTTCTAACTCATTGAATCTATATTCATGTTATGAATGCACTATAGTTTATTCTGTGAAATTTCCACTGTGAGTAATGAAGGTTTTCACAAACAATAAGCTATCTTGTTGTTCATATATCTATTAATGTTCATGTGTTCTAAAATAAGTAACAACTATCTATAATTTTTTCTTAATGCATGCTTAGAAAAACATTACTCATTGATAACTGATACTTTTGCTCCCTAGGGATAGGTTAGTTAGTTAGTTTTAGTTTCTTGCTATGTGTGATTTAGATGCGAGAGAGTTAAGATGAGAGGTAAGAACCTACGCATCACATTGTGACACTCCTCGTTATCTCTATCAATCTGCATTTTTATATAGAACTTGGACATCATAACTTAAACACAAAAAACTAAAAATATACACGGTGGACCCAGACGTAACCGATAAAACCTTTAATTTGTTACTTGACCTATGGTAGCCAGACTGTAAACCAGATGGATTCCTCATACCAAATAGTAGCGGGCTAGTTGGGAATGTTTATTGGGGAGAATCTCTAACTATTGTTACCTGCGATTTTCTAGGCCTCAACACCTATATTACTGAGTTGGGAATGAATTTGCAGTGGTTTATGAATATTGGAGGACTATGGGCTAAAAAATAAAACCATCACTATACTCATGTTTATAAGGGAGAACATCCAACATATCTATTAACCATTAGATCCACCATTAGATTATGATTCATTTAACATAAAGAACCTTGGGATGATTCCCTGGCCAAAGGGTCAAGTTTTGTTATCTTAGAAAGAGGGCCATCCCCATCCAAAGGTTCAATTAACTATTTAAATGTCTATCACTAAATAAGGGTAATATGGGACAAAATCACCTTTCTCAACTGGAAGCAGAAGAACCATATGGTGTTGGTGCACAAACCCTAAAACTATTAACATTAGCAATATCTAATGGGAATCCTACTAACCAGGATACTGATATGTTTGAATTGTAAGAAGATAGCCACATATTACCTATTAAGGGATCCTAATTGAAGCAAGTATTCCATTGGAACTAGGATCCTCTGTAATAATGACAATGGGAATTGTCTCAACCTCATGATATCCTTCTGCGACGATCCATGGCCTTGAATTTAAGTGTTTTTGTAAGAGCGAGTGGAGAGCTGGCTATAGGTTGAACACGAGAGATCCTTATAAACCCTACTATTTTTCATCTTTCATCTTTGTAAATTCACGGGAGCTAAAAGGAATTATTGATGTGGTTATTTAGATGATAGGAAGCTTCAAGGAGGCTGTACATTCTAGTGGATTCCTTAGGTGAAGATTCAGGATCCATTGATATTATTGCTCGATATCCCAAAAGACTTGTGCGAAGCAAATTTCCATATATGCACTCATGCAATTAATTACGCAAATTTATTTTCAAACCAGATCCATTTACCAGAATAGGTATTGATGGAAATCCATAATCAATAGAAATCTAGTTAGATAGTAAATCAATTTATTAGAAATCTATTTAAGTTAGATAGTAGATTTGCCTCTTCTTCAGAAGTTAAATAGTATATCTAGCCTCTGCTATCAAAGTTTTCAAATTTTACTACATGATTGAGTCAATTAACAATGCTTGATGAGTGACCTCTAGGTTTGTTGCAGAGTGACTCAATAAACAGTGTTTACTTAGTGACCTTGTACATTCCTCTCAGTGAGGTGATTTAGATACAGTGTTTACTGAGTGAGTTGTGATTTAAATACTAGATTTCAATGTCCCTCGTTATGTTGATAGGTTTTTAGATATTATCTCAAATTCTGAACTTCCTTCACCAAATCAACAAGTGTAACAAGTGTACAGTAGGATGCATCTTAATTAAGATTTAAATAACCTTCAGTTAAAGAATGGATAAAGATATAGGTAACAATTTTGTTTTTGTTTTTTTATATCATTTTTTTAATAGTATTTGTTTTGTGCTTATATTAACTCTAACAATATGGTATGAATAATGTATATAAAAATATATAACTTGGCCTTTGTTTAATAGCTAACTATCTTTGGTTGTGCCTATTGATATTCATAGGCCACTTTACTTATGGTTGTGCTAATTTACTTATATTAATTGAAGAGGATTATTCAATCTTGTTTACTGGTTTGGGATAGGTTCAGTTATTCCAAGAGTCGATATCCAAAGGTCATTCTAAGTATTACCTGTTAATCATATATTTAGTATGTTGATTAAAATAATGAAAATAATTACAAAGAAATTAATTCTTAATAAAATTTATTTATGTTCTAGAAATGATTTTTGTAATTATAAATAAATCTCTATATTTAATATATTATTATTTTTGTTTATTCATTAAAAAATACTAATAAAAAGAGTTAATAAAAACTAGTTTATCTCTGTCCTGAATTTTTTTTGGAGGTTTTGGGTAGGGAGCATTGCGCGCGTTAGGGTTGGAGTAGTTGTAGCTTTGAGAGAGAGCATTCATGGAGGTTCCTGGTGGAGGGGAGTTCTTCCCCCCCCCCCCCTTCGAGTTCGGATGAGGAAGCCTTTCGAAGGCTCCTCAATAGCAGAGGTAAGAAGACCTCTCCTCCAGAGATCCAAAAATTTATCAAGAAGTTGGAGGAAATTCCTAAAATCACCCTTCCTAAAGAAAAACCAATGAAGATAGCTCTAGAGTTGGCTAAGTGAGGCCTAGTGGGTCAGTTTATGGGCTTATGTCCCTCCACCAAGTCTACAGATGACTGGATACAGAGAAATTGGAAGCCCAACCTGAAACATGGAGTAACTTGTTACCCTGTTGGGAGAGGGTTCTTTGTGTTTGAATTCATCTCAGAAGAAGATCGAGACTTAATCTTTAGAAATGGACCCTACTTCATGGGGATGCATGGATTATACCTGAACAAATGGACACCATATTTTGACCCCTCGATTGATCTCCCCAAAGAAGTGTCGGTGTGGGTTAGGCTTCCTAATCTTCTTGTGCATTGCTGGGATTTCGACTCACTGCAGAGAATAGGGAACGAAGTCGGACGTTTCATTGAAAAAGATGATAATAAGGGACAATACACTTGCGCCATAATTTGTGTTGAAGTTGATCTTGAAGCTGGCCTTCCTAAGGCAGTAAAATTAACCGTTGGATCTTGGACTCATTACCAGAAGTTGGACTACGAGCACATGCCCTTCAAGTGCAGGAATTGCCAAGAGCATGGCCACTTCCAAAGACACTGTCCCATACTGGCCATTGGGAAAGAAGATGTTGAAGGATGGCAGAAAGTAAAGAAAGGGAAAACCTCTTACAACACCAAAAGCAAGGAGAAAATAGCCCAGGAACCCCCAAAGGAAGGAAACTCAAAGCCTATTCCCCAGAAAACTCCTAATGAAGTTCAAACCCCCACAAATGTTTTAGAAGTTGAAGAAGTTCAGGCGCCACAAGCCCCAACCGACCCAATCCCTCAAACTGTTGGCTCCAGCCCGATAAAGGAACACATTAGTTTGGGTTCAGAAATAGGAGTTGAATCCTCTGAGGAAGGAGATACTGAAGCAAGCAGTTCGTTAGGTACCCCAGACCAGCCAAAGCATGGACAGAAGACTGAGAAGAAGAGAAGGGAAGAGCAGTCCTACAAGGATGTGGTTCAAGGCTCACAGCATACAATTCTAGAAATGATGAATACCAGATCGGGGATGAAGCTAGGAAAGACCTCGAAAGGGGGCCATCCCTCTCATCCAGGTAAATAATGCAATACGTCTCTTGGAACTGTAGAGGACTAGGAAGCACTCTAAAAGAATAATATATAAAGGATTTAGTAAGAGCAATGAGGCCTAAATTCCTCCTAATCCAGGAGACGAAACTGGAGGAGGATGCTCTCCTCTGAGCAAGTAACTCATTCTGGAAGAAAGGCCCAGGTAGGGCTGTGACTGCAAGAGGAGCTTCAGGAGGTTTAGCAACATTTTGGGACTCCGCAAAGCTCGAACTAGTAGAAGAAGAAGGAACCAATCACTGGTTATTCACCAAGCTGCTCCATAAAGAATCCAGTAATCTGGTAAGCCTTGTTAATATGTATGTTCCTGTTTCTTTTGTTAAGAAAAAAGAGTGTTGGGATTCCTTAAAACTGTCTCTCAACCATCATAACCTTGAAAATTTAGTAGTGGCTGGAGATTTAAATGTAACCCTTGATCTGGCCAAAAAAAAAGGGGGATAAATAGTCCGGGATCCTGCTAGAGAGTGGGTGGAAGACTTGATGTTGGATTTGGGAACTTGAAGATATCATACCTGACAGTGGAAAGTTCACCTGGTCCAATAAAAGGATAGGACCTAGTCACATAGCTTCCCGTCTAGACCGTTTCCTTATTCATTCCTCTTTCCTAACCCTTGGACTTATGGCGACCTCCAAGATTCTCCCACATTACACTTCTGATCACAAACCAATTTCACTCTCCCTTTCTCTTGGGAAAAATTTAGGTCCTATCCCCTTCCAGTTTAGCCCAAGTTGGGTAGATCAGGAAGGATTCCTTAACCTTGTGTATAAATCCTGGAATGAACATGTTTATGGATCCCCCTTTTATGTCTGGGAAGGAAAGCTCAAAAGACACAAAGCTGATCTAAAATCTTGGGCTAAAAGTCTAATCCCTCCTCCAGCTGAAAGGAAAAGAATTAAAAAGGCCTTGGAACGGCACCAATTGGTCGTGGAAGAGTCCACAGTTACTCCTGCCTTGCTCAACTAGGAAGCTGAGCTTCAAAGGAAGTACCACAAATCTTGTAGAGAAGAGGAAATCTACTGGAGAGTCAAATCAAGGACAATTTGGCTTCAAGCTGGAGACAAAAAAACTTAGTTCTTTCATAAGCAAGCCCAAGATAGAAAAATATATAACTCCATTAATGAAATTCAGATGCAAGACCAAGTCATAAAGGATTTTAGTGGCATTAAGGAGGCATCTCATTCCTTTTTCAAAAATCTCTATTCTACCCCGGATCTGGAACCAGTGGACCCGAATTCCTATCCTCTCTCAGAAATTCCAAAATTGATCAATGATGATGACAACCTGCTATTGAATATCCCTATTAATATTCGTGAAATCAAGAAATCCCTCTTCAAAATGGATCCTAACAAAGTTCCTGGTTCAGATGGATTTACAGCTTGGTTCTACATTTCTTGTTGGGACATTATAAAAAAGGACTTGTACAGAATGGTCAAGAAGTCTCAGAACTGTACCAAGTTGGGTGGCAGCACCAACTCTTCGTTCTTGGCCCTCATTCCAAAAGAAAAAGGCACTCCAATTTTACCTACCTAGACATTCCAATTTCAAAGCTTCCCCTAGAGTTGTCCATTGGCTACCCCTTCTGGACAAACTAAAAAACAAGATCCATGCGTGGGGGGCAAATTGGCTCAACAAAGCAGGTAAAGTTATTTTGATGAATTCTGTCCTTACCAGCCTCCCAATCTATCAATGATCGGTTCTTTTAGCCCCCAAATCCATAACAAACAAAATATATGAACTACTCCATCGCTTCCTTTGGGAAGATGGTCGAAACTGTGAAAAGAAGCTTCACCTAGTGAGCTGGGACAAGGTCACGAAGCCAAAGATGGAGGGGGGCCTTCAAATCAAATATGTGGCTACCCAAAACCTAGCCATGGGTGGAAAAATTCTTTGGAACATGATCACTGGGAAAAGAACTTGGATTAAGAAAAATACTCTAGAAAAAATATTTCACAGGAGACAAGGAGAGATGTCTTGAGAAGCCCACAAAAGTGCAGAAAGGATCCCTGATCTTCTCTATCTGCAAAAGGGCCCTTCCTTACATCATTTCAAAACTCACATGGATTCTGGGAAATGGGGAAAAAATAAGAATCTGGGAGGATTATATCCTTGGGGATCAACCACTCAATGGGTTAAACTAACTGGGAAACATCAAAGCTTGGCTTCTTTCTAAAAACTACAGCACTCTGTGGGACATCTCCTCCTGGAATAATGATGACAAAGAATCCTAGGAAATATGGAACCTAGGAGATTATCTGGATGAGCTCAAGGAGGAAGCTTCAACTCTGTTGTAATTCCTTCAAGGGAATTCGCCCTTTAGTGCCAGATCCAAATATAAGTGGGGCTGGGGTTTAGGCTCAGGGAAATACACAGCAGCTGTTGGCTACTCTGCTATTCTGGAACTGCCTTGGGTCCCTCCCAATCCTGCCCCATGGAAATCTCTATGCAACTTCCCATCAATTCCTAAAGTAGATATTTTCATATGGACTTTACTTCACAACAGCATATTGACCAGTGAAAACCTAAAGAGGAAAGGCTGGGAAGGGCCCTCCCATTTCCCTCTATGTAACTGGGCTGAAGAAACTGCCGAGCATCTTTTCATTACCTATGACTTCACAAAAAAGTATGGAGGCTTATTTTAGGGTCCGTCTCTTTAATACTACCAAATTCAGTAACATAGCTTATAAGCAGCTGGAACTCCCTTTCTCACTTCAATCTAAGAAAGAAAAATATCCTCAATCTCACTTGGATGTGGACCCCCAAATTTTTGTGTTGGAAGATATGGCTGGAGAGGAACAACATAATTTTTAAGGAGGAAGGTAGACTCCCTCCTTAGGTGGCTATCAAAGCTTGGACTATGCTATCAGAAGCCTTAAGCACTAATCCTTTCATCAAAAATTCGACTACCCTCTCTTCTGAAGAAGAACATTGGCTTAAGGAGTTCAATCCAAACCAGCAAAGCATTGAAGCAATCAAACCTCCTCAAAAGACAAATTGGGAAATTAGGTTGGATGATCAGGATTTCATTAATTGGAGGTCAGTCCTCAATGAATGGTGCCTCTTCTTTGACGGGGCCTCAAAAGTGTTATCCACCTGAATGGCACCTCTCCGTCTGAGTGCCAACATCCCTCATGTTGGCACACAAAAGGACATCTATGGATTGATGGTTTCCCAAAACACTATAGATGGTATTATTATGAACTACATTC
Organism: Pseudotsuga menziesii; assembly: GCA_001517045.1. Classification (NCBI taxonomy): domain Eukaryota; kingdom Viridiplantae; phylum Streptophyta; class Pinopsida; order Pinales; family Pinaceae; genus Pseudotsuga; species Pseudotsuga menziesii. Next base: position 105,567 of record LPNX011183313.1, read on the forward strand.
ATCATCCATCCAGCTAGTTATTTTTACCCTTTAGCTATGTCAAGTCATGTACGTGAATCCTGGTCAAGCTGGAGGAGGAGGCATCATCTTTGAGCCCTCTGGAAAACTCCAACTGTCCTATGCATGGGGCCTAGGATACGCCTCCAACAATCAAGCTGAGTATCTGGCGCTATGGCAAGGACTAAACCAAGCAGGGAAGCTGAACATCCAGAAGCTTACTATCTTTGGTGACTCTAGAATGATTGTTAAAGTGTTACACACTAAGAAGGTGCCAACAGATATTAACCTTGCCCAAATGTACAGGAAAGTCCTTCTCCTTCTGTCACACTTCAGAACTTATAAGGTTTATAACATTCTAAGGAATCTAAATAGTCTAGTGGACACTGAGGCTAATCCTGGTACTCTTCTGAGCAAGAGCCAGCTGATTGTCAATGGATAAACTTCAAATCACTCGTTTCCCTAAGACTAAGGCTTCCCTAGCCCTATCTCATCACGTGGGAAATTCAACAACAATTGAAGGAACTAGAATTGATACGACCCAGCACAGTATTTTCCAGACTAACAGAAACTACTGCTCAGATATTCGCCATCTATGGCATTCCAGGCTTGGATCATGGTTTTTGGTAGGTCACAATAAATATAGAAGGAGACATATGAAGTGAAGTCAATCCCCCGCATTACTATCAGTCATGCAAATTTGTAGGATACAGAAGAGGAGCAGCATTATAGCTTCAGAAAAAATGGAGTCGTCATCCAAGCCATCTCCTTCTCCAAGGGAAAGGCTCGAATCACTGAAAATAGAGCTGGAGAGTGCTAGAGCAACCACAAACAAGTGGAAATGGGAATCGCTGAACAACGAGATTCAGGATCTAAGGGAATAATTAACTGAGGACCTCCAGACTGGCTTCAAGGATGTTGCCAACACCACTGGCAATCTAGGACAGCGTCTCTGCAAGCTGGAAAAATAGATCGAAGAGCTAGTTAGGGCGATCAGCAAGATTTTGGATGCTGCAGCAGAGGCAATCTCCAATATCGGCTAAGACATGACATCTCTAATGGGCTTAGTTTGTTAGTCATCAGCTCTTTCACTAGTCCGTTGCAGAAGTTGGTATACAAGACTAATAATAGTCTAGATTATCACATGATCCAGAACCACCAGAAACTAGATTTCTGGATTTTGTTAACTAAGGATATGTGTGTTAAGCTGGAGATGAAGCTCAGTATAGTAGATTTGAATATGTACTGTAAAGGCCCTAGCAGCCCCTCTGCCAGACTCTAAATAAAATTTTAACCGTTCTCGTAAAAAAAAAAAAAAACTAGTTTATATCCTTGTTTTTATAATAGCTTCATTTTATAATAACTAATCATCTATCAAATGGTCAACAATATAGGTTATAATTTTTTCTTAATAAAATAGGCATAATATTTAAGTTCAGTTGCATATAAAATAATTGAAATCTTTAATTTTTTTTTCTATTTTTAAAATTCATTTACATTATATATACTAAAATTTTGATATATTATCACATTTTCAAATGAAAAGAATGATTTATTTCTACACTTGAATGTTTAAGGGCTTAATATATCAAAACCCTTCAAAGTGAAATAAGACACTGCCCTTCAAATTTGATCCATGATACCAATTCCTCCATACTAGGAAGCTCAGAGCACCCCTAAAATGTAAGATTTGAATCTTTTCCCATTGCACCAACATTGGTATTCTCTTAAAAATGACTCCTCCAAAGATACCATTGTATCAGGAGGAGATCGGGAGATCAATGCCTCTTCGCCTGATGAACTCATCTTTACTCAAAAATGGCTACATGAGTAGGAGTACAAAGTGGAACCCATGAGGTATACGACAACCGACTGCAGGGAATTGGTTGTAGAGAAACTGCAACAGACAAACCATGAATTCATTCACTGGCTTAGCTGATATTTTTATTTCATGAGAGTTCAAAGTGTTGGGTAAAGTTCATTGCTCAATTTTTTTAAGTGAACTCCATCTGTTTCTCAGCTTTGTTTAGTGATCATCACAATATATCCTATCCATTTGTCATTGTGGATACACATTAGGTTGATGGAAGAAGGAACTTTGCTAATCCCAACGATGGATAGGATCCATGTGAAGCACCAACTATTGGGTTGATCATCCTCTTTTGATTCTCCTTATTGCTCCACTTATACATGGCTCTAGGATGATCATGCGTATCTACTATATCCTTGACATCCACACTAATATAATTGTTGTCAATAGGTCTCATATAGTGGTACACTTACGGTTGCTAGGGAATAGTGATTTTTGCAATCCCATTAAGCCAATTTCTTGAGTTTTATTAAAAAATCCTAGAAAGGGTTTATGAATTTCATAACCTGCTTGATCATATATTGTGAACTTGTACAATATATCATCCCTTTTTGACCATTAGATACTCAAAGTTGTGTATTTATAATTTTTACCGTTATAGAGGACTCTATAAGTTAGGTTCCCAAATTCTTAAAGGGTGTTAGCTCAATGGAAGAGCATCTTCCTTACAAGCAGGAGGTTGGTGGTTCGATTCCTCCATGCCCGAATAATATTATAATATTGGTTAAAAACAACTAAATTATTTACCAAAAAAAGGAGATAAATGATCAAAAAATGAGAAATAAGTGACCAAACAAAATGACCAAAATTCGTATATAAAATTACTAAAAATGACTAAATTAGTGACCAAAAAATGAGAGATGTGATGTGAAACTAGGCATTAAAGAGGATGCAACACATGACGCTAATGATGAAGCAAAAAATGGCATTGATATGGTGGAAAAATAATATGTGCAACTAGGCATTAAAAAAGATGCAACACATGGTGCTAATGATGAATCCAAACATGGCGTTGATATGGTAGCAAAATAAGATGTTACTTTGGATGCAAAACATGGTGCTACATAGGAATCAAAATATCGTGCAACAATAGAAGAAATAACTGGCATCATTTTGGTAGTAAAACATGATGCAAAAAGGGAAGCAAAAAATGGTGCATATTTGGAAGCAAAAATTGACACATATTTGGAAGTAAAACATCGTGCAAAAAGGGATGCTAAAGTGGTAGAAAAAATGGATGCAATATTGGATGCTAATTTAGATGCTAACATAGTGTTATTAAGGATGCAAATATGTCACTAACAGGGATGTCATTTAAGAAGAAAAATCAAACACTCGATAGGAAGCAAAATAGGACGTTATTTAGGAAGCAAACCTCAACATTTTTTAGGAAGCAAAGTTGGACGCTATTCCAGAAGCAGATAAATAGATGCTATTTTGGACTTCATAAAGGATGCTATCTAGGAAGCAAAAAAGGATGTTTTTTGAGACACTTTAATTTTTGTCCATGATGTGTCCCATTTAGCGTCTAGTTTGACCACTCAATGTAAAAAAAAATTACATTAAAATGGGAAGCTAAATGGGGTGCTAATTCCATGATTTTTTGTAGTGACTACTGACCCTCAATATCTCTCTCTCCCTTTATTTAAACACCTAACTAAAAATATCTCTCTTTTCAATTTTCTCTCTCTCTCTCTCTCTCTCTCTCTCTCTCTATCAACCCCTATCCCCCATTCATTCTCTCTCACTAACACATAACCTCCATTATATCTCTATCTCTCTCTCTCTCTCTCTCAATCAATATAAAACCCTAACCGGTAATATCTCTCTCTCTAAACCTTTAAACCTACTCTTTCTTTCTATTTATCTCTCTCTAAACTCTTAGTGTGTAATCTATCTCTTTCTAATCCCTTAAGCTTCAATTGCTCCCTCTCTCTCCAAAACCCCATTCCCCATCTCTCTCTTTTTATAAATACATAAACCCAAATCTATCTATCTATATAAATCCCCAACCCCATTCTATATCTAAATACCTAACCCACAATCTATTTCTCACTCTCTAAACCCATGACCCCTAATCTATGTCTTTCTTTAAAACCCTAATCGCTCTTTCTCTCTACACCCCTAACCTCCAATATCTCTCTCTCTAAACTACTCACCCTAGTCTCTCTATCCCTCTCTCTCTCTCAAACCCTAACCCTCAATATCTCTCTCTCTCTCTAATCCCTTATTCCCCAATCTCTCTCTCTCTCTCTATAAGCCCCTGATCCCCAATCTCTCTCCCTCCTATCTCTTTAAACCCCTAACCAATTATCTCTCTATTTCTCTCTCTCTAAAATCCTAACCCCCAATCTCTGTTTCTCTCTCTCTCTCTCTCTCAATATACCTATCTTAACCCCTAATCCATAAAACCAAATATGTCCCTCTCTCTAAACCCCTAACCTCTAATATGTCTCTCTAAACCCCTTGCTAGCACCATTTCTGGGCTAAGTAATTAGTAAGGGGTTTGGCCAATAATGATGAATAAGGTATGTAAATATTTGCATCATTGAACCTTAAAATACTATTAATGAAGGTCTATAGGCCTTTGAAGGGAAATTTCTAGGTTAAGAATGCCAAATACTTAGAGAAATTATAATTTTTTACCTTGAAATGCATGTAAATGAAGGAGTCCGCCCTTGGATGATTGTTGATAGGAAATGGATGACCTAGATGCATAGAACAAAATATAAAATCCTAGAAAGTGATTTCTTCCCAAGGAAAGTCAGGGGTGAAAAAGGGGAAAGGGCCAAAATTTGGTCATAAAGTTGGTTTTTCCACCTTCCATTTTCCGTTGAAGGAGGAAGTGGAAAGGCAGAAACAGAAAAGACAAAATGCATTTGTGAAAAATGGTAAAGTTTAACTTTCGACTTTCACAATCTTCCAAATCCAATGGTCAAGAAAACTCCTGTGTAGATCAACGGTGTGGAAAGGTGCAAAGCTCATAGATCAGAAGCAGGAAATGCTAAGTTTAGACCATAAAAAAGTTCAAGTCTCGATTTCCGTATTTTGCAAATATCTGACAGTTCAGCGAGCTCCCGCACAGATCAACGATGTTCAAAGAAATAATAAGGGTGGGTATAGGAAAGTGGAAAGATATGATATTTGATCATGAAAAATATGACGTTCAGATTTTCGATATCCTCCAGATAGACGGTTCAGGAGGATACCACCCTAGATCGAGGGTGTGGAATGAAAATTATGGAAGCAAAAAGGCAGAAGGAGAAAGGTTAAAATCAAACTTCGAAGAAGTTAAAAATCCTGATTTCCTCTTTTCGAGGTCTAAGATTCAATGGCTCAGAACTCTTTCACTTGAATCAATGGTCTAAAGGAGAAAAAAGGGCAAATATCTGAAGGCAAAAAACTTAAAGATTTTTTCATCAAAATATAGAGTTTCCACCTTCTGCGATCCGCAATACTGGCGGCCAGGAGTGCTTCCTCTAAAGTTTGATCATTGGGGAAAGAAAATGGTAGAATTGAAAATGCGGAAGCAAAAAAGGAAAAATCAAAGCCACGAAAAAAATTGAATTTTCGCTTTTCGTTTTCCGCTAAAGGGAGGAAGCGGAAAGGCGGAAGTGGAAAACTTAAGTTTTGGTTGTGAAAAATTTGAAGTTCCACTTTCCATTTTTCTCTAAAGTGTGGAAGTAGAAAGGAAAAAGTGAAAAAGGTGAATTTTCGAAGTGTAAAAGTGGGAAACCTAATTTCCGATTTTTGCGATTAAGATATGATGGTTCAGAGAGCTCCTGAATAGATCGACGGTATTGAATGAAAATGATTGAAGCAAAAAGGTTGAAGAGAAAAAGGAAAAGTTTCAGCCATATAAAATTGGAATCACGATTTTATTTTTCCGCGATCTGTCAGATCGATGGTCTACAACATTCCCACCAAAGATAAACGGTCCAGAAGAAAGTAGAGGGGAAGAAATCGGAAAGCAGGAAACTTAAGTATTTTGGCATGTGAAAATTGAAAGTATGACTTCATCTTTCCAAAAATTGCAGAAGCGAAAAGGTAGAAGTGGAAAGCTGGGATCGAAAAGGTCAGAATCACATTTTATAAAATGTTCAAGTTCCTCTTTTTGATTTCCAGAAAAGTGCGGAAGCAGAAAGGCAGAGGCAGAAATGTGGAAGTGAAAAATTGATAATCATGTTTTACAAAAAGTGGAGAGTCTGCTTTCTATTTTTCACTAGATCGATGGTATTGAATTTTTTTGTAGACAATCAATGATGCAGAATAAAAGAAAAGGGTGAAAAGAGAGAAAAGGGCTGAAAGGGAAAGTTAGAAGTTGTTTTTCATTTCTCGCCAAATCGAAATTAACGGTTAAGAATGCGTCTTGATGAAAGATAAAAGGTCCAGAAGTGTTTTCAGTGGTAAATATGTGGGTATGGATGGTGTTGTCACATATTTCCTGAAGGATCTCCAAAATGTCATTATCAACAAGTGAGCCTGAGTCCTTGGTGTCCAAATTCTCAAACAAATCCATTATGTGCATTCCCGCATGCTTGTTTTTTGGTTTATGATCATGGTGGATCTACTCGATCATATTTTTTTTAAGATTCAGTATCATTGTTGTAACTATTTTTATCTTTGTTTCAAGGTTGGTCTTGGGATCCTAGGATACTAAAAATATTCCCTCAATGGAGGAATACTAGGTTGGAACCTGTGAGGTTCACGGTTATGTAAATTGAGATCCACCCTTAATAAAATGATAGAGCTGAATGCGATCTTGTTGTTGCAAAGATTCATATGCAATTCATAATTACAGTCTATTATTTTCTTTCCTCTGTATATGTGTTCTTTTCTAATTTTCTCTTAAGTCTTCCTTGAGATCTAGAATGAGTGTATAATAAATTAGAATTCTTATTTTTATGCTATGGCTATTGTTCTAGGTTTTCACCAAGATTTGCCACCAAAATTGATGCAAAATTCATCTTTCTGATGCTCTGTATTGATGGAATATCATCCTTCTTCATCCTTCTTCTTTTATCACCAAACCAACAACATTTTGTCTGTAACTGAGTGCTATCTTGCCTCTGTTTATTTTCCCCTGCAAAATGTTCTATAATTGATTAATATGTGTTGACTCCATATCCCAATGTATTATTGCTTTCTTTCAACCACACACACATTTGAATTTTATTTTGTTTGTGTATCTATCCTAGATAAAAATCTGTGAGAGATCCCTCTTTATAAAGGAAGAGGCTAGCTTCCTTTCCTAAAGTGGTTTTGTTGTTACCTTGGGATTCACCCTCCACAACCTAGGGTGCAATTCTGAGTGCTAACAAATTGGCGTCGTTTCCGGGGATGAAAGTGAAAATCAGCCTTGGGAAACTTTGACAAAGATTCCAAGAAGAAAGGGTTTTTATGGGAAAATAGAGATTCCTACATTTGAAAAAGGTTGTGTAATTTTGCCTGATGACTCCACTGAAAGCTTCTAGAAGGTGAATCCATTGGGGAGAATGGCAGCTAGAAGGATTGTTACATGGAGGAGAGTTCAAATATTCCATAGGTATGAATGATAGAGTTTTATATCTGACTGTTGATGGTGAACAATGGTCAAACATCAATAAGGTCGTACTTCTTTCACCTTGCAAATCCACATTGTTTCGAGCAATATTTCCAAGGGAATCCTGGCTCCAAGGAGGTCACATAGAAGAGGTAACCCTAACACTTCAATACTATTGAGTGTGGATAATCCATAAAATTTTCTTAGGAGTAAGGGAAAATAACAAATAAATAATTCTCAATTTGGTGCATCATCTTATCAAGAATCTCAAGGTATTCAAGATCTTAGGTAGGAAATAAAATTTCAAAGGTCTTTAGTGAAATCTAAATCTAAATCTGATTTGAAGGAGACTAAAATTAATCCCTGTAGGTTAGAATCATGTGTTCTTGATTCCCTTAGGAAAAACCTTCAAAGCTCTGTGAAAATGGAAGAAAGAAACCCTGTCACTCAAATTTTTTAGCCTCATATCCCACCAAATGTTCAAACCTCTCCAGCCTTTCAAGCTCCTCTTCTTGTTCCAAATCCACCTAGACAAATGGATTATAGGTTTGCTCCATTGACCTTACCTGTTGTATTGCATGACTTTATCCAAGATTATGCCTAGAAAATTCCCTGTATGATGGGGAGGGTAATTTCACAGCCAGAAAACATGTGGACAAGTTTGATGACTTCATTGATCTGGAAGAGGTTGATTATGAATATGTTAATACAAGATTACATACACAAAACATGTTTGGGTAAGCCAATAAATGGTTTAGAGACTTCCCTGCTAGATCCATTCCTAGATTTGAAGATTTCCAAAATGCATATTTAGAAAGGTGGGATGATGAGAAAATTCCTCTGTAGGTGCTTTATCAGTATAATAGTCTAAAGAAGGGAGATTTGAATCTCTTCATGAATTTTCTATTAGATTTATGAGGGTGTATAAATCTCTCCCTACTGATATCAAACCATTGGTAGGTGATGCAAAAATCCACTATGTTGATGCCTTTAGCAATGACTTTGCTCTGTTGTAGAGAGAGAGAAAATTAGCACGTCTTCCTGTCATGTTTCAAGATGCCTAGGAGGTGGAAGCTAACATGATGGCAAGTGGAAAGATAAAGCAGAAGGTAGAGACAAGGAGAGCTAAGGAAGAAAATGTGCCTTCCGCTTCTGCTATTGTTTCTTCTAGTGATGTAAAGTTCGAAATGATGATGAAAAAAGTGGAGAAGCTGATGGATATGATGACTATGGATAATAGTCCATTGAATAGAGAACAAAATTAACCTTAAATAAAAAACCCAAACTTCATAAGTCCCAATCGCCCCCCACCACCAAAAATCAGACAGAGATATATGAGGAATCCTAGAAATTCAGATGATTAGCAAATAAGGCCACCTTTTCCTGAGAACTATGTTGTAGATGAAGATGAGGCTAAATATGTTGAGGATCATATTAACCATTTTGGTGATTTGGATTTTGAAATATACCTCACTAAGGAAGATTCAGAACAATACCAAAGAGGATATTTGCAAGCTATAGGCGATCTCCAAAGAAACATCAAATTGAGAAATAGAGGTGTTACTATAAATGAAGGAAGGATCAATCAAAGTCAATCTTCTAGTAGCCAACAGTATACAAGAAATAAAAAATAAATACAAACAAGTTTCCATGATATGCAAGAAAATTCCCAGCAGTTGGTAATGTCTTCCTTGATTGAGGTTGACATAAGCCAAATCTCTGTCTCAACCATCTATGTCTCTTTTTCTGAAGATGATGATACTTTGAAATGGTATTTTCATCCATTGTGTGACCAAGAAAGAAGTTGGAATTGTAACTAAAATCCTCCCTCATATCTTTAAACTCCTAATCTTTTTCCACATGAGGAGACTAACCATGTCCAATCAAAAAATACCCTTTTGCAGCAGTAGTTTCTTCAAAGTTATAATGTTTCTGTGGACGATTGTATAGGGAACTCTAACTCTAGAAAATTGCAGTCTGATAGTACCTCCACATGTTCTAGAAATTCAAGTAAAGAGGAATCAGACCTTGAATCAGAGTTAGAAGAAAGGTATGAAAGTTCAGACCCTATTCATGAAAAAAATTCCATTGCAGTCCAAGGTCAAAGGGATGAAAACATAGAATATAGTGAGTGTGATGGAAGTGACAGTTTTCCTTTTTGTTATTCTTCATTTGAATTGCTGAGACATATGCTTCAAATCTCTAAACAAAAATGGGAATTTGAGATAATAGAGAATTTCTTGAACTGTTTATAGGTGGAAGGTGAGAAAGAGGATCATCATACAGTCAATCTCAGCATGTGAAAAAACCATCAGTTTATGATGAAGAGTTGGCCTACAAAGAAGGCGATGAAGACTCTAAATGGAATTCTTATTTAAACCTTTCAAATTCAGAAATTTTTTCTCAAGAAAAAGGATCTTGTTCACTTGATATTGTTGAATAAAATATTTGATATTTCCTTAAGACATTTGGAAGAAATCAAAATTTAAATTTTGATATTTTGAATAAAGTATTTGATGTGTCTTTTGAAAATTTCTACAAGAATTCCTTTCAAGATGATTTTGTAGATTAGTCTGACAGGGTACCATATTAGGTGCATTTCGAGCATCATGATTATGGCAAGTAAATGATAAAAAATATGAAACCTATCATGTTCTTTATGATCCTGTAGCTGAGTATATGGAAAGACTTTTCAGTCAAGATGGTTGGTTACGTGTTTGCAATAATGGAGTGGGTCACCAAGAAGAAGAGGAATCCAAATGGGATACTTCTTTATGTTTTCTAAATTCAAAAATTAATTTTCCCGATTCTATTGAAGAACACAATCCTATTTTCTTTGAAACGCATGCAAGGAATCAAGTTTTAAATTCTGAGTTTTTGTATGAAAAAGTTGATGTCTCATTTTCAAATGGTTAGGAGCATTCCTTGCAGGTTTTCTTGAATAGCATTGCTGGAAAGGGGTTGAGGATCAGTTATTTGTGTAACATCATGGATGTGGCACAAACTCAATAGCTGCCGCACAAGAAGAAGATAGTGTGCAAGGCAAAAGATAGACTACTTTTGAATATTTTGTGTCACTTTTTGTACTTTTTGACCATATTTTGTGGATATTGGACATTAGTTGGTAAAATCAGTTAGGATTTAGTTAGAAGTGGGCCATGAATGTAAAGGCACAAGCCTATAAATAGAAGAATAATTGTAAATGTAATTATGAATTCATAGTGGGAAAATCAGGATCATACTGTGGAATGAGAATTGCGAGTTCAAGGCTCAATTGAATTGTTGTCTGTTTTGAATCTACAGTTGGTTGCACAGAAGCTAATATGATGAGATAGATGTTGATATGAACTGCTATAATTTTATCTTTTTGTATCTTTCTTTCTTTCTATTTATTCCATCCAATGGTGAATGTGTGTGACATGGATATATGATGCCATGTTTATTGTTTATGAATGATGTTATCTGTCTAGATCTATTTGTGCAACAACATGGTTATTTTTGTGATGAATAAATGATGTAATATGAGGAAAGTAATGATGAATGGTTCTATTTTTGAGTAAGTGATTAGTTAGATCTGACAGATCAGTTGATGAATTATCTATTCCCATAGTCCTCTTCTATTCTACGGAAACTTGGTTCCATCAGCCCTCCCTCGAACATCTCAGCTGAGACTTCATCTCCTTCACAGGTATTGCTGGATAGAGTAAAACCTGTCTGGGATGGTGCTCAGGGAGATTGCGTCGAGTTGAGTGTCAACAGAGTGGGAACCCCTATCGACTAAGGTTTTGTTGGTTGGGTTTGCACCAACAAAATGTTCCATTATCGAGACCTTGTTGCGACTAAGAGGAGGATATTTGGAATCCGACGCGACTAGAAATTCAAGATTGCTTTGATCAGAAGTTGTGAGAATTTGTTGAAGTGGAAAATCAGAACCCTAGACTAAAGATGGACAAGTGGTTGGTGAGATACATACATGACGGTCCTCACGAGTATTTTATTTATGAATTCCCCATCATACTGTATGAGTGGTTGGCACGGTTCACATACAAGAAGAAAAATTTCAAAGGAGGTGAGCCAACATCTTGGACCCTTGAATTGATCCAAGAACTATAGGAAACTGACAACAAAGCATCACAAGTTGTTGAGGTATACCTAGATAGTATCCTAGAAGGATATATTATTGAATTCACAGTCGACACTACCAAGTCCTACAGTGAAGCAGAAAGGGATTTTCAACGAACCTAGAGGTAGGTTCTTGTTGTCTCTGCAATTGTCAATTTTGATGCTTGTTTGTGAAAATGGTATACTGAAGATTCCCCTCGAGTAGTATAACTCCGGTGTGTAGAGGAAATGCATACCACAATGAAAGGGGGGAGACAAATGGGAAGATAAGGGGTATATGGGTGCAAGTTTTGATGAATACTATGAGGGAAGGTGAGGAAGAAAGTGGCCTTGCGAGGGGAGGAGCAAGGTTTTAACAAGAGGAGAGGAAGAGGATAGGGGAAAGTCCTGCTACGATTGAAATGCAAGGTGATGAAGGAAAACCACAGAGGATGAAGTGACCCTACATTGACGAAGAGGAAGAATAGACTTAGACTATGCCCAGAACAACAGTAAGATCAAACCCCAGTAGTAAAGTACCCACACCTCCATGCACTACTCCACATTCGAGAAGAAACACAAATTCCACATCAACTATCCCGATGTGTCAGTAGCACTCTAGTAGTAAATCAACATCTATAGGAAGAAGGCCCTGGATGGTGGGTGACGATACATAATTAAATTTGTTCCATGGAAACGGGACTGATGATCCAAAGCAATATTGGTCCCTATGTGAGGCAGTATGGACTGTCAGACATACCACAGACGATGACATTAAGAAAGGACAACTGGAGACTACTCTTTGGGTTTGTGCACCGGATTGGTATATGAAATTCATACAAGTTCCTATGTGGACTCCTGGAAAAATGTTGTATGATGTCAAGAGAGGACTGATTGAAGAATTCTGGAAACAAAATTCTGAAGGATAGTGTATTACCGAGTTGAAAGAGATTAAGTGATTTCCAAATGATGTTGTTTGGGACTTCAACCTGAGATTTAAGACACTAATGGCACAAGTATATTTTGATATGAGCGAAGTTCAGCAAAAATAATGGTTCATTGCAGCGCTAGTACCTCATATATGGAAGCTACTGATGTAGTGAAATATTGCGACTCGAAGTGAGGCCCCGGAGATCACCATGAATTTAGAAGCTTCACCCATTAGAAAGAGCGCATATGGTATGAACCAAATTTAGGTGCAGCTTACGAACCTGGCACTTCAGTTGCAAGACATTAAGAAGGGGAAATAAAATAGCAAAGATCTTTGGTGCACTTGTTGTCGCGCAGATGGACACACCAAAGATACTTTTCTTGACTTCAGAAATTATCTCCTATTTGGGGCACCAAACCCATTGAGTTACGATAGTGTACCATGGTGTCTCATAAGACAAGTATATGGGCATCGACATGAAGAATGTAGCTACATGCAGAAGATCGTATCGAAACTGTCGAGCTTATACTGCATGTTTTGTCGCTCCGTCGGGCATGAAGACAAATACAGTCGTGCTTATGAGCTACTCCAGGAAAGGATGTATGACCCATACTATGTGAAGGGAGAAGATCCTTGCACAGTACAACAATCACAACTAAAGCATGTCATGCAACCACCACCTCAATTGTAGTACACACCATTGCCATAGATGTAGTTTGTTTCATTGCAGCCACAACCATAGTTTGAGCCACAGCCACAATTTACACCACAACCACGATAAAACCATATGTCGATGGCTCCACTGCATCCACAGTATGTCCAAGAAGAACACTATGTTCATCAAAAACCAAATCCCCTACCATATTAAATGGCTCAACAATAGTACCAGCAGTAAGGAGGATTCTGCAGAAGATTTCGAGGAAGAGGAGTAGGCTTTGGAAGAGGAGGAGGACGAGGTCACGGACTTGTCCAGTGTTACAATTGTGGGGTATTTGGACATTACCAGAGAGATTTCCCACACTTGTAGTGTTCATGTACATACTGCACTGCACTTGATCATACTATTGAGAATTTATCATAGCTGATTGCAAGATGGCAGGCCAAAAATGTTCCTCAGTTGTAGAATGAGGCTCAGAATCAAGTTCTACTTTAGAATCAGAGTATGAATCAACGAATAAATCAGAATCCTCCACTGAACCAGAATCCATCGATGAACCAAAGTCAAGAATTGACAGTTGTGATGATCTCAGCAAAACTCAGAACCGAGGATGTTGATGTTTCCATCGTCACTCACGGAGGTGCGACGACCGAAGAGGATGGACCCCGCCCATAGGTACGATTGGATAGGAAGAAGAAGGTGATGTTTGATATCACAACTAAAAAAGATACATTCTTTGAATCCCGGGATGCGATCAAAAGAAATCCTAGTAAGTCACATGTCTATGAAATGTGTTCTGCTTCTGATTCTTCATTGGAGGTAGGACCCTCACGGCAGCATGGTACCTTGTAGCACTTCTTTGAAATTTTCCTATCTCAAGAAAGAGATCTTGATGCTCTAGCTTAGATTGAACATTTGTTGCACCACCCAGGTAAGGAGCAGAAGGACTCTACGGTGAACTCTTTACACAATAAAAATACGGGCAAAGAAATGCGAATGAATATTCAAATTGGGGACTATGAAGTAGATTCATTAATTTTGGATCTAGGCTCAGATGTGAATATTATGATAAAGAAAACATGGAAAAATATGGGGATTTCTACATTGCGGTGGTCCCCTATAAAGTTGCGATTGGCTAATCAGGCTAAAGTGAAACCAATCAGACGTGTGTCGAACCTGGTTGTGGATGTTGAAGGTATGAACACCTATGCCAATTTTGATGTGATTGAAGTTGTTGATGGGGGAGGCTCCTATCCTGCATTGCTGGTGATCTGAATCTGGATGTGTTAGCACCTGAAATTGCACCCTAACACTATGTAGGGCATACCCCGAGGAAACAACAGAACCACTTTTGGAAAGGGAGTTGGATTCATCGATTCTAGAAAGGGATATCTAACAAATGTATAACAAGGACAGCCATATCATCATGAAGTAAGTTTTCAGAGGTTGGAGGTGGAAATGAGATGAGATATGCTAGGGTAATGGAGTAAAAAATACCAAGGAAATGTAGAGCATTTTGCAAAGAGAATGTATATAAGAGCAAGATAACACCTCGATCATGATCAATATGTTAGGGTCTAGTGATAAATGAGGAAAGATGATAGCCCATTCGTGTAGAGCACCACAAGGGTGAATTCTGTACCAACTTTGGAAGAAATGTTTGGTGGATATCAGAGACAATGGAAGGAGCATATGAGTACAAATTCCAAACCATTATACACTAAGTCTATGACATGAAGAAAACAAAATGTAAATAGATAACAAGAAGCACATGCACATAAGGAAATAAAAACACAAACTGCAAATTAAGAAATGCATAGGAATTCTCACATCCACAGGCTGACATCTAGCTCTGTTCCTTATATTAAAAATGGGTCAAATTACATAAAAAATAACCTCTTGGGTTCCAACTAGGACCAACAACCCTTTTTTCCCTTTGCACGAGTCCTTTTATATCACTTCAAGCCCCTAAGATTAATCTCAAAACAGGGCAAGAAGCTGGTTACAAATCATGATCAAATTCTAACCAACTAGAATGTGGCGTTTCCACCATGATTTACATATATCAAACAAACATTATGGAGAAAATATGCATGCTTGGTTCAAATGGAAGCATGACGTTTCTGGCTCTGAGCTCGCTGGCCTTGAAAACGACTATTTAGGACACCTTTGGGTGGCTCATTGCTGACTAGGATTGAACCATTTACCTCTCTGTCGAGTCTGAAACATGTCTTCCTTCTTCCCATTTTTGTTCATTCTGTGTTCAAAGGCACCTTTTTGCATGGGATTAAGGATGGCAAGAAATTTTATGTCCCTTCTATGCTCAACCTTCCTCATAGCTCCCCCCTCTCCTAGTAACATTGTTATATGAGGGGACTTGAAGAAGGGTCGCATTGCTCCTGGCAGTAACAAGCATTTGAAGTGGCTTGTCATTCTTGTACTATTTACCTCCCATGAGGAGGGTCCTCCTACAGGAAATATAGTGGGGTGTGTCTTCGACCTCCTCACCACCTCAGAAAAATTTGGCAAGTGGAATTCATAAAGATGGTGATGAATAATTTGGACCTCCCCTACTCCAGCCTGAGCATTTGCTCACATGGACCAACCTTAGCAATGGTCACCACATGCTAATATTATGTAGAATGCAACCAAGTATGGGGGTTTTAGAGGGATGTCTACTGGATAAGAAATTCTAGGAACTGTCCTTGCAGGGGTGCAACCTTCTATTATGATAGTAATTCCCTCACTAGATTAAGGACGTCCATCTAATGCGATGAATGTCCTTGTAATGACATCAACAAAGCTGGAAGGATTTTCTAATACAATGAATGTCCATACCATGATGTTTGGAATTCCCCTAGCATGGGAATTTAGGAACAATGGGGTCCTCGGCCAGGGTTTACCAACTGGAAAAATATCCCGACAAACCAACTTTGCAAACATAGAAAACATCACAAGACTCCCTCAAGGATTTTAGGATTTATAGTGGACCAACACTCGACCTTCTCAATTTTCATTCTATTTTCACTGAGACTGTGTTTCTTAATGGCTCTAAGAATAGTGCTTTATATAGAGCTGGAAATCCAAACATGATGATAACCCCATCATCACCCCTGCACACTTTACCATTGAGTATCCTGGTGATAGCACGAGTGATCACATGGTTTTTAGATCCAGAATTTATGTGGAGATCATCGTCACACCATCTTTTATACTACAATGCTATTCCATTGGCCGTGGAAATGACCCTTGGTGTCGGTCCTAATTACTTTTCCCATTCGGATCTTGACATATGGAAAATACATGTGTATTCATCTACCTTCACCTAATGATGTTATCAAAGTATTCCTTCTTATAATCATCTTCCCGCTTCATGTGGAATCTCTACCGACCCTTTGCAATTCGACCTTTCAGGATATTGTCCAAATTTTAGCATGCTTGATGTAGTGACCTTTGGGTTTAGGAGGTTTATCTATATCGTGGAGCCAAATCCTCCATTGCAGGCATGATTTCATGGTTTCGAGGCATTTTATTTCCTGTTGCTTCGGCCCTTTGCACATCTTTCTCAAGATTTTTCACTAACAAGTTCTTTTCAGAACAAGTAGCCCATACGCAGAGTCGTACATTTCACCTCTGAATTCTCCTTTTTGTGACATTTAATGAATACCATCATTTTGGAGATTTCTATTTGAAACTCCCTTCAATCTCGACCGCACACTGAAGTACCAATTTTTGCAAATCCCTGAGACAATTTGTCCCAGTGGAGAGAATATCTTTCGTAGATATTTCTTCGGCGAGATCTACACCGTCAAATGTTTCTTCTCTTTAACTCATTTCACAGATTAGAGGTCCAAAACATTTGTGAGCACTTCGATCCAGTGAAATAAATCTTGTCTGTTCATTTGTCTTCTGTCAATCGTGGCCCTCAAAACTCACGGTCTATTTAATGCCATTTCACAAGGATACAAAGGCAATTTTGATCGCGCCTGTGGTATTTGTGAAAAACCTTTCGACCGTCAATCTATCTCTTCCTTCGATCAACATCGCAAAAAAAACCTTGTCCCTTTAACACAATTTCTCAGCCACCTTGCACTTGGAATTTTTATGTGTTTTTTGGTTGTGGTCACTCTGTCCTACCTTTCCGCCATCCCCTGCTGAGTGAAAAATAGTGATAACAAGTGGCTCCAGCTAGGGATGCTATAATCCCTATGATGTAGTAAAGAAAAACTTAGACCAAATGCCAAAATCCATTGGGTGGATCTTCCACCTTTGTTGCAATCTTTCAAAAATGCTCCAAAGGACCAAAATTAAGCCAAATTAATGAAACAATTAAAAAGCTAAGTTTATACTCAAGAAAAACTTCTTGTGAGGGAAACGCTTGTCATGTCAAGCTTATTCATTCCTACCTACCTATCCTATATAATGGACTTCATCACTTGGTCAAGTAATTTATGACTTCCAGTGAAGCCAGCCAAGAAAATGGTCCTAGAAATCCCATTTCTTCTCATGTGGTATGGAGAACACTACTAAAAGACTCAATGACACTAATTTATAAAAAATAAATTTATATTTACAATAAATGTCTAACCATACATTACCATTTTCTAGTTGCCCCATGTATTCCACTACCGGATCGTAGAAACCTTGATGGCTACTGAATTCTTCCACTATTAAACGAACGTGACAAAAATATTCCAAATTCGATTCTTCCAACATCATGCAGAGGTGACATCTCAAAAAAATTTGGGAGGTGTCCTCTTGATATTTTGTACCCACGGCATCAACCTTTTTGTGTGATATTCTAGAATTCACAGCTTGATTTCTCACAAGTGTCTTGAAAAACGTAGCGTCGTGTTCCTCAATAGAATTGGACACATCTACTTCCTGGTGACCTTCCTAGTCAAAAAATATTTTTGTATGATCAGGGACATGACCATAAGGAACACTATAGCATCTAGAAAAATATGTTGTATGCTTGTCTTAGGAAAATTTCTCAAGAAACAACCCCTCCTCCTCGCAAACGGGTTGGTTTCCAAAGGAACCATGTAAAGAGTGCTCTAGGTAGTTTTCAAATGATGCACCATGTTCTTGGTTATGGGTTTCAGGAACTAGAATTTAATATTTTGGACTTGCTCAAGCAAGGTCACAGTCATCCTCCTCAATGGGGCCAAGCAAGAAAAACATCTCCCCTTTATATGGGGTCCTTGCGTTTAGGACGTATGAAGAGTTCCTAATTTCAGAAACCTTGTATTTTTCCCTGTTAAGTCCCAGGCCTGCAGGATCTCAAACTATTTCTCTAGGCATTTCATCCCAGTAGTAATCCTCATATTCATCATATATAGGCGTGTTGTAATCTCTTTCGAGGCCACCATGGATGCAACTCAAAATAGGTTGGTTGCAATCTCAAAGGAACGAACTGATAAAACTTCCCACCTTTCCACCCCCTGGATGATATTCTTTCTATATACTGGAATAAAATGCAAGTTGCCAAGGGAATTCCTCCTCTGTCTCATGCACCTCTACCTGGCCCAACTCCTCATTGTTTTCACTAGTACCGCCGTGGTCCAGGATCTTTCCAGACAATATGAAATTTTCTTCGATGTCCAGGGCAATAGAAAACATCCTCTATAATGATGCCTATTTTCTTTCCAACAGAAATAAAGACAAATCGGGAGGAAAAATAGACGCATAATGCAGTTTTTTTGCACCCTCTAAGGGCTGAATTTCTTTGGGCATGCCATAATAGAAACTTGTGAACCTTCTGTTGAAACTTGGCATATCTTTGCCTTCACATTTCCTCATAGAATAAAACTTTGAGAGCACTTGTTTTAATGACCTCCTTTCACCCCAAAAATCTTGGAAGATACAAGAAAATTCCTCCCATGTATTGATAAATTCCGGCTACAAATGTTTGAACCATTTTTTGACATAGCCTTGCAAATATTGGGAAAAATATCTCATACAAACATCATCATGCTCTATCTTAAAAATATCAAGAAAATATTCAAAATCCTATAAATTTTTCTTAGTTGTAAGGCCTTTATATTCTCCATCAAACTCGGGGAGGTATTTATAGTGTTTTGCAGGGAAATCATGAAGGATCTGAGGTAGGAAAGAGGTATGTATCGAATTTGGATATTGGGTGCAACGAAGTCTTGTGTAAAAAATATGCTCTCAGAAACTGAATCATTGGTCCCATCAGGTTTCCTCTTAATGTCAGGGGTCTCAGGCAGAGGGTCTAGACTAAAATCAGACATACAGGACAGAGAGATACTCTATGTTAGCAGGGAAGGATATACAAGAGTGAACTCATGAATTTTCTTAGGGGGGAATAAGCTATGACAGACTATTCTAACAAACTTAGGAAATAGAAAGAAATATTTACAAGAAGAGCCAAGATGTTCTAGAGAAAGCTGAATCTTAAGTATCCCGTCTTCTCTCCAAGCCTACCCATTCCTTCACAATGAATTCACGCACATTGTGGAAGCTTCCAATGCCTTGTTGGAAACTGAATTTTTAGTACGATGAAATTAGTCGAGCTATTGTAGTATTGGAAACATAGGTTTATGGAAGTCATCGGTTGAAAGATTCATTTTCTTCTGGATTCCTGACTGTTGTTCGCCATCAACAGTCTGGTCTATGGCCCTATCATCCATAGTTTGAAGAGTCTTTGAACCTTCTTCCTTGTATCGATCTTGTTGTTCGTTGATTTCACCAATGGAGTCATTATTTAGAAATTTTAACGTGGAGTCGCTAGGTAAAATGATACAACCTTTTCACATGCAGGGGTCTCTATTTTCCCACAGAAATCCTTTATTATTAGAATCTTTGTCGTTCTTCCCATGGATGATTTTCAATTTCATCCCTAGCAACGGTGCCAGTTAGTTAGCACCCAGAATCACACCCTAAGGCTAGGGAGGGCATACCCTGGGGAAGCAATAGAACCACTTTAGGACTGGGAGCTGGCTTCTGCTATTCTAGAGAGGGATCTCTTACAAATTTATAACAAGGCTAGACATATCATCATGGAGTAAGTTTTTGGAGGTTGGAGGTGGAAACGAGAAGGGATATGTTGGGGCAAAGGAGTAAAAAATACCAAGGAAACGTAGAGCAGTCTACACAGAGAATGTCTGCAAGATAAATATAACACCTCGGTTATGGTCAATATGTTAGGGTCTGGTGATAAATGAGGAAATATGATAGCCCATCGATGTAGAGCACCACAAGGGTGAATTCTACACCAACTTTGGAAGAAATGATTGGTGGATATTGAAGACAATGGTAGGAGAAAATGAGTATGAATTCCAAACCATTATACACTAAGTCTATGACATGAAGAAAACAAAATGTAAAGAGATAACAAGAAGCACATGCACATAAGGAAAGGAAATCACAAATTGCAACTTAAGAAATGCACAGGAATTCTCACATACACAGGCCCACATCTGGCTCTATTCCTTGTATTAAAAATGGGTAAAATTACATAAAAATAAATATTGGGTTCCAACCAGGACCAACAACCCTTTTTTCCCTTTATGGGAGTCCTTTTATAGTGCTTCAGGACCCCAAGATTAATATCGAAACATGGCGAGAAGCTAGTTACAAATCACGATCAAAATTATAACCAACTAGAACGTGGTGTCTTTATCATGATTTACACATATCAAACAAACATTATGGAGAAAATTTACATGCTTGGTCTGAATGGAAGCACAACGTTTCTAGCTCCAAGCTCGTTGGCCTTGAAAATGATGGCTCACGATGCCTTTGGGTGGATCATTGCTGACTGGGATCGGACCATTTACCTCTCTGTCGAGTTTGCAACGTGTCAGTTCCTTCTTCCCATTTGTGCTCATTATGTGTTCAAAGGCACCTTTCTACATGGGCTTAAGGCTTGAAAGAAATTTTGTGTACCTTCTATGCTCACCCTTCCTCATAGCTCCCCCCTCTCCTGGTAACACTATTATATGAGGGGACTTGAAGAAGGGCTGCATTCCTCTTGGCAGTGACAAGCCTTTGAAGTGGATTTTCATTATTGTACTCTTTACCTCCCATGAGGAGAGTCCTCTTGTAGGAAATACAGTGGGGTTTGTCTTCGACCTCCTCACCACCTCAGAAAAATTTGGCAAGTGGAATTCACAAAGATGATGATGAAGAATTTGGACCTCCTCTCCACTAGTATGAGCATTCACTCAGATGGAACACCCTTAGAAATGGTCACTACGTGCTAATATTACACAGACCACAACCAAGTTTGGGGGTTTTGGAGGGATGTTCACTGGACAGGAAATTCCAGGAACTATCCTTGTGGGGGTGCAAGCTTCTATTATGATAGTAATTCCCTTACCACCTTTAGGAGGTCTGTCTAATTCGATGAACATCCTTTTCATGAACCCAATGAAGATGGAAGGATTTTCTAATACAATGAATGTACCATGATATTTGGAATTCCCCTAGCATGGGAATTCAGGAACAATGGGGTCTTAGGCCAGGGTTTAGCAACCAGAAAAATATCCTGATAAATCGAATTCACAAACACACAAAACATCGCTAGCCTCCCTCAAGGCTTTCAGGATTTACAGTGGGACAACATTCAACCTTCTCAATTTTCATTCTATGTTCACCAAGACTCTATTTCTTAATGGATCTATGAATAGTGCTTTATATAGAGCTGGAAATACAAACATGACAATAACCCCATCAATGCCCCCACACACTTAACCATTGAGTATCCTGGTGATAGCATGAGTGATCATGTGGTTTTTAGATCTGGCATTTATGTGGAGATCCCTGTCACACCGTCTTTTATACTATGATGTTATTCCATTGGCCGTGGAAATGACCCCTAGCATCTGTCCCAATTAATTTTCCCATTCATCTCTTGGAATATGGAAAATAAATTTGTATTCGTCTACCTTCACCTGATGATGGTATCAGAGTATGCCTTATTATAATTGTCTTCCTACTTAATGTGGAAGCTCTATCGGCCCTCTGCAATTCGACCTTTCAATATATTGTCCAGATTTTAGCATGCTTAATGCAGTGACCTTTGGGTTCGGGAGGGTTATCTATGTCATGGAGCTAACTCCTCCATTGTAGGCATGCTCCGATGGTGTCAAGCCATTTGATTTCCTGTCTCTTTGTCCCTTCACACATCTATATCAATATTTCACACTAACAGGGTATTTTTGGAACAAGCAGACCGTACACAGATTCATACATTTCACCTCTAAATTCTCCTTTCTATGAAATTTGATGAATGCCATAATTTTAGACCTTTTGATTTGAAACTTCCTTCAATATCAACCGCACATGTGTACTGAAGTACCATTTTTTGTGAATCCCTGAGACGATTAGTCCCATGCATGTCTCATCAATGGAGAGAATGTCCATCAGAGATCTTTCTTTGGCAAGATCTGCACTGTCAAATGTTGTTTCTCTTTAACTCATTTCATGGATTAGGGGACCAAAACTTTCATGAGAACTTCGATCCAACAAAATCAATCTCCTCCGTTGATCTATATTCTGTCAATCATCACCCTTGAAACTCGTGGTAGCTTTAACGTCATTTCACGAGGATACAAAGGAAATTTTGATCGTGCATGTGGTATTCACGAAAACCCTTTTGATCGTGGATCTAGCTCATCCTTCAATCGTCATCGTAGAAGAAATGTTGTCCCTTTAACAAAATTTCTTGGCCACCCTGTGACTAGAATTTTTATGTTTTTTTTGTTGTGGTCGCTCTGTCCTGCCTTTCAGCCATCTCTTGCTGAGCAAAAATAGTGATAACAGGATGGGCCAATGATAGTATGGCAGTGATTAAATTCAATAATTGGATGATGACATTTGAGTATCAAGACATACAATTCATTTCTTGTATGGATCCAAATGAAGGATCGATATATATTGAACTAGTGAAAGATGAAGTTGTTAGAGGATGGGATCACACCTAAAACATTTCCTAAGATTACATCCACCCAACTGCTGATGAATAACTTGGTTGGTGCACCTCTATCTCTACATCTTCTAATTGTAATGATGCATTAGAGAAATGGAAAAACCGCATGCATTAGGTGTCATTCAGGAAGTGTCGTTTAATCACGTAGTCATTGTGCCACGTCGCGGCTGAGATTGTTGAATTACCAATTTAAGAAGGGCTCCCTAATTTGTTTGGGTTCTTGATGGAGTTTGAAGAAAAAGTATCAGAAACAAAGTGACTGTTGGCACTGGTGGAAGCACTAAAGGCTACTCCATCACATTGGTAGACAACCCATAAAAAGACAATTATTGGATGGGCGCAACGTCGACGTTTGATGACAATTCGCTTTGGAGGCACATAAGTGTATCACATTGGAAAGTAAGATGGGATAAATGACCCTAGAATCCATTTGATGGAATGCCAAACATTGTGGGCCTCATGACTACATGATGAATGGGTCCATGCCTTTATTCACACCTTGGACGAAATGACAAGATAATGGTATATATCAGCAGAGTTGCATAGAGAAATAACCACTTGGGAGGAGCTGACAACTTTCTTTGCTCAAACATTTAGTTTCACGGATGCTAATCCAGATGTCAACAATGCACTTCAGATCATCCAAGATGTGGTATTAAAAGTAGTGTCGGTCGCATATCCAGTGGATCCACATGTGCATTTCCACAAGCAGTCAATGATGGAATCTTATAATGTGTCTGGAAAACTTGAGGATGATGATGAGCTACAGAATATCAATATTCAAAAGACAGGAGGGAGTAGGGATGTCACAACACCAGATATACTGACTGACCCCATGAATAAGCCATTGAATATCAGAAAGGTTAACATTGGGATGGAGGAGAACCCAAAGTTTACAAGTGTTGGGGACTACGGGGACGAGGAGACCATGGCCAAGGTCATGGATCTGCTACATGAATTTCAAGATCTACTTCCAACCAAATTCTCTGAAATGAAAGGATTACTGGTTAACCTGAGAGAGATGAAGATTCCATTAAATCCTGATGTGAAACTAGTAAGACAGATACCATACCGCTTGAATCCATCGTACAAAGAGAATATTAAAGATGAGATAGATAGGATGTTAGATGGTGGAATCATTGAGCTAGTGGAAGAATTAGAATGGTTCAGTCCTATCTTGGTCCAAGAAAAGAAAACCAGTGAAGTTTGAATCTATTTCGACTTCATAAAATTGAATGATCCTGTATGCACGACCCATTCCCAACACCATCCATAGATGAAGTACTGGAAGGAGTAGGCGGTCAGAAAATGTACTCTTTTACAGATGGATTTTTTGGCTACCAGCAAATAAGAATCACCAAAGAAGATCGACATAAAACAACATTTGTCACCGAATGGGGATGTTTCCAATACACAGTAATACCTTTTGGGTTGAAGAATTCACCTACAATATTTTTCTGGGTTGTTTTTGTTCCATTCAAATATTTCATTCAGAAGTTCATAAAATTTTATATGCATGATTGGACAGTGTATGGTTTCATTAAGGATCATCTGAAAAACCTACGACTGATGTTGGAAATATGTTGACAACATCAAGTCGCACGGAACTTCGAGAAGTGTATTTTTTGCACACCTTTTTGGATACTGTTGGGCCACATTGTTTGCAAGAAATAATTGTTGGTTGACCTACAAATATTGCATTTATTTTGAGCTTACCAGCACCAAAAAATGTGAATATGCTTAGGGAGACACTATGGCACACTGGGTATTATCGCAAATTCATCAGAGGATATGCTACAATTACTAATCCAATGGAGAAATTATTAAAGAAATATATTTCATTCAATATGGATTCCNCTTTGACACTCTTAAGGCCAAGATGGCTTCGACACCAATACTTGTGTTCCTAGACTGGAACAAAGAGTTCCACGTCCATGTTGATGCATCATCTATCATGCTAGGCATAGTTCTCGCACAGCTAGGAGAAGGAGATTTTGATCATTCGATCACTTTCTCTAGTTAAAAGTTGTCATTTGCTTAGAAGAACTACGACCATAGAGAGAAAAGGTCTCGCAATGGTATATGCGCTACAAAAAATCAGGTATTACCTCTTAGGTGGGAATTTTAAGATGTTTACTGACCATTCTACTTTGAAGTATCTGGTCAATAAGCCTATGTTGGGGGGGAATATTTGGTGTTGGCTACTTCTCTTTCAGGAGTTTGATTTTGAGATAATTGTGAAGCCGGGTTGCTTGAATGCTGGACCTAACCATCTATCTCAGATTGAGATAGGTGAAGAACCAACAAACATTGACGAGGGACTAATATGACTAATTTAGAGTCAACATAGCGGATGATTATTATGACCTAATAATACAGTTCTTGGAAACATGAGTTGCACCAGAAAATTTTTCAACAAGCCAGAAGAAGCAGTTGGTGGTCAAGGATTTGGATTTTCAATTGATTATTGGGAAGTTATATAAACTTGGCCCAGATGATATTTTGCGGTAGTGTGTCCTACCACAAGAACAAGGCCAGATTTTGGAAGAAGCACATGCAGCAGCTGCTGGTGGACACTATGGAGGATGAGCTACTATGAGAAAGGTGCTTCATGCAAGGATTTGGTGGCTAACCTTACACAATGATGTGACAGATTATGCGTGGAGCTATTATGTTTGTCAATGCACTGGAAACCATCGTGGCGGGATGAGATGCCACTACTACCGCAAGTAACCTTGCAACCTTTTGATAAATGGGCATTGGATTTTTTGGGACCAATCAACCCACCAGGGAAGAGAACTGGTGCACGATACATAATTACAGCAACATACTACTTGATGAGGCGGGTGGAGGCCGCACCTGTTGTGGATTACACTACTGCGACAACAACAAGATTTATGTTTGACAACATCGTGACATGATTTGTATGTCCAACGATATTGATGAGCAACCAAGGAAGCCATTTCATCAACTGAACAGTAATCATGTTGAGAGAAGAATTGCAAATATAGCATAAGAAAAGTACGCCATATCATCCATAGGAAAATTGAATAGTCAAAGCTTTCAATAAGATACTAGAGTATGCGCTTACAAAGGTATGTAATGCTAACCACGATGACTAGGATTTAAATATTCCTACATTACTATGGGAATATTGCACCACTTGCAAGAGATTAATGGGCTAGACACTGTTTAAATTGGTATATGGGAAAGAGGCTGTCATTCTTATGAAATACATTGTTCCTAGTTTGCGCATTTCTGTCGTGACAGGCATGGATGATGCAACAACACTAGAGGAGTGCATGGCATAGTTGATACAGCTTGAAGAAGACTATTTTATAGCAGGATTCCATCAGCATGTCGAGAAGGATTAACAGAAGGCTTGTCATGATCGCCACATAAAAAACAAATAGTTTCAGCATGGAGATTTGGTGCTACTATACGAAAGCAAGTTCATGAAGCATCTAGATAAGTTATAGATGCAATGGCTAGGTCCATACCTTGTTAATTACATTAATTCTAGGGGAGATTTCAACTGCAGCAATTAGATGGAGTGATTCTTCAAAAAATGGTGAATGGTAGCCGACTAAAGCCCTATAGGATAGGGTCAGAACTGCGTGATGCTTAAGGCACTGGTCACCAATCAGACCAGTGACCATTGTCGAGGAATTTTTCAATATGCCAGTCGGATCATTGTTGGTCATGAGGAGGAAGCATAAGGGCTAAAATCCGAACCCTTTGACACTACTTAAGTGGTAGACAAGAACCTCAATCAAGGCGCAAGGAGAGGGAACTGCGTAGATGGGGTTGTCAATCTCTAGGGTTGTAGATTCTACTGCATAGATGGGTGTTTCCATTCATGAAATTCCAGGATACATCACTCCCACCCGACCTGGTGTGCAACCTTGGTGGCTAACCAAAAATTAGAAGTATCAGCCTAGGATGTCGCCATTGTCGAGGGAGATGGTGTGCAATACAGAAATTGTACCAACACGGATGAAGATGAAGTAGGATGATCAGGACCTATTGGCATTACAAGATGTAGTGAACAAGTCTTATGAGTTGTTACCCTCAGTCCCAGGAGGGCCCATAGTACCTATCTTACATCCATGGGAATAGGGGTTGGATAAAGCTGGGTTCCTAGGGATTATCAACATGCCATATTTTGGGTGGCCAAATGAAAAAATAGCCTATGTCAAGCAAATCTTGGCTTGCTTTCATGGATGAACTTTGTGGTTGGACACGCCCGTTGTAGTCATAGTGGATTTGATTTCAGAGATCACAGGGTTACCAAAGGATGGGCCATTCCCATCACAATACTTCAAAGGAAAGGATAACGATAAGTGACTGACTACTCGATTGAAGCTAAAATATTTCTCGCAGTGTGATGGAAAAGCATATCGTACTGATATCATCAATGATCAAGCAGTGCATATCGGTGCTAGGATATTAGTGAGCAATATTGTCTGCAAGAACCACCCCATTCAGTGCACTTCAGGGGTGATTGTGTGCGAACAACAATGCGTAGAAGGGGTACAAATGAAATGGTCCCTTTTCTTGTTGAACCAATTGACAAAGGACGCACTAGTAGTCTAGGCTGGAGAGCGTCCTTTCACATATAGTTAGCTCTTGATCCTAGTTACACTAGTGGCTTGTAATGTCCTGGTTTTGACCCCGTTACATTAGATGTATATGATGTATAAATTGTAAATGATCAGGGTGTGGAGCTAAAGGTCAAGGCCCCACCATTGATCGGTTATGTTATGTTTTGGATTTGAATTGTCACCGATGGTATATCGGGGCATGTGACATATATTATGAAGTTCATCATGTAAATATGCATCTATAATTAAAAATGAACCCGACTAGCTACGATCGCGGCAACTAAAATGAGAAAGGTGCATTATTTTTCCCAAGGATAAGGATGAGGGGGGGAAATTTGTCAAACCTTGGCCAATAGGGTGAAAACCCATGTGTCTTCTTCCTTTGTTTTATTCCAACCACTTTCATTAAGAAAGACTGCTGGTGGTTGAGGCAGTAAATTGTTTTGGGGAGTGGGGTGGCAGGACTGTCATTCCTCACCCACACGCACACTCCACCATGGTTGACTTCACTATGGATGAGAAAAACAACTGCCATCATTCACGTAGGGATTTTTCCACTCTCCCCATGACTGTGCAAAAATGCTCACACACTTGCAATTCGTGTCCCCTCCATTGTTGTTCATTCTCAAGCAGAGGGATTCCTTCCCGTTTTTCGTCTTCACGCACAGGATTTTGCTGGGTTTAACCATGCAGTAGTTTTCCTTTGCGAATTGGAGAATGGTGTGGCTATGTCCTTTACTCATGGGTTGATTTGTGGTTCTGCATTGTGGTTGTATATGCATCGGTTGGGATACTGTAAATTCATCCCCAAGTGTGGTCTGCATACGTTTTTCCTCAACAGCCTCGACTGTGAAAACAGACTACTGTTCTCCCCGTGTATGTTGGGAGAAGGGATGGGGGGGGCTTAGTATTTCTTGATAAACCTGGTGGTTGGAAAACACACAGACAGAGCTAGAGGGATGGCCTTCTTCTCCATCACCCCTGAATAGCACTGGAAGGGAATGCAGGGCCTGGGGGACTGTGTAGCAGAGAAGGGACTGATTTGTTGTGTTCGGTGTGTTTGGGTGTGTTAGAGTTCAGGCTAGTTCTAGTGTAGGTGTTCTTATCTCTATAATGGGCTCACCATCTTAGCAATTTTCCTTCTTCAGCTCCTTAATGGCCTGATAACCCCAACTCTGTTGGCTTGGATGTGTGTTTTGTGTATCCTTGTCTATGTATAAGCCTGCTAGTTCCCTTATTCCTTGGAGAATCATGCCCATATCGGGGGTGGCAGCACTGTTGAGGGATTAAGGAGCACGCTGGCCTATGGTTGGGTGGAATGTTGCAACGACGTAGCTGGTTGTGGATCGACTTCTTCATAAGATTACTGATCTTGTGTATTATGCTTCTACTATCTTAATTACTGTTAATGATTGTAATGAACATGTTGAATGAATGCTGGTTTGAATGTATGATGTTTCCACTGTGTCTGATAGATGATTGCATAAGTGCATGTTTTATTCCAATGCATTTTCCTTAGCATTCTATTTTCAGCAATTTGGTGAATGCACATGTTCATGGGGCACCCAGCCCGGGTGGTTTAAGCCATGGAGATCGCGTCCTCTTCGTCGGTCGGAGGCATGGGGACGTAACATGGCTTGGATGGAGCTAGTGGATTACCAAGGGATGGAAGTTGAAGTGGTTAAGGTATGTAAAGGCACGCACTATCAAAATATACGGTGGGTCGAGGAGCCCACTAGGAAAGAGGATTACGTGATCCACTTTTGGGTCTACTAGGAAGTGCTACAAGAAGCAGTTACAAAACTTCCTCGTCTATGAGAAGAAGCAATTGTAAAATACCAAAGGATTATGCAGTTCACCATAGGGCTGCACACTATTCATATCCAGGCACAAAACTACCATAACAAATGGCTATCGATGCCCTATAAGCTTACGGACACAAAGTTCGAAGCGAGAGTCCAGGATTGGCCCGTAGAATGGTGTGAACCATTCAGCACAAAAGAAATATCAACAAGACCATCAATAGATTCTCCTAAGGATCTATTGCTCAAAGAGAAGAGTCATCATGACTCTGATGGAGACTCATCGACAGTGAACACTACTAATCTAGAAGTAACGTGCATCCTTGCAAAAATAAGGATGAAGAAGCATGTGGAGTAGGAGGAAAGTAGCAACAACAGATCACCATTGGAGGTGTAGCTACAACAACTTATTAAGGTTGTCATTGATGCATCTAATACCATAGAAAAAGAGATGAGGAATTCCACCCAGGAAGGCTTCATTGAGGTAAGATCCAAGTTAGATTATGTTTATGATGTTGTTTCAAGAAGAGCACTAGAGAGTGCCGTTGCGTAGGAATATGCGTCAATTAGCACTGAGCGACAGGTCTAGAATGTTTAGATTCCCTCGACTACAATTGATGTTGGATGAGAGGACATGAATTCCTCATTGCATTAGCTACAAAGTGTTGTGTTGGGCATTAACAAGTTGACAACCTAGACATTAGTACACATGTAGTAGGTCTCCAACCATGAGTTGGTTGATCATCAGAAGGAGATCAGTGACCAGTACCTATGGTCGCATGAAGAGGAGGAGATGTTGTGAAAAGAAGTAGAGTACTTGTGCTAAGAAAAAGAAACACTAGCATCAGACAAAGCACCAGAAATTGAGGTGCTGAGGAATGCACAAGAGGAGTTCAAGATGAAAAATTCATAATAAATAACAGATCTCAAGAAAGAAATTGATCACCTCATTATTGAAAAGGCGCACCTGTTATATAGCCATGGGGAGGTGGAAGAGGCTGTTACAGATGCTTTTCAACACATCTATGAAAGCACCATGGAGTTGGATGCAGCCACAAAGGTAAAGCAACTTGGAGAAGTTATCACACAGCTACAACATGAAAACATTATTTTGAACACTCTGGTCTATCTAGACACACCACCAGAGAAAGTTGTAGAATAGAAGGGTGCCATCAAGGATATTGTGGTACAATTCAAATAAATGGAGCAAGATGTCAAAAATATTACTGAGGCGACAACACAATTTTGGGGTAGTGTAGTTCAGGATGAACAGTTGGAGAAACTGAACAAATAGTCATACTAGGAAGATGAGGGCACGTTGGAGACATTGAAGACGGCATCGAGGAAAATGCCACCAATTTTTTAGATTACATGGTCAATAGAATTAAAGGAGCTACAACAACAAGTCGAAAGGGCTCAAGACCTCCTGGGAAAGCGCAATTACCAGCTCGACAAGTTCCAAGAAATTGGAGCCAATTGTTGGTGAAGCCAGTCACTGCGCTACAGGCTGTGTAGGATGGTAAGAAGGAAGTAAATGAAAATATGGTGGAGCACACATTAAAGTAGGATTTGAGATTTCAATACCTTCCTAATAAAATTAAAATTCTGGTAACAAAAATTTCTCAGCAGTACGAAGACTTCAAGCTAAAAATCAACCAAAACACCATGTCCAATTGACGTGGCTCGAGGGCAAGCCACAAGATTGTGTTGGGGGGATTTTGGAAAGGGTTTGAGGATTAGTTAGTTGAACAACATGATGGATTCTACACAAACTTAGAATACAACATGAAATATGAAGATAATGCGCAATGACGAAGATAGACTACTTTTGAATATTTTGTGTCACTTTTTGTACTTTTTGACCATATTTTGCGGATATTTGTCATTAGTTGGTAAAATCAATTAGAAGTTAGTTAGAAGTGGACCATGAATGTAAAGGTGCAATCCTATAAATAGAAGAATAATTGTAAATGTAATTGTGAATTCATAGTGGGACAATCAAGATCATATTGTGGAATGAGAATTGCGAGTTCAAGGCTCAATTGAATTGTTGTATGTTTTGAATTTGTGGTTGATTGCGCTGAAGCTAATATAATGAGAGAGATGTTGATATGAACTATTGTATTGTTATATTTTTGTCTCTTTATTTCTTATTGTTTCTACAATCCAATGGTGCATATGTGTGGCATGGATCTATGATGCAATTTTTACTGTTTATGAATGATGTTATCTATCTAGATCTGTTTGCGCAACACCGTGGTTATTTTTGCAATGAGTCAATGATGTGATATGAGGAAACTAATGATGACTGGTTCTATTTTTTAGTAATTTATTGGTTAGGTCTAATAGATAAGTTTATGAATCGTCGATGCCCACAGTCCTCTTCTATTCTGTAGGAACTTGGTTGCGTCATCCCTCCCTCTAACATCTCGGGTGAGACTTCATTCGCTTTGCGAGGGTTTCTAGATAGGGTAAAACCTATCTGGGATGGTTCTTAGGGAGATCACTATGATTTGAGTGTCAAAAAAGTGGGAACCCCTGTCGACTAAGGTTTTTTTGGTTGGGTTTGTGTCAACAAGAATTTTGGCAGGATGCTAGCAGAGTTGCAGTTGGAGTAGTTATGTCATTACAAAAAAATAATAGAAACATTTGCAGGTTATCAGGATCCAGTGGAAAAATACATGGAGAAGATTTGTAGTGGTAATGGTTGGTTATGTCCTTACAGTAAATATCAATTTCTTTATCACAACATTTTTCCATTAAGTCTGTCATCTTTGTTTATGATCAAGCCTGAGGATAAAGTTTGTTTATGGGACCATTTGCTTGATTGGATTCACTGGAAATTAGAAGTTACTTGACTGAGCATTAATTCTTAGTAAGTAGGGTAGGCAGGTATGAATAAGGTTGGCATGGTGAGCATTTTATTTCTGTAATTTTTTAGATTGGTTTTAGCATCAGTTTATTTTTTTATTTTCAGAGCATGTTGGGGATTTAAAGAAATGTTGGGATTCTCCCAATGGATTTGGCACTTGGTCTACAGGGTTCTTTGCTACCTTGTAGGGAGGATACATTCCTAGTTGCAGCCAGTTGTTAGCACCATTTCTGGGCTAAGTAATTCGTAAGAGGTTTGGCCAATAATGATGAATAAGGTATGTAAATGTTTGCATCATAGAACCTTAAAATATTTTTGATGAAGTTCTGCAGGCGTTTAAAGGGACATTTCTATGTTAAGAATGCCAAATTCTTAGATAAATTATGATTTTTTACCTTGAAATTCATGTAAACAAAGGATTCCACCCTTAGCTAATTGTTGACAGGAAATGGATGGCCTAGATGGGTAGCACATGAAGTTCAAAATCCATAAATTCATTTTCTCCCAAGGAAAGATGGGGGCAGAAGAGCGGAAAGGGACAAAAGTTGGTCATAAAGTTGATTTTTCCACATTCTGTTTTCTGCTGAAGGCGGAAGCAGAAAAGAGGAAATGGAAAAGACATAATGCATTGGTGAAAAATGGTAAAGTATAAATTCCTCCTTCCACAATCCACCATATCCAACGGTCATGAAAAATCCTATGCAGATAAATGGTGCGGAAAGGTGCAAAGGTCGAAGATCGGAAGCAATAAATGCTAAGTATCAGCCATAATAAAGTTCAAGTGTCAATTTCTACATTCCATGAATATCTGACAGATCAATGAGCTCTCATACAAATCAACGGTGTGTAAAGAAAGAAGAAGGGAGGGTATAAGAAAGAAGAAAGATATAAGATTCGATCATGTAAAAGATGAATTTCTGATTTTCAATATCTGCCAAATCCCACCCAAGATTAACAACATGAAATGAAGATGTCGGAAGTGGAAAGAGGAAGTGGAAAGGTCAAAATTGAACTTCAAAGAAGTTAAAAATCCTGATTTCCTCTTTCTAAGGTCTAAGATCCGATGGATCAAATCTCTTCTTCCCAGATCAACGGTCTAGAGGAGAAAAAAGGGCGAAGATCAGAAGGCAGAAAACTTAAATAGTTTTTCATGAAAAGATAGAGTTTCCACCTTTCGCGATCTGCAATATTGATAGCTAGGAGCACTTCTGCTAAAGATCAACGATGGGGAAAGAAAATGGTGGAATAAAAAACATGGAAGCAAAAAAGGAAAAATCACAGCCATGAAAAATTTGAAGTTCCGCTTTATGTTTTCCGCTAAATGGAGGAAGCGGAAAGGCAGAAGTAGAAAACTTAAGTTGCGGTTGTGAAAAAGTTGAAGTTCTGCTTTATGTTTTCTACTAAAGTGCAAAAGTGGAAACATGAAAGTGAAAAAGGTGAAGTTTTGAAATCCAAAAGTGGGAAACCCAATTTTTTATTTCGGCGATCAAGATGTGATGGCTCAGAGAGCTCTCACATAAATGGACCGTGCGGAATGAAAATTCCAGAAGTGGAAAGGAGGAAGTGAAAAAGGAAAAGTTTTGACCATAGAAAATTGGAATCCTGAGTTATTTGTTCCATGATACGCCAGATCGACGGTCCAAAGTATTCGCGCCAAATATCAACGACCCGGAAGAAAGCAGAGGGGTGAAAATCGAAAAGCAGGAAACTTAAGTATTTGGGCGTGAGAGAATTGAAAGTTGAAGTTCTTCTTTTCGATTTATGAAAAGTGCGGAGGTGTAAAGGAGGAAGTGGAAAGCCAAGATCTAAAACATCAAAATCACATTTAATAAAAATTTTAAGTTCTTCTTTCTGCTTTCCGAAAAAGTGCGGAAGCGGAAAGGCAGAGGAGAAAATGTGAAAGCAGAAAAGCCAGAATCATGTTTTACAGAAAGTGGAGAGTTCACTTTATTTTTCCACCAAAACCACAGTCTAGAAGTTTTCTGGAGATGATCAATGGTGCAGAATAAAACAAAGCGTGGAAAGGAAAAGTTAGAAGTTTTTTTCCTTTTCTCGCCAACTCTAGATCGATGGTTCAGAATGTGTGTTGATGAAAGATCAATGGTCCATAAGTGTTTTTAGTGGTAAATATGTGGACATGGATGAATTTGTTGCATATTTCTCGAAGGAGATCCGAAATGTCATTATCAACAAGCGAGCCTGAGTCCTTGTTGTCCAAATTCTCAAATTGATCTGTTATGTGTGTTCTCATGTGCTTGTTTGTTTGGTTTATGATCATGGCGAAGCTACCAGATCATCATTTTGTTAAAATTCAGTATCATTGATGTAATTTTTTTTTGCTTTGTTTCAAGGTTGGTCTTGGTAGCCTAGGATACTATAAATATACCCTCAATGGAGGAATACCGGGTTGGAATCGGTGAGGTTCACGATTATGTAAATTGATATCTTCCCTTAATAAAATCATAGATCTGAAGGTGGGCTTGTTGCTGCAAAGATTCATGTGCAATTCGTAATTACAGTCTGTTATTTTATTTCCTCTATGTATATCTTCTTGTTTAACTTGCCATTATGTCTTCCTTTAGATCTAGAATCAGTGTATAATAGTTGAAAATTCATATTGTTATGCTCTGGCTATTGGTCTAGGTTTCGACCAAGATTTCCCACCAAAATTGATGCAGAATTCATCTTTCTGATGCTCTATGTTGATGGAATTTCATCCTTATTCTTTTATCACCAGACCAAAAACATCATCGATGTAATTGAGTGCTACCTTGCCTCTGTATATTTTCTCCTACAAATTGTCATGTAATTCATTAATATGTGTTGAATCCATAGCCCAATGTATTCTTGCTTTGTTTCAACCATCCACGCATCTGAATTTTTTTTTTTTTGTATTTGGCCCTGATAAAAATCTGTGAGATATTCCTCTCTAGAAAGGAAGAGGCCAGCCTCCTTTATTAAAGTGGTTTTGTTTTTACCTTAGTATTCACCCTCCACAACCTAGGGTGAAATTATGAGTGCTAACATCGCTAATCCCAATTATCTCTCTTTAAACCCCTAACATACAATATTAATCTCTCTTTCTCTCCAAAATCCTAATCTTCAATCTCTCTCTCTCTCTCTCTCTCTCTCTCTCTCTCTCTCTCTCTCTCTCTCTCTCTCTCTCTCTCTCTCGCGCGCGCGTGCGCGCGCTCTCTCTCTAAACCCCTAACCCTCAATATCTCTCTCTCTCTAAACCTATAACCCACAATCTCTCTCTCTCTCTAAATATCGATCTAATCTCCTAACCCATAATCTCTATCCCTCTCAAAATCCCTATTCCATAATCTCTCTCTCTCTTTAAACCTCTAACCCCTAATCTCTCTCTCTAAACCTTATCCCCCAATCTCTCTCTCTCTAAACCCCTAATCCCTAATATTTATCTATTTCTCTCCATGTATTTAAACACATAACCAAAAATATATGTCTTTCACTTTGAACCTCTATCCCCCATTCACTATCTCTCGCTAAACACCTAACCTCCAATATATATATCTCTCAATCAATCAATATAAACCCCTAACTGGTAATTTCTCTCTCTCTCTAAACCCTTAAAACTACTCTCTTTATTTCTATTTATCCCTCTTTATAAACACCTAATGTGTAATCTCTCTCTTTCTTTAAACCCTCAAGCTCTAGTATCTCCCTCTCTCTCTCTAAAACCCCATTCCCTAATCTCTCACTTTCTCTATATACTTAACCCCAATATATCTATCTATCTAAAACCCTAACCCCCATCTCTCTCTAAATTCCTAACCCCCAATATCTTTCTCTTTCTCTAAATCCATAACCCCTAATATATGTCATTCTCTAAAACCCTAATATATGTTTCACTCTAAATCCCTAACATCCACTCTCTCTTTCTCTCTCTCTCTCTCTCTCTCTCTCTCTCTCTATAAACTCACCCTAATATCTCTATCCATATCTCTCTCTCTCTCAAACCCTAACATCCAATTTTACTATCCCTTTCTCTATAATAACCAAACCCCCAATCTCTCTCCCTCCTCTCTATCTAAAGCCTTAACCAACTATCTCTCTTTCTCTCTCTCTCTACCCTAACCCCCAATCTCTCTTTCTCTCTCTCTAAACCCTTAACCCCAAATCTATATTTCTCTCTCTCTCTCTAAAACCCTAATCACTATTCTCTCTCCCTCTCTTTCTCTTTCTATAAACCACTAACCCCCTATATCTCTCTTTCTCTCTCTCTAAACCCTTAACCCCAAATCTATATTTCTCTCTCTCTCTCTAAAACCGTAATCACTATTCTCTCTCTCTCTCTTTCTCTTTCTATAAACCACTAACCCCTATATCTCTCTTTCTCTCTCTCTAAACCCGTAACCCCCAATCATTCTCTCTCTTTTTGTCTCTCTCTCTCTCTATCTATCTCTAATTCTGTAACCCCCAACCTCTGCATTTCAGTTCACCCTCCCTATAATCCCCTAAACCTAACCCCCCTCTCTCTCTCCCTCTTTCTCTCTCTCTCCAAAATACTAACCCCAAATACCTCTATCTCTCTCTATAAACCCCTAATACCCAATGCTTATCTCTCTCTTAACCTCTAACCCTAATATCTCATTTTGTATCTCTAAACATGTAACATCCATTCTCTCTCTCCCTCTCTAAATCCCCAACCCCAATATCTCTCTCTCTATAAACCCATAACTTTGAATCACTCTCTCTCTCTCTCTCTCTAAACCCCTATTTCCCACTATGTTTTTATATTTCCCTCTATAAACCCCTAATCCCCAATCTATCCCTCTCTACAAAATTCTAACATTGAATCTTAAGCTCTCTCTCTCTCTCTCAACTACTAACCCAAAACACCTCTCTAGAGTCCATCTCTTTTTAAACCCTTAGCACCCAATGTCCTTCTCTCTCTCTCTCTCTCTCTCTCTCTCTCTCTCTCTCTCTCTCTCTCTTTCTCTCTCTCTCTAAAAAACCCTAACCTACAAGCTCTCTCTCTTTATCTCTCTAAACCCCTAACTTCCCATCTTTCTGTCTCTAAGCTTCTAACCCGAATATTTTTCTCTTCAAATCCCTAACCTCCAGTCTCTCTCCATCTCACTCTTTGTCTACCCATCTATTTATCTATATATATAGAACCCTAATACTCAATCTCTATTTATATATCTAAACCTCTATGCCTTAAACCCAAATATATATCTCTCTCTCAACCAATTACCTCCAATCTCTCTCTCTCTCTCTAAGCCGATAGTGCCCCATCTCTCTATCTCCACGCTGAAACACTCTTCAAAATATGACCATACACCAACAAGATTCTCTAGCAATGTAGTCACAATTTCACTTTGCAGCAGTTCACAAGGAAGAGAATTTCTTCAGAAAAGAGAAGCATATCATGCACTTCTTCTCCAATGCATCAACTAGCAGTCACAAGCTCATCAAATACACAACAAGGAAATCTCAACACTCTTTTTATATGACAAGTATGGTCACAACTTCGTATTCAAAACAAAACTTCAATTTGAAGAAAATGAAATTCTTCACACATACTTATATTCTTATATATCACTACTTAAATACATAATTCTTGAATGAATACACAACATACATTATTTCTCCCTATACATAACCCTTACAATACGATGCATCATACACTCTTCAAATACATGAAAATATTTGTTGAATTCCCACTTAATCTCTAATGCACAGACTTAGGTCAAAAAATAAGATTTTGTATCCCAACGGCCACAAACAATTATAGTAGGAATATTTTTACCTCCACGCATTTAGTTTTCACAACTTCTTCAGGATTTGTGTAGCTTGAGAAAATTAGAGAATATTCCAATTATACAATCTCTCTTTCCACCAACTCATAACAAACAAATAATGAAACGCTTCCAATCTTTAAAAAAGAGATTGTATCTTCTTCATAAATGGAAGTCACATTATTCTTCAATCATCATGGATTTATAAAATGGTTGGATCATATCCCTCACAAGTTAAACACAAACCTGACATGATTCACAATCACAGGAGGATGATCCCTCAACACCGCGAATGTAGAAAGAGATAGTGGACTAAGAAAAAAAACGTTATGTAGACTGGGTTGGAATTTACATGGATGGGAGATGGAGTGGTTAGCTATCACTTCTCCCCACACAAAGAGAAATGTATTCTTCAATGTATGAGTCTCTTTCAAACGATAAACAAATCCGCAACATAAAAATTCAACGTCAATGAATATGATTCATAACAAAACAATATCTACCTCAGGAAACAATCCTTACCATGTGCAACTATAGAATTGGGTGATTATCATACAAAATTCCTCAACGTATGTTAGAGATTGATAGGTAGTAAAGTCGCAAGCTAATTCTGAATGTGCAACAGGGATGGAAGAGAAACACATGCAGAGAGAGACTAATGATGGGTAGGAATCCTGAAAGAGATATGGTAGAGGGAAGAATGGAGGTCTAGCAGGTAGACTTCTAGGACTGACAATAAATATATAGGAAGGAGTTATGGAAGGTATCACTCAGATACCATGTAAGGGTTGTCGTTACAACAAAACCTACAAATGTTGATGAACATGTGAAACCAAGCAAAAGTCCTTATTATTAGGAGGGACGGTTATTCCACATTTTTATATTCCCATAGATGCAACGGTTATAGCATGCAGTTGTACCAATATTCCAACACCCTGCCCTTCGACGTAGCTTGAGGGAGTTGAACTTGAGACCTCAGACCTAATACCACTGTTGAAAGGAATAAATCCTGATTCATTTTATTCCATGGCTACTTTATTTATACATTGCATATAGTTTTTGTGATTCCACTTCCAACCAGCCTCTCAACTTCCTATGTGACTATTCACATTCAAAATATATTTACAATATTTACATAATGTATGGAACCATAATCTGAGGATTATGTATCCAACAATAATGATAGAAAAGGTTTAAAAAATTATATTTTGTCACTTTTTT
Organism: Pseudotsuga menziesii; assembly: GCA_001517045.1. Taxonomy (NCBI): domain Eukaryota; kingdom Viridiplantae; phylum Streptophyta; class Pinopsida; order Pinales; family Pinaceae; genus Pseudotsuga; species Pseudotsuga menziesii. Next base: position 144,888 of record LPNX011183313.1, read on the forward strand.
TTTCAGGTTAACTTATAGACCCTAATGTTGTAAGAAGGTGGACGAGGAACAAGAGGAGGACAAGGTCATGGAACAAAGTAGGTAGTTTTTCCTAACTAATTATCACTGCCTAATCTTCCCTAGCTAACTGGGGTCTGCCAATACGTAGTGGGGTGATATATCTATACTTGTGCCTTAATATTCTCCTTTAGACCTCTAATAAAACATTCATTTGTAAAACGTATTAGTCATACCTTCTATGTGGTTTTCCCTTTTCTCTAAGGAATCACTAAAGTCTTCAACTATTTCACCTTGATATAGAGATGGTTTATCAATATATGAATAACAAATAGATAATTATGGGTAAATGGAAACAAAGTGAATAGTGACAACATATAGAAAAATTTGTCAATATTTTCCAAATACACTAATATGTATTATTCCCTATGCCCCTAAGAACCTGACGAATATGTTTTTATTCCTTCTTTTGGTAATAAAAATATGAATTTTTTTCTTGGAAAAATAAGGCTTCAACTATTCCAATTTGTCCAACATGATTATATATCCCAAAAAATTGTGTCAATTTCGAATCAATCATAGATGGATTTCATAAACCAACTCTATCCAATGGCCTTCTTATACCATTTCCACCATTTCCAATTCTCCATTTCTAAGTATAACACATCCAACATGAGTTTCAATGAGTCATCAAATTAATACCTTGGAGGTAAAAGTAATGTTCCACATGAGTAACCCATACCTTGGATCAAAACCTTTGAACTTATTCATATTCACTTTAGACAACCTATGCATCATATGGTGTTGGTTGTCCTGAAAGGGTGGCCCTATGCTATGTATTCCTCCTATAGGTGATTCACCATTATATGTGACCCTAACAAGCCTTTCCAATGATCCATTATTGACAAGGATACAAAGATGGTTCATAGCTGGTCATTGATTTTAGAAACCGCTTCTTGTTGGTTGTCAAACTTAGAGACTTTGTTCTTGTACATTAGAGGAATTTTGGGGTCTAAAATGGGCCTCCTAAGGAAAATAATAAAATAATAGTTAAAATAATAAAATAATAGTTAAAATAATAAAATAATAGTTAAAATAATAAAATAATATTGATTAATTTTGGAGGAAGAAAGAAAAAAACTACTTTCCGTGTTCGTATTTTCGACATATCTCCCTGTGTTTTTATTCAAATTTCAATTAGGAGAGCTCGTTGGATGCGGAATTTGATTCTGCATCCAACGTGTACCCACACTGCATACTTCTGATGGACCTTGCTACCCCAAAAACAAGAAATACATGAAAAAATGTGATGATGACATCATCATCACATTTTTTCAGGTATTTCTTGTTTTTGGGGTAGCAAGGTCCATCAAAAGTATGCAGTGTGGGTACTCGTTGGATACAGAATCAAATTCTGCATCCAACGAGCTCTCCTGATCGAAATTTGAGTAAAAATACAATGAGATATGTCGAAAATACGAACAAAAAAAGTAGTTTTATTTTATGACAAATATGTCAATTCAACCATTACGGTTGACTTATTTGATTGAAATTCTATTGGTTCTTGAATTCCAACTCACAAAAACTTATTTTGGCACATTTTCTTATAAGGCCCATTTTAGACCCCAAATTTCATCTAATGAGGTTATCGATCATAGAAACATGTTATTTAAAATTGTCAATATTAGAGACCTAGAATTTGATCTTAAATATTGGTTTTTTCTATTTTCAAGTTGATCAGTATCCATGGTTGTGAATCTAATTGAATCCTTGGGCCACTTGGGTCCACTAGAATGGTTACCTGAGAGCTATACAAATATAGTCAGTGTTGTGCAAAAATAATTTGGAGATAAATAGCCTACAATGGTACAAGTTGGTCCACCTTAAGGGTTACATTATAATTATACCAATATAATCCTTGTTTTTTTATAACTCCAACATAAGTGTTACTATAATGATGTGATTCTCAAATTTCTTATATTCCAAGTTATGTAGGAATTTAAGTACCTTTGGTACATAGGTTAGGGCTTCCACATTCCTAAGAGAAAAGGAGTATCAATAAATATAGACTTATTATATTCATGAGGATTTGCAACAATAATACACAATTTGTCTTTCACAACACTAATTCAGAGAATAAACCATACCCTTATCCATACTAATTAATTCTTTGGTATATCAGAGTGATATCCACAAAATGTTATGCTTGGTGTACTATAGAAACAAAATTATCAACACATTTAATTAATGAGGGTTTCAAGTGCACCTAGGGGGATTGTTGGGGCGCACACCTTAACGGTCTTTAAGTTAGCTAACTCCATGGGGTTATGTGGGTTTGTAAGCGGAGTTACAACTCAAAATAGACTTAGGGGTGTCGGGGTTGAGTCAAAACCCTCTTTTTGTAGTAACCCATGGTTTAAGTCTAGGGTTTAGGGTTTAGGGTGCCCATGGTTTAAGTCCATGGTTTTGTAATAGTGCACTGTATAAATAGGCACTCTTGTAATTAAGTGAGGTTAGGATTTTTATGTAAAAGGAATTGATGCGAAGTTAAGGCTAATTTTGTAAGAAAAGGTTAAGTCCCAGCTGTGTGCGTGGATGACCTCTGCAGCTGTGTGCGCAGAGGGTTTTTGGGTGATAAGGAAATCTGCAGCTGTGTGCATAGAGGCCTGCAGCTGTGTGCGCAGCTTTGAGGACTAGAGGGATCTACAGCTGAATGCGCAGATCAGAACAGTGGTTTTTGTAGAAAGTTGAATAAAACACAGTTTTGTAGACGTAACCCCTACACTAGGGGTGAACCACGCTATATCTTGTGTCGTGGTTATGTGTATTTTTTATGTTGTGTTCTTTCATGCATTTATATCTATATATCTGATAAGTAAAGATCACTGCTAGATAATAACTTTGCTATGAATTCCCAGTAAAGGGTTGCACAAGGAACTATTTGTTTATCTCACCGCGAAGCTAAATAAGCGAATGTTAAGCTCTGTGATTTATATTTGTAATTTGTTAAAATCTAAAGGTACAGTAATCTCCCTCTTTTACTTGTAGAAATCTGGTTCTACAGCACCCCATAGCAGTTTCGGGTGAGACTGCAACCTGTTCGCAGGTTGTTGCCGAAAGGGCCAACTCTATGGGTCTTTTGTTGGTGCGAAGTTAAAGGCATAAAACCCAGGTTTGCCCTATAGCCCAACAAATTGGTTCCGTTGCTAGTTGAACTCAGTATCTGCTCAAGAGGGGTTTACGTCATACCTCGAGGGCTATGTTCTGGAGGCCCTCTGTGAAGGAAATCGGTGATTGGCTTGATGAGACTTATCTAAAATTTGCTGAGCAAGAGAACAAAGATCCGCGTCATAGTGCAAACAACTTTTTACAAAGGTATGTTTTTTGTGACGTTTATGAAATTTTCTTTGGTAGTATCCACATAGAGTTGCACCAGTGGTTATCCAGGTTAACAGAGTGAAGGATGAACTTCCAAGCACGTCAGTTTCCTACTTCGACCCCCGCACGAATTAATATACTGAAAAGGGTGAACAAAGAGATCTCCCGCGTTGTTGATTTCTGGACAACGCGAACCCTCGAAGCATTTGTGACGGAGTTTGCCATCGACACGAGTACTTCCTTTAGTGAAACCGAGCAGTAGTTTTTCAAAGGACCAAGGGATAAGTTCTTGAATTCATTTAGTTTGAGAATTAAAATGCTATTAGCTGAAAAAGGTATATTGCTAATTGAATCAGACTGTTAGATTTCATATTACTAACCTATGTTTGCAATTGAAAATACCTTTGACGAGCAAAGCAGTTTGCTATGAAGTGGCAAAAGGTACAAGAGAGATTTTATATCTTACTCCTAGGGTCAGCATACCGAGTATTCCCCTGAAAATCCCGCAATGTCAGAACCCGAAGAAACCCCTTCTGTTGGAAACCCTCATGTAACCCCGCAGCAAAGACCTATTATCCCTGAGAACGCATCGCAGTATGAGAGTCAACCTAGCCCAAGTATTCCTATCGCAGGTCAATCTACCCCAGTAAGTTACCCCCCACCTACTTCCAGTCCCCCTCCAACCCCCCCTTGATTCACTATGGCCCACATGCATGATGACATTAAGCTACCTGTCTTCAAAGGAACTGGATCCGAGGATCCAGAACAGTTTTGATTTTTATGTGAAGCAGTGTGGACTGCTAAGACCATTACGGATCAAGATACAAAAAGAGCGCAGCTAGTTACTTCATTCAGAGATCGTGCTCTGACCTGGTTCATGAAGTTTTCCAGCACTCAAAACCATGCATTGGCTGATATAAAAGCAGCAATGATAAAGGAATTTAAGAAGCCAAAATCAGATTCGCAGTGTATCACTGAGTTAAAACAGATTTAGCAGAGGCACGGTGAATCAGTGTGGGATTTTGATCAACGATTCAAAGTTTTTCTAGACCAAGTCAGTTTCCCCATTGGGCCTATGCAGCACAAAGAGTGGTTCATTGCAGCTTTGCTACTGCATATCAGAACTCCACTCATGCAGCAGAAGGTTGCTGATCAACAGGAGGCTCTAGAAATCGCGATGAAACTTGAAACCACTCCTGTCGAATATAATTCTGGTATTGCTCAAATCCAGGCCCAGTTGGCAGCGATGGCTCTAGAGCATCGCGATATGAAGAAAGGAAAAAATGGTCGCAAAGAGGTTTGGTGTACAAAATGTCGGACAGAAGGTCATGACAAGGAACAGTGTCCTGTGGTAAGAAACTACCTAAATACTGGTGCGCCAAACCTGTTCAACCCTACCGCTCTATATTGTGAGATCTGTCGAACAACTGGCCAACATCGGCCTGAGGACTGCTATCTTCTGTAGAGGTATGTGCAAGTCCCTAAGAACCCTTATTGAAAGTTCTATAAATCAATGGGACACAATGAAGATGAGTGTCGTAGCTTTGACCTCATGAGAGAACAGACTTACAATGCTTATCAGGTACAAAATGAGGGACAGAGCAATGATGGTTATGGTTACCGCGGTGGTGCATCAGGTAGAGGTGCTTTTGGAGGTCGTGGTTGAGGTGGTATGGTCAGAAGAGGAAGAGGCTAGGTTGTGTGTTACAACTGTAACCAGGCCGGACATCTAGCGAGAGATTGTCAAAACCCCACTACGACATGACGGTATTGCCGAGCAGTGGATCATGTGATTGAGCGGTGCCCGCAGTTGCTAGCTAAGATTCAGGAAAGAACCAATGACCCTACTCAAAATATTCAGATGATTTCCGTCGAGCAGAGACCTGCCCCAGCCATTAATGTTGTTACCCAGAGTGGAGCTACGACAGAAGTACAGACTAAGGAGCAACAGCCTGATGAGGTTTGGGTTCGTAAGGCCCCAGCAAAAGTCCCAGCATTTGATATCGAAAGAGAAAGAGAAACATTCATGGAAGCCAAGAAATATTTTGCTAATCCTAGCACATTAGTAGCACCTGCGCAACAACATCAGCAGTGGCTTCCGACACAAGAAGCTTCGATAGACAAAGTAAGTACATTGTCCTCCTTTTTATAGAGTTGTCTAAAACTCCTTCGAAATCAGAATGCTTTAAGCGAGTTACAGAAATTTATTGCTTCCTGCGAACCTCAGCATAGTTCTGTTCAGGTAAAAGCTGTTAATAGAGTCAGGAGGACTGGCAGGGAAATGAGATTGAATGCTCAGAAAGGAGAGTATGATATGACTGCTGTTATCTTGGACCTAGGATCAAAGGTCAATGTCTTAACTAAGCAAACGTGGGAACAAATAGGAAAACCTACCCTTGATTGGTCCCCTATACAGTTGAGACTAGCCAATCAGCAGAAGATTGTGCCCATAGGAAGACTCCCTAGTGTACCAGTAGATATTGATGGAGTCAGTACCTTAGCTGACTTTGAGGTAATTGAAATAATTGATGACAGCAATCCCTATCCTGCACTACTAGGCATTGAATGGGAAATAGATAATGATGCAGGCATCAACCTGAAGAAGAGACAAATGCCTTTCGAAGGGAAAGGCATGAGAGTCATAGTCCCATTGGACCCTTCTCAAGGAGAGAGATGCACAGAGCCAGTACGAGATGAATACCATGATGCTTTGGACCACATCTACAATATCACAGCTAAGGAAGAAGATTACGTTGATCCTACTGCTGAAGGTATCATGGATTGGCAGTGTGACAGCTCCTGCATGACAGATTCAGATGATGGGTTAGAAAACTGGCAGAACAAACTTTATGAGCTGCATGGACATAGATGTACCAGAATTACCAAATCTATTAGATGGCTTGGTGCACAGGTAAGAGTCCTACCTAATTTTGATGACTTGTCTGACCCAGAACAGTTTATTGAACAATCCTCAGACCAGATACCAGATCCATAGAAAAGAGAGACTCTGGATTTAGTATTCAGACCCCCAGCAGCCAGATGGAGGCATAACCATAAGAAGTACATTCCTAGTTGGGAAGCTTGTCAGAAATCTCTTCACATAAGATTTGTGGATCAGCTCCAGGAGGTGCACAGTAGGTTCGATGGGCATAGCAGCCCACAGGAACACTTGGAGCACTATTATGAAGCATGGAAACATGTACCTTGACAAGTACACAAGCTTATATGTATCCGGGAACCTGTAGTAGAGAACTGGTATCCAACAGTCGGGCTTTGGCATGCTGATATGTCTGGTGACCAAGAAGTAACTAAGTACCAACCTGCGGGATTGAAGCTCACATCTTGGTTGCAGAATTTGTCCGGATGTGCCAAAGGTCAATATGGTGTCGATGGTCCTTATTGTGATGCAGCTGCAGCCCAAAAGCCGACCATTGGAACACTGCCGATTTGGTGGTGCCGATACTTTAATTGCCTTAACTGCATGTCCTAATGATATCCGCCGAAATATAGCACTGTGGAAATAGGATCTTTGTCATATTTGGCGCCTTCAATGCACATTTATGGCAGATTTGGCTGATGGATTGTATATGAAGACACCCGGGTACGGGGAAATCGCATTCCACATTTCCTTGAGTTTCACAATTGAACCCATGTCAGCTAATCGTGAACTCCAGGACCTATTGAGAGAATTTGAACAGATGGGTCTGCAACACATCTTCACCCCCCAACCTGAGCCTGCAGCTCATGAAGAGACTCTACTAGCACCGACTCCGCTAATGCATACACGATCTTCCAGGAAACAGTTTAAGCCAGAAGTTCGTTCTAAGTGAAACGAAGACCGACACAAACAATCTGGGAAAACATTGAAGGACCCCAGAATGGATCCGCCTGGTTCAACATAGATCCCAATTGAAGGAGAGGAGAACATTGCACCACAGCAGCCACCATATCTTCAGCCTATTCGACCAGGAGTTAAGCCACCTCAGTGGAATGCTAAGTTCACTATATGCACCCCCTCGCTGCCCCCAGGTGTGCAGCTGGTTGGAACAATGACAGGGAAAATAGATCGACTTAAGTATGCTGACCACAACACAAGTGACCGTGGGAAGTTTCCACAATTCGCACCTCCCCAATACTTGCATTTCGTTAAATATCAAGAAACTGGGGTGACCTTATTGGAAGTAAAACAGTGGGATACTAGCTTGGATCTAGCTGGTTTGCTGAAAATGCTCGATTTTGGTCGCAACACACAGGTCACCATCATGGTCAAGCAGCTGCTGGCGTTAGTGCATGACGGCTACCTATGGATCGGCGACAAGAAAATTCTTATTAATGGCGAGCTCATTCATAGGATCACAGGCTTACCAATGGTAGGGCCTAATCTGGGGACAGAATTTCCCTCAAAGCATGAAGATACGAATCTCACACAAAGCATGAAGGAGCGCTTTGGCCTGACGAAGGGGAAACGCGGGTATCACACTTCCGTGATTCAAGAGAAAAACATTCGCTTCGTAGCTGAGCTCTTAGCATGCAAAATTATGGGGAAATGCATACCAACTAAAGTGCCTGCCCCAGTCATCAAAATTTATATCAATTGCACCGAAGGCTACAACTACAACTGGGCAACGTATATTGCGAAGGAATTCCTTGAAGATGCTCGCGACGCGTAGGAGAAAACGCACATGCCTGGCGCAGCCAGGTACGCATCACTGTGGGTTTCACAAGATAAAACCTACCAACAGATGACAAACTATGTATTTTCCTTTTATATGATGAGTATCTCATATGAGATCATAAAAACCCCACAGCTCAGTAATGAGTTATTCTCTCAGTATGATGGAGCGGTCAATTTTAGGGCTGATATGCACCATATTTTTATCTAGGCTTGCACAGATAAGAAGAATCAATGGTTTAAGTTGCCATATGTAGTGACTAAAGATGACATCCTCGTGATAGTACAGAAGTGGCCAGCAAAATGGTTAAAAGATGCAGGGACAAAACCTAAGATTCCTGTCCCTCCTATCACCGATATGGGCGCAGGCCCCAGTCACACGTAGCAGCAAGAACCCCCCACAGACAGTGATGAACAAACTGAGTCCCAGCAGACTGAAAGTGACTAGGGAGGAGATGGTGGAAATGAAGACGAAGTAGAAGAAGAAGAAGACTCAGTTAAAACTACCTCTGACCCTAATAGGTAGCATAAGCGCAAGACACCGAGGAAGTAAAAAAACTGCCATCGTGAAAGAAAGTCAAGGCATCAAAGGATACGAATATAGACGAAGCGCCCGGTGTGACAAGTGCAGAGCTTGATGAGGCTTTGTCAAAGTCCACTGAATTTCTCACTAAACAATGGTCAGAGTTTGCAGCTGTGCATCTGGATTCCATCACCAGTGTAGCAAAGCACATCTTAGAGCTTAAGGACTTCACAGTGAAATCAGTGACTGGCACTGCAGCCAGCAGCACCCCAGTGAGCGCGCAACTAGACCTAAGGCAATGGCCAGCCCGAGATAATAAAGGTCAAGTATCGAGCGCAGCTCTTATATTAACAGATGCATCCTCTCATTCAGTGATGAGTATGAAGGTTGGCATAGACTACACTAAGCTATCTATGACAGAGCTACATCTCTGTCAGTCAGCCATTATGAAAGAAATTCGGGCACAAGACCAATATTCACAAAAATAGTTAGAAACTGCCATAAGTCAGCAGCAGGGCTTCGCAGCATAGGTAGAGGCAGCGGAGCAGAGAAAGAGGGATGCAGAACATAAGCGCATTACCCTAGTATGAGTCTTGGATGAGGCATGCCTAAGTCTTCCTGACTTTGACGTACAGCTGGTAGAAGAACCAGAACAAAGATTAGTCAGGATGAAAGACTACGCATAGCAGTCTCGTAGCACAATTGAGAAGCTCAAAACAGAACATGAGGCCCATATCGTGGAGCTCCAACTCCGCATCACCCCGGAGAGCCCACCGAAGGTCTAGATCAATGCCGAGCAGACATTCAGGCATCAGCAGTGAAAAATTCAGATATTGTGGCCAGTGCAGCAAATCTACTCAGAGACAGTGTCGAGGCTTGGACAACCCTTCAGGAACATCCAGAAATAGGACAGCTACAAGAAACCATCAAACAGCGACAGGTAGAACTGGATGCAGTAAAAGCGAAAATTAAGACCCTACCCCCTATGGAGAAAATGTTCAAAGTAAAGCGTAGCAAGGAACTCCAGCAGGAAATTGAGTAATGCAGGGTGAAAGTAACAGAGTTGGAAAACTGTATACAGCCACTTGTCAGTGAGGCTTTGGAATTAAGTACTGTTGTGGATAGCCAGTTCAAAATTCTGAAGGAATATGATGCATTCGCACAAGAAAGTGCCAGCAAAGTATCATCCGCAGTACTGTAGGAGTTGGTGGAAAAGGAGAAAGCAGCTGACGACATCATGCACAGTCTCAATACTCAGTTCATCGTCCTTGCAAAGAAGCTTCATCCCCTAGAAGACCAGCAGAGTGTCCCGGGATGGGACACTGGTGAGTCTTAGGGGCCTGTTGGGGCGCGCACCTTAACGATCCTTAAGTTAGGTAACTCCACGGGGTTATGTGGGTTTGTAAGCAGATTTACAACTCAAAATAGTCTTAGGGGTGTCGGGGTTCAGTCAAAACCCTCTTTTTGTAATAACCCATGGTTTAAGTCCAGGGTTTAGGGTTCGGGGTGCCCATGGTTTAAGTCCATGGTTTTGTAATAGTGCGCTGTATAAATAGGCACTCTTGTAATTAAGTGAGGTTAGGCTTTTTATGTAAAAGGAATTGATGTGAACCTAAGGCTAATTTTGTAAGAAAAGGTTAAGTCGCAGCTGTGTGCATGGACGACCTTTGCAGCTGTGTGCGCAGAGGGTTTTTGGGTGATAAGGAAATCTGCAGCTGTGTGCGTAGAGGCTTGCAGTTATGTGCGCGGCTTTGAGGACTGAAGGGATTTGCAGCTGAGTACGCAAATCAGAACTGTGGTTTTTGTAGAAAGTTGAATAAAACACAGTTCTGTGGACGTAACCCCTACACTGGGGGTGAACCACGTTATATCTTGTGTCATGGTTCTATGTATTGTTTATGTTGTGTTCTTTCATGCATTTATATCTATATATCTGATAAGTAAATATCACTGCTAGATAATAACTTTGTTGTGAATTCCTAGTAAAGGGTTGTGCAAGGCACTGTTTGTTTATCTAACCGCGAAGCTAAATAAGTGAATGTTAATCTCTATGATTTATATTTGTAATCTGTTAAAAGCTAAAGGTACAGTAATCTCCCTCTTTTTCTTGCAGAAATCTGGTTCTGCGGCACCCCATAGCGGTTTCGGGTGAGACTGCAACCTGTTCGCAGGTTGTTGCCGAAAGGGCCAACTCTGTGGGTCTTTTGTTGGTGTGAAGTTAAAGGCATAAAACCCAGGTCTTCCCTATAGCCCAATAGGGATTCCTATATACTTGAAAGTACATGGAAGATCATATCCATAGAAAATTTATCTAATATAATACTAGTAAGTAGGTACCAATAAAGGTGTACAAAGCGTGTCCAACTAGGTGACTTCATTTTTACTCACTACGTGTATGCTTCCTAGCTACATTTTTACTAGATAGACAACAAATATATTGTCTTCAAAGGTGATGGTCATGTCACCAGATTGAATTTGTATATATATATAGTCTCTCTTTCTCACTAATCTAGTAGTGCCCCATCTCATTAAAGGACGTGAAGGAACATCCACATAGGTATATGTTTACCCCTTTTTTCGGCCATGTGGATTACTTAGGAAAAAGGAGTACTCTATTTTCTTCAGAATCTAGAAAAGTATCTTCAGGAATAGGTTTATCCCTTTTCCGAACTTGGAGGACTAAAATTACGGAAAAGGACCATAGTCGAGCTTAGTTTTATCTTTTTCGTGCTCTAGACCTAAACATGAAAAATCTTTCAAGCATTATTTATGTCTTTGTCATGCTCACTTAAAACTTAGTACAAAAGAATCAATTTTATTGTTGTCTGTACCATTCTCATAAATAAATGGAACTTTTTGAGTGATCTTTCTTCCCTTCACAATCGTTAAAATTAAATAACTTCTGCTTTCTTTTAAAGAAACGTCGGTCTAGTGATAGTTTACCCCTTTTTCGGACCTTGATGACTAAGTAAGAAAAAGGCATACCTTAGTTCTTAGGAAGCTAAGAGAGTTCTCCTCTAGATTGTTTAACACTTTTTCAAACTCAGGAGACTAAATTTACAAAAAATAAACACCGTAGAGTCTTCTTTGGAGTTTTCATACTCTCAAAACTATGAAAACACTACCGAGCATCCACTAATTTGGGCTCGTAAAATCCATGAATCAGTACTTTATCAAGCATTCTTCTGTCTCAGCTTCTTCGAGCTTTCCAATAATAAAGAAGGTCTCGAGTTTTGTTTCTTGGACTTGTTAAACCTTTAGAAGAAAGAAGGGAAAGGAATTTCATTCACATGTTTTTTTAAATCATCGAAGCAAGTCTTATCTCCTTCAATAAAGCACTAGTTTTGAGTCTATCAACAGTTGGGTCCTAGCTTTTTACCTTATCCGGATTCAAATTTTTTTTACTCCTCCAATTGGTTTATTTTCCAATTATATGGGGAATTTGTCAATGTCTCCTACATTGATGAGTTGCATTGTTGGTTTCTTTGTTTCAAAATATGGCTAATTCACTTTTGTGTCATGCTCACTGTTCAAGGATAAACCTTTGTCGACCATTTTGTAGTTTCCTTGATTTTTTGTGTCAGTCATTTCCTGGTATCAGTTCATTACATCATGTCCTCAGTGGTCCTTTCTCTAAAATTTGTTCCAGTTCTTGATCCAATCAGTCTTTGACTTACCTCATGTTGGATGATGAAGGATGCCTTAATGCGTTCCTTCCAATGGGTCTCTTTCGATTGACCTCAACACATCATTATCTGGGAATGAGATTTAGAGTTTATGACAGTACCTTGGGGATTGCAGTCATTAGTGGAAATTCCCCTCGCTGTTGGGTAGTTGGAACACCTTAATGTCTCCTAATCAATGTATTCTTAAAGTGTTTGAATTCAATACATTATATTCACACTTGTTAAAATGTACTAGGTACCTTGGGGATCATTTTCATTAATGGTGTTTTCCCTTCCATTTGTTAACAGTTATCATCAATGATCGGTAATCAAACGGTTTCCTCCATGTTCGAATTCAAATCCTTTATTCACATGGTTAGGATTCATACCTTTGGGTGGTTTGGATTGAAGACCTTGGCCTAACAGTAGCATCGACATATTTTGTTGTTTCCCGAGTGGCGCAAGGCCTTGTCACACTTTATATGAAATTTGTTGATACATAGATCCACCTTGTATTCTTGTGGCTATAATCGATGATTTAGCATGGATCCACCTTGTTCACTTGTGGCCATGACTCCTTTAGATTTTATATGGCAAATTTTTTCATATTATGCGACCAAGATAGTTACATCAGTTATACACATGTTGAATCCTCCTGTATCTTTATGGTGATGATTTTTATATGGATATGTATGTCCTAGAGATCAATTTTGTCTAACATTTATCTCTCTTTTGGGTACTTATATTCAAGCCTTTTGATATTGGGTTCTCTACTCTCTCCATGACTCTTATGTTTCCTTTTTATAATGTATTTCAACTATCATATTCCCCTCTAGCCTATTACATTAGGGGGCATATTTTATAGACTAAAATGACACATCTCTTCCTGTGAACATTTTCCCATGATTTCGTCGCATGTCGACACATCCATGATGACATTTCATAAAAGTCACTAAAAATCACTGAGAAAATACTTAGATTGGAGGAGCCATATATAGGATTATCTAACTTTGTTTGACCTCTTATCTAGATTGTTGGAAAGGTATCTACGTAAGGAAAAAATTTCTAGAAGACACCAAATCCTGAAAATGCTTGGAAGTACCCTATAAATGAGAGTTTTTTACCTAACTATGACTTTGCATAAGGGAACTCGCAGTTATACTTTTGTATTCATGAATCTACTTCACTAGACCCATAATTTTCACCTGTAATGGAAAAAATATATAAAATATGATTAATTGTCGAATTAGGATCTGTTTGGGGGATTTTGGAACTGATTGGGAAGTTGTAACTGATCCCTATTCAACCCCTACTCTTCAAGAAAGTATATAAGAGATGGAGAGAGGTTTATGGAGGAGACTTGACCTTTGCATTGTTATGCTGGTGGAATTGGGACTCTAATCCCCCCTACCTTTTCCCTAGATTCTATATCCTTGTGTTGCAGAGCTTGGAGGCTAAAATCCTTGGAGAAGAGAAATAGAAGAACCAGATCAACGTTTCGAGAGGTGCCTACCAAGAGGAGAAGGTGAAATTTGTACTTTCTTGCACTTGATTAATAAAGATGTGGTGTCCTTGTTATTCCCAAATCATTATTCAATGTAATTTTGAATATCTCTTATGATTATATGATGATGTCTATCATTTTAGAGTTTCATGTTTTACTGAGCATAATCTCCTTTCATATTTTGAGGAAGGTATAACTTGTTTTGCAGGTCCCTTGGAGAAGAGGAGCATGAGAACTGCTAGAGAAAGCTTGAACCAACCTTTATTTAATCGATTATGTACCTTACCTATCTCTTAATATTTCTTATATTTTATTTGGTGAACATTGTACATCTATATTTCAACCCTAGTATTTTGAGGGCCTCTCAACCCCCATCCATAGGAACACTTTTCTCTACAACAGAACTGACGAATCCACTAGGAAGAGACTTATATATTTGGGGTTTCTTTGACTTCTTTCTAGTGTTGTTTAAGGTTTCAGGTCCTTCTTACAACTTATAAGCAACCTGTGAGTCTGGTAGAACACCTTCCATGCCTTCCTAAGGAATTTTTAGACCTTTTTTGGGTTATTTTCCACCCATTCGCATGTGCTGGAATGAAAAATAGTGATTTCCTGGCACATTCATGACCCTGTATACTAGTAACCTATGAATCATTCACGACCCTGCCAGCATAATTATATACCATAATAATTAACATTAAATTTATCAACCCAGAGAGGTAAACTTTGAGGCATTGATGCCATATGTGTAGGATTGAAATGAAAGCTGAATCTATCCTCCTAATTAAAGAAATCTTCAAAGCATTCAACTTATTAACTCATACATTCATTCTTGCTCCAATCCTTCAAATTAAACTATCTTATTAATCATGATTCCATATGCTACCTGAATTATAAACATGAATCATACATTTCAGAACCACACTTGTCTTTTCAAAATTCATCACTCTGTTTTTATCCTTTGTTCAACACATTCTGAAATTAGCGTTGACAGTGAACACTTATGCATTTATTACGAGTACTTCTTTCTTGATATATTATTCTGCTAACTCAATATTCTATAACTATATCAATGAAATTTCTCCATATCCCAACATATCTATTCATATGCACAATGAGGCATGTATGATTGTACAATTCCAATCTTTCCTATGCTTGATCGATATTCTCTAAATCCAAATTTATGCAAAGGACATAAACTAAACTTTTGTTGTTTCTCTCAAATAATGCTCGAAGTAAACTTGATAGAAAATTACATTCTACAGCAAAACCTCATGAATAAAAATGCACTCAAATCAATGTTTAAAAAACATTCTAAATAATCTCAAATCTACAATCAACTTCAAATTACTATACGTAATGATGCATTGCAAACTTGGGTAGGGGGGAATTCCTATACAAGATGAATAGATTATTTGAATCTTATATTAACTCATAAGGAAACATGATCACTGATAACCAATTGCATAGAGATATGCACACGAAGAAATACTCCTTTATTTATTCAACCAATAGTTCATTTGGTACATTCTTTTCAACTTGATATGCTCTTTCTTTTACTATATATTCTATCCCACTATACATTATATCCACACACCTAAACCCTCCTACTATTTATACACTTACATCAAGTCTAAAAAACCAGAAACAACTTCCCAAATTTCAAAATTCGTTCAGAAACAAGCATCCCAGAAAACACAACTTTGGAAAAAATTGGAAAAATTCCCCTTTGATATATCTCTAGTGGTTACGAATTTGGAGAAAGTATTTATGGGTTTTATATCTGAATAGTTTTTCTTCAAACTCATTAGACCATTTGAAGATATATTCTCCCAAGTGCACACAAATTGAGGCGCAATATGGCTGTTTAGAAATATTGACTGCTAAAAATCTGGGTACTGCATTGAGTGTTTGATCAAGTACTGGAACATGTACTAGAAGTGCAAAGTTCTGAATTTCATTTGCATTACTGGTTATTTATGATAATTCCCATGGAGTAATCATCCTTGAGACATTCCCACTCTTCTCATCCTAGTGTCGAAACATCAACATTAGTACAAGAATTCATAGTATAATATTATGAGTGAGATTTTGCATTAAAAACTCTCAAAACTTAATTAAAAACAAGAAAATTATTAAAGACAAGTTTTGGGCCTTTAAATTCAAAGTTATACAAAATGAGGGGTATACGAGTGTCACATAGATCATATAAGAAGATATAGGGCATAAAAATTGATCAAATTTGGGTCCAAACATCCCCCCAAACCCAAAGTCTTGCATTTCCTCATGCAAGGAAGAGTTCCTATAAAAAAATGAGAAAGATTCAACTCTGCTTCATTTGCTGCTTCCTGCCTTATTCTATGAAATTGCTTCCCAAGAGAACGATTCTCAATTAGAAGTATGCGGGTCTCAAGATGCCTGCGATTGAGTCTTAAGTGAACTTTTTTATTTTCAAATATGAGTGAATCAATATAAGAAATAAAATTATCTATATGTTCATGCATATCAGACTCCTGAGCCCGAGATTGAGCAAGGTGACTTGATATTCCCGCAATTCTCCTTTTAATCTTTCATTGTATGTTTGCAGTTTTGAAAATTGTCTAAAAGAAATAAGCTGAGATTTACCCGAAAATGCCAATCATCCTGTTCATTAAAAATTGTTGGTATAGGACCTCCCACCATAATCTCTTTGACTACTTCCAATATTCATATCGTTTTCCATTTAATATGCAGAGGATTGCCCCGGATGCGGTTGTGAGTCAGACCCATGTGGATGCTAACGTGGCCCCTCCAGCCAACGCTCAACCTATAGCCATTAATGGCCTTTAAGACCCAGATAGACGTGGCCACTCCATAGCTCGATGAAAGGATGAAGCTATCTCATCGCAGCTTGGACACCTTAACTCCTCTGCCTAGATGTTGCGCTTCGCATAAGTTCCATTCAATTGGGACGATGGCCTTCCGGCTTTACCTCGATGTTCTACTCCTCAGGTTCATTATTTCTCTCCTAGTTCCTCAAGATCTCCATGATCTCTCAGTGCAATAGGGTCAACACCCTCTACTTCAAGCGACCCTCACCTGTCAGTTTGTTGCTCTGCACCCTCGCACTACTCTCCACTATCTTAGCTTGCCCACCGAGAGCCTTTCTTAAGCTAGTCATCTCTTCCCTCTGCCATGCCTAGAAGATAGCGAGGCACTTCACGTAGGGGACAAGGATGCCATGCACAATTAGAAGGCCATATTACCCTCTCTTCTCAAGCCAGCAACAATGGCTTTGACCTGGAAATTCTGGAGAAGGTGTAAAGAATTATCTCGGACTAGGAAGACAAATTATCTAGAGCATTGGGTGCAGCCGGACTCACAGTGGAGTGACAAAAAAACTAATGGGTTTTCAAAAAACTGCTCACATGTCTGTTCCTATGATTCCATCCTCTAGTTCCACCATGTCCTGCCCCTCCTATTCAACCACCCCCGCCCCCCCAAGAGACTGCACCACCCAGTCCCCAACTGGTCCTATCTCAAGCCTCACCATGTCCTCCTGATACTTTGCTTCCACCATAGAGCTCCATTCCCCCTCTACACCTCAGACCCTCCTCCAACTTTGTTTTCAGGTTCTCATCCAACCCAATTGTCTCAAAGGAGACCTCTCCATTACCCACCAAAAATCCACCGACAGTCTCAGGGAAGGAATCCTCTAGCTCCAGTGATGAGGAAATGGTGACTTCTGATGACAGTTTGGTGACATGTTTAGGAAAGCTGACACACACAAAGTCTCCAGGTTACACATGTCCAATCAGAGAAGAACCATGGTCGGGGCAAAAACCATGACCCGTGGTCTTCATGGTCATGTGTCTTTCTGTCTGCTGCATGAGCCACATTCAGGTTATTTGTGGCCACGTCCCACTCGGTTTTGTTTATGTTTAGCTTCCTTTGTTTATGTACTATCCACATGTTGGCTCTTGCCACACCCTGTTTGAACTATGAGCATTTTTGTCTATGTTCATTTGGCAGGCCTGTTTTCCCTCTAAGAGGGAGGGTCATTTTGGATTTGTTTTCCCTCCCGGAGGGAGGGCCTAACTATACTTTGATAATCCCCACCTGATTCACCTAAGTAGGTCGAACTGTATTCTTTCCTGTAATATTATTTTCTCTCTTTTTAAAAGATTATATCTCAACTTACAAAAAAAAATGCAGAGGATTGATTTATCATAATTTGGAAATGGGTTTCCTAAAGGTATGGTACATTAAAGAAGATAATTATATGGAAAGAATACACATAATTATGAAAATATTGGCATACATTTTGAGTCACTACAAAGATTCCAAATGTTAAATGAGAAACAAATATTTAATAAGGTAAAAAAAGCAGAGGTTTGATAATCAATAATAATCAAGATGGGAAGAATTTAGATAAACTAAACACAATTCAGATACAAGGTTTGCACTTGTCCATAATATTCTTCTTGTATTTAATTAAATCAAGAGGTTTAAAAATTCATACCTCAATATTTTTATTATACATGTACCATATCTGCATATCAAGACCATATGGTGAGTGCATCCTCCAATAACTTTTTGACTACTAAATTTGTCCTCCCATAAACTATATGGACTGCTGATGTCCATATTTGGAATAGAAGAAATGACGTTAAGAATCTAAAATCTATGAAGAACAAGATTTATCGGACCAACTGATTGCTTTATTCTTTTATGATTTTCCCTATTCCTACTTATTTTCATGTCCTCACGCAAATGAATTCTACTTAGAAATTCCATATCCCAGATTTGTGATGACCATAGGTGAGAGTGATGAAGCCAGAAATTTATTTGGTAAAGACATGTTTATTTAAGATCCAACATACTAACTTCCATTAGATCCCTTCCAATTGCTTTACACAATTGAGCTTATTTATGCCTATCCTACCTACCCTACTTGAAAAGAAAATAATCTCTTTAAGTATAGGAGAATTTCCAATGTAGCCACCAACATAGAAGAATCAAAATCAAACTCATACCTTTTGATAAAAGATATACATGAATAATTAGCAAGGTATGAGGAGCAAGCAAAACTGGTTGATTGAATTCCAAAAATTGTTGACGGAGAAGAGCATATGAAAGATGCATGATAGATTGAAACCACCATTCAATGTAATCAGCCATACCCTGATCATTATGATTCTTTGTGTTGGAGATACCTTGCATATTTCCAAAGACTTGAATGTTACAAACATGACTATATACTGGAACTAAAAATGGGAGAGTTTCTTGAATCTGCAATTCACATAATTGTTCTTCTGCTGCTGTAATTTCTAACTTCTTGGCCTCTTTTGTAGATTGTATCAGATGCTCAAGGGAAACCACTGAATCGATTGATATCTATTCCATTTCTTGAGCTGCAGATATTTTTTCACGTTCCATCAAAATGCAAGAGAGATCCTGCAATAGGCTCTTCTTCCTTTCAATCATTTTGGGATCCATTAGCTGGATTTTATGATTTTTTGTTGTATGGGGTTTGCTAAAAACTTTGTAAGTCACACCAATTGAAAATAACCAACTCTTTAAACTAAATGCAAACTTCACACTTGCTTGAAACACAATACTCACACTGTTGAATTAAAATCTCACACTAGTAAAAGTAAAGGCATATTGCCTTAAAATAAATATCCCTCTACTGAAAGTGAAGACACACTTGCTCTATACAAACTTACTCTTGCATAAAAAGAAACAACACCCTACTAAAAGAGAATATGACTTGCTGAAAGGAAAGGAACTTTTGCTGAAAGAAAAATCACTCCTACTAGATCAAAGGCCCATCCTTGCATAAAATAAATTTCATATTGTTGGTAATAAAGGCACACTTTCACACTGCTGAAATGCAATACTTGGCAAGGATTTGGAGGAACCCACTAAAGCAGATGCATAGTTTCTTACCTCACTTCTCACCATTCCGCCTCCTCCCAACCTTTAGCAAAAAAAACACAGGATCTGTTCTCCAATCCTTTTCAACACCTCCTCGACAACAATGCAAAAAATTTCATCATAATTATATACCATAATAATTAACAATAAATTCATCAACCCAAGGAGGTAAAATTTGAGGTACTGACACCATATGTGCAGGATTGAAATGAAAGCTGAATATATCCTCCTAATTAAAGAAATATTCAAAGCATTCAACTTATTAACTCATACATTAATGCTTGCTCCAATCCTTCAAAGCAAACTATCCTATTTATCATGATTCCATATGCTACTTGAATTATAAACATGAATCATACATTTCAGAACCACACCTATCTTTTCAGAATTCAACCCTCTATTTTTATCCTTTGTTGAACACATTATGAAATTAGTCTTGATAGTGAACACTTATGCATCTATTACAAGTACTAATTTCTTGAGATATTATTCTGTTAAATCAATATTTTATAACTATAGCAATGAAATTTCTCCATATCCCAACAGATCTATTCATATACACAATGAGGTAGGTCTGATTGTACAATTCCACTCTTTCCTATACTTGATCAATATTCTCTAAATCCAAATTTATGCAAAGGACATAAACTAAGCTTTCATTGTTTCTCTCAAATAAATATGGAAGTAAAATTAACAGAAAATTACATTCTATAGCAGAACCTCATGAATAAAAATGCACTCAAATCAATGTTAAAACAACATTCTAAATCATCTCAAATCTGCAATCAACTTCAAATTACTATTCCTAATGATGCATTCCAAGCCTGGGCAGGGGACCTTCCTATACAAGCTGCATAGAGTATTTGAATCTTAGATAAACTCATAAGAAAACATGATCACTTAAAACCAATTGCACAGAGATATGCACATGAAGAAATACTCATTTATTTATTCAACCAATAGTTCATGCAGTACATTATTTTCAGCCTTATATACTCTGTCTTTTACTATCTATTTTATCCGCTTCTACATTCTATCCACACACCTACACCCCCCTACTTTTATACACTTACATCAAGTTTGAAAAACATGAAACAACTTCCCCAATTTCAGAATTCGTTCAGAAACAACCAACCCAGAAGATGCAATTTTGACAAAAATTAGAAAAATGCCCCTTTGATATATCTCTGGTGGTTGCGAATTTGGAGAAAATATTTCAGGGTTTTGTAGCTGGATAGTTTTTCTTCAAACCCATGATACCGTTCAAAGAGATATTCACCCATGTGCACACAAATAGAGGTGCAATATGGCAGTTTATAAATATTGAATGCTAAAAATCTGGGTACCGGATTGAGTGTCGGATCAGGTACTAGAATAGGTACCAGAAGTGCAAAGTTCTGAATTTGATTTACATTGCTGGTTATTTATGAATATTCCCATGGATTGATCATGCTCGAAATATTCCCACTCTTCTCATCCTAATTCTAGAACATTAACATTAGTACAAGAATTCATAATATAATACTATGAGTGAGATTTTTCATTAAAAATTCTCAAAACTTAATTAAAAACAAGAGAACTGTTAAAGACAAGTTTTGGGCCTTTAGATATTGATTTGGGTCTATGTCTAAATCAAAGTTATACAAAATGAGGTGTATAATAGTGTCACAAATATAATATAATAAGATATAGGGCATAAAAATTGATCAAATTTGGGTCCAAATAGACCCTGGCTTAGAGAAACTTGTGAATTCCCCTAGATGTGCCTTTTTTCATCATTTTTGTGGTTTTTTTATTGTTTGAGGGTTATTTGAGAGGTATTTTAGGGTCCTCTACATGTGCATGACTCTATTATTTTAGTGTCATCTCTTTTAGGTGCTCTTTATCTATCTTGTAAGTGCTTTGCAAGTCCTTTACCTTGTTTTGTTGCCTCCCCCCCCTTCCCCACCTCCTTCTTTGGCTCGACTTTGTTGGACAAGGTGTTGAGAAGCCTTTTTTTGCGGGTCTAGATTGATTCTTAGGACTTCTCGACCCTCTTTTGTTTCATTTTTATTGCTTGGTCTCTCCATTCTATATTTGTTGGCTTGTTTATGTTTGAAAGCCTTCCTTCCAAGTGAGGTTATATCCATTTTTAGGGCAACCCACGGTTTGTTAGTCAGGTGTTGAGTAATGGTATATTTTCTTTGCTTACATTACTTTGCATGCATTAGTTGATAGGTTGTTTTTATTTTGCATTTATAAAAGAAAAATTAAAAATAACATATAGTTTCTTTATATGCACATAGATTAGGGTTTTAGTCTAAATTGCATTGCATGTCATTTTTCTGGAAAAATAAATAAAAAAAGTTGTTCTTTCATGGATTTCAATTTTTAGTTTGAAAAGAAAGAGAAGTAGGTTTTCTTTTGAATTTCATGTTCTCTTTTCCTTAGTCATATTGTTTCTAAGGTTGAGTAAAACACCATTGGTTTCACCTCTTCCACCCTTTGAGTAATCAACAACCCTTTACAATGAACGTTTAATATCTAAAATATATTAGTAATTGTTTGTTTCTAGGGATGACACACACTAGTCTAGGCTATTTTTTTGGGTTAGGGATATCTTAACTACCCAAAAATTTAAACTCAAACATAGTGGCCTGTCTTTAGGAAATCCAACATCACAGAGAAATATACCAGAAAACTCCTCTCACATAGGAGTCAAGCACGAGGTCATGCAATACTGATCATTTGGAGATAACCCTCCTCTACACTAGAGTTGTTGCATGTTTGGGGACTCACCCAGTACCTCCTTCCGGCCCCGTGCGGTGCCTGGTACTGCTTGAGTTTCAGGCTTAGATAGCCTTCCTAGGTACATCAGCTAGACTAACGACTATTCTACTAGACTTTCTTCATGATTTTGGTATCCTTAGAATGTTGACGTCTAGGACTCTTACACGGGTGGGAGTGGAAGGCTATTTCCATTGCTCCTAGGGTAGACTTGGAAGGTAACCTCGGTTGAAAATTTGGGAGGGAGGTGGGGGATTCCAATGCTTAAACCTGAAAAAATCATCACGATATTCCAAGTAAATACTCTTTGACCTTCACGGGTCTGCTCTGGGCCCTAATCATCCTAGATTCTCCTTTGGAAGGAATCCTTATGTGCCTGGTTTTGATACTTAGGAATTTTCTTGTGGTGTTCTCTTTGTCTATTGGTTATGAGTTGGCCTCATACTTGTGTTACTTGGTTAAGCCAGAAACTATGTCTAACACCCCTATGAACACTAACTAGGAGGCCCCCATACTGCGGGATCCTTGTACTTTTCTTTTGACCGATAATGTTGGTGTTCCTTTGATGACCACCTTGAATCTACCTGGATTCACCGTAGGGCTACCGATTTGGTTGTTTTCCACTCCAACTATCCTGAATTCTCATGATGCATATTAAGTAATCACCTTACATCAATGGCATCAAAACATTGCTTCCCCTTCAATTATATTTTCCTCTCTTGTTAGGATTATAATCCTCCCTTGTCCAATTTGGTCAATTATGTCTAAATTTGTAGTCTTTTCAATCTATATTTAGTCACTAGCATCATTGGGTCCACATGGCCTAATTGGGCCACATGTACCAGTTACTAGAGTGTGGGGAACACTATTTGAGACTAAAGTCCATTGACTACACTTTCATGCATCAGTTTAGGCGCCTCCTAAACCAATACCTACAATTTAGGAGCCACTAGGAATGCCGAAACCAACCTCCTTCAATTGAGTTCAGTTAGTGACTATTTAATCCTAGTTAGGAGTCAGTTACATTCAATTAGTGATGGTCATTGATGAACTACATGTGGGAAGGTGCATTTCCTCACCTATCACATTTAGTTAGACTAGTTAACTGATTGATGCACTGAATTAGACAACTGGAGCTAACTAGTTAGGATCCGATAGTGATTTAGACATGTCTAGTTATTCATGCAGTTAGGTAGATTCAATAAATTTTAATTCCACACTCATGCATTCAAATTGACTGGTTATTAATACCAGTGTATTACATTGTAATTAATGATCCAATTACTTTTTATTAACGAAAGCATTACACAGTTGCAAGCCATTTTTGCACTAATTTAGTCTTCAATTCTTAATAAAATTGGCTGATCTATATTGTGAGTTGTGTGTTGATCCATAGATCCATGTGCTCAATTTTATATGGTATCAGAGCCTTGGAAGGACAAGGCACTTCTTATTTTATAGATATCCTACTGGATCAAAAAAAAATTGAGCAAAATTGCTCCTTCCTACTCTACACCCAAAAACCGAAAGTTTACCACATAAATCCTAAGCAAAGGAATTGTTGATCAAGATAGTTTGTTTGAATAATATGGGTGTGATGAAAAATCTAAATGGGTATGTATTTGACCTTAGTTTGTGTTTTTTGTAATTGCACGTACAATTTCAGATGGATTCGAAATTATCGGCTCCTCTTCTTACTCCATCTACAAGATATTCATAATGGAAGATGAAGATGATTTCATCTCTAAAGGGAAAATATCTCTATGAGGTGTCTATTGGAATTGGTAAAGAATATTATGAGTATGAGATTACTGGATAAATAACGTTGATAGAGATTTTAGAACAATTTGTCTGGCCCTTTCTCCAAGCTTGCGCTACCTTGTTAAATCTGTTGAATACCCAAAGGATCTATGGACAAAATTGGACAGAACCTAATTGGAAAGAATAATGAGGATCGTAATAGAAATTTGGAGAGAACACCCAGAACCACAAGAGTTCTTGATCCAAAATTATTGGCCTCTACTCTCTCTAGTGAAGTTATTCAAGATGAAGAAGAAGCAAAAACTTCTACATAGTCAATTCGAATTGAAGAAAGTCCTTGCAGTGACTCCTTCTCCTGATGCTCTGGAATTTTATGAGATATATGATATATAATATTATCATATGGATGATACATAAGAATAAATTTGAATCTCTAATATTGAATAAAAACACTATTGCACTTCTATGCAAACATTCTCCAGTGATTCTCCTTTAAATTCTGTGCAAATTTTGCTAGTGATTGCTTTCGAAAGTAAAGAGGAATTTGATTTCTCTCCCTCTAATGTTGTTGTTGGTGTGCATATAAGTAATAAATTGGATATTTTGGAAAAAATATCATATTTTAGGAGTGATCCATTTTCTCTCATTGATATAGATCTTCCAGCAAATTCCTACAGGATTGCATGCACCAATATTCAGAATTTTGAAGAAGGAGAAAATTGTGCATCTACCGTCTCGATAGACCATACTTTTGGATCTGATATGAAATTATTTGGATCTGATATTATATTATTTGTATCTAATCTGATATAATTTGGTTCAAATTTTAGGTTCCAAGAGCTTTCAGTCATGCTTGTAGCTGCTCTCACCAATTTCGATGTGAAAAAACAAGTACCACAAGTCTTCTTCAAACTTGTTGCTATGGATTTGATGTTAGTTTCCTCTTGTGAGGTCATTGATATTTTATTTTTTGAATCATTAGTTATTTCTGAAGCCATATCAGATTATTTATCTCAAACATTCTCTCTCCATGGTCCTAGGGATTCTGTACATTTGGTCACAACTTCATATCCTCACAGAACTGATAAAGAGGAAGACATTGTGCATCTACCTTGACACTTGCTCCTAAAACTTGGGGATGATTTTAACACTCATGTTTTTATATTCAAGTCTGAAACTATCAGTTTCTTGAGTGTTCCTCACATGGTTCTAATCCTCAAGAACTTTCTCTCTTTTATTAGTTGATTTCAGTTGTACTACATGGGTCCAGTTTTCATCCAACAGTTGTCTATATTTCTGATTTAGTTGAGCATATTTTTCTTCTTCCAAAGAGGAATATTCCTCTAGAAATAAGATGGAGAAGTATACATGCCAGGCCCCATGATACCTATGCAAATAAGAACAATATTGATCCTGATTCTACCTGCTTAGTTAGAGGGAGGGGTTTTTTCCCATGTGGTTTTTTCCTCATTTTCATTTCTTAAGAAGTTGCTTTGCTTTAGCTGTAATGGGTGACCTATGGTCTTAGTTACCAGGGCACACAAATTTTCCAAGTTAGCATTAAAGGGGGGGTTTAGGATTATAATCTTCCATTGTCCCATTTGGTCAATTATGTTTAAATTAGGAGTCTTTTCATTCTATATCTAGTCACTAGAATCATTGGGTCCACATGGCCTAATTGGGCCACATGTACCAGTTACTAGAGTGTGGGGAACACTAGTTGAGGATAATTTCCACTCATTGCACTTGCATGCATTATTTTAGGTGCCTATTATACCAATACCTACCATTTAGGAGCCATTGTGAGTGCTAGAAACAACCTCCTTTAGTTGAGTTCAGTTAGTGACTAGTTAAGCCTAGTTAGGAGTCACTTACATTCAGTTAGATTCAATAACATTATGTTAGTGCTAGTCATTTATGAGTTGCATGTGGGAAGGAAAATTTCCTCACCTACCACATTCAATTAGACTATTTAACTAATTCTAACTTATTGATGCACTGAATTAGACAACTGGAGATAACTAGTTAGGCTTCGATAGAGATTTAGACATGTCTAGTTATCCATGAAGTTAGGTAGAGTCAATCGATTTGAATTCCTCTCTCCTGAATTTGAATTGGATGGTTATTAATACCAATGTATTACATCATAATTAATGATCCAATTACTTTTGATTAATGAAATAATTAAACAGTTGCAATCCATTTTTGCACTATTTCATTCTTCAATTCTGAGTAAAATTGTCTAATCTATCTTGTGAGTTGTGTGTTGATCCATAGATCTATGTGCTAAATTTTATATCTCCTCCTCCTTCTACCTCATGTGGTGAATGTTCCGATAATAGTAACCGATAGTCTAAAATTAATAGGAGGAAGAATAGGAGGAACACTCAAAAGTAAGGGGGCACCCGTTCAACCTCTGTAGTTCAAGTTGAACCTAACCACCCATCCTCTGGAGGTCATGGTGGGAGAACCTATCCAACCTATACAAGTCATGTTGGACCGAAGAAATCAACCTCTACAAGTCAAGTTGATCTTCACCACTTGACCTCTACAGATCATGCTGGTGGAACCCTTCCAACCTCTGTAAGTCATGTTGGACCTAGTCACTCATCCTTTGTACTTCATGTTGGGGAAACCCATCCAACCTCTGTAGGCCATGCTGGAATCCAGAAATCAACCTATGCACATCAATTTGATCCTCACCACCCAACCTCTAGAATTCATCATGGGGGCACACACTCAACCTCTTCTAGTCAAGTTGACCTTAACCACTCATCCTATGGAGGTCATGCTGGGGGAAAGCAATCAGCTAATGCAAGTCATGCTAACATCGTTGAGAAAACCACATGTTCAAAAAGAAATCCAAATTTTCCCTCTAGTATCTATGAGGGAGACCACCTTACCTATCAGTGACCTTCTGTTGTAGAGGTTCAAAGATTTTGGTTCCAAGGATATCTCATTTTTGAACAGTATGAAGTTTCTCAACAACCTATTCAACCTTCGGTTGAGCAAGTGGTTGAACCAATGTCATATTTGGTCGATCCCACTCTGGTTTTGGAGAGTGATATTTACCAAGTGATTGAACTGATGCAATATTCAATCAATCCCACTCTCCTTTCAAAAACTAATTTCCATCAAGCGATTGAGTCGATGTCGGATTCGATCAATCCCACTCTTCCTTTGGAGAGTGAATCTTCTGCTAGTCATATTTTCTTCACTGCCAGTTCAGAACCTTCTGGACAAGGGGGAACTGACCTTGCTTCGGATGAACCCCCACAAATATTGTTTCATTTTATTTGGATATCCTAGTTGAGCCATGCCTTCCATCGGTTGCACCTTTCCAGATAAAGGTCAAAGTTGGACATTACATGATTACTCATTGTATTGTTGATGAATGAGCCTTAGTTAGTATTTTATATGGATGTGCTTGGAGATCCATGGGATATCCCAACCTTATGTCAACTAATAGTCATTTACTGTATTTCGATAGAATAACTAGAAAAGCTTTGGAAATTACCTTCTGAAACACAGGCTACTTTGGGAGCGAAGAAGGGCTTAGTTCATTTCATGGTGATAGAAGACCCCTTGGAATTCAATATGCTCCTTGGGCGTGATTATTTTTATTCCATGAAAATTGTGGTGTCAACATTCTTCTGTGTGATGTAATTTAATCATAATAGAGAAATTATCACTATAGATCAGTTGTATTTTCTTGATCCCTCTCTTGACCCAACTACAGACCAAGTATTTCCTTTATTGATTCCCAGTGTCTCGATAGACACAACCCCACCATAGGTGAGCTATGTCGCCTCATATCCATCACATTTAATTGATACTGAGAAGAATCCTATGTGTTCATGCTTACCTTCTTGGAACTCGGTCCTAGTAGTTGACCAGGTGATCCATCTTATGCAGATTATGGAGCCCTCTCTCAACTCTGGTGATCAATTTGAATGTCTAGACATGTGACCTATCTGGGATGGTCTACTTCCTTTTGATGTAGTCATCCTAGATTCTTTGATATAGTGTAACCTTCTTATGGATGTTGGTTCAGTTGTGACTAAGTATAACCTTGATTTGCTTGATAATCCTGATCTGTTGGCTGATCAATCTTCTTATGTTGTCCTTTTTTAGTCTTTGGACTCTCCCTTTGAAAACCAAGTTAGTGATCCTGATAATTCTGATGTTTTTGACATATTTTTCAATTGCTGTGATATTGAGTTTGTTCCTGCAGACTCTATCTCCCTTGTTTATTTTTTATTTTATTTTGAGGTTGATCTTATTGATTATAAACCCTTAGGCCTTGGAACTATAGAATCTTCTTTGTTCAATTCTTCCTTGACTGCCCTTTCTGTAGAAGATAGAAAAACCACATGTGTTTCAGCCAAAGTGACCTACATCTGATGCTTCCTTTTGAATATGATCTTAGTGTTGTTATTTCTTGGAGATGGGATATTTAGTTGGATTCATAAGTGTTTTATGGCCTCTCTGTGTTTTTCAAGATGTAAATACATTTTCATGTACCCTTCTCATGCTTATGAGCATGATGTCAGCTCCCACACTCTTAGCTCGTTGTATAATCTGTCATCACTGCTCTCACCATCGCTCAGCTTTGTACCATTTTAACTATGCAACTTGACACCTTTTACCTTCAGCAGATGTTCCTCGAGTGTCTTTATCTTGCTTATGTTCCTTTCATTATCCTTACATTTGTTCCTTGCACTTGGAACTAGTTCTTCCTGCCTCTGACACTCATATCCTCACATTTAGAGCATTATGTCTACTCTCCTTCAAGCCCGTTAAAAATAGTGAGGTAGCGAGTTGACTTTATCTGGCTCATTAAAACTTTATGGAAAATATATGGAGTTATTTTCAAGCCCTAATCTAGCTCCTTAAATGTGAATAGATCATTGATTTCGCTTGTCCCTTCAAACTTGTTAAAGGACATGAAGGAACATACACATAGTTATATGTATACCCATTTTTCAGCGATGTGGATTACTTAGGAAAAAGGAATACTATATTTTCTTCATAATATAGAAGAGTATCTTTAGGCATAGGTTTATTTCTTTTCCAGACCTGTAGGACTAAACTTATGAAAAAGGACCTTAATCAAGCTTAGTTTTCTCTTTTTCGTGCTCTACACCTAAACATGAAAAATATTATGAGTGTTCTTTATGCTTGTGTCATCTTCGCTTAAACCTTATTACAAAAGCATTGAGTTTATTGTTGTTTGTACCATTCTTGTAAATAAATGGAACTTTCCAAGTGATCTTGCTTCCCTTCACACTCATTAAAATTAAAGTGCTTCTTCTTGCTTTTGAAGGAGAATCGGTATGGTGATAGCTACCCCTTTTTCATACCTTTCCGAAAAACTACGAAAAACAAATACCTTAGTTCTTTGCAAGCTAAGAGATTTATCCTCTATATTGTCTTACACTTTTTTGAACTTAGGAGAGTAAATTAATGAAAAAGCACCCCCTAGAGTCTTCTTTGTAGTTTTAAGAATCTCAAAACTATGAAAACACCATTGAGCATCCACTAATTTGGGCTCATAAAATCCACAAATCAATGCTTTATCAAGCATTCTTCTATATCTTCTTCAATATTTCCAACAATTAACAAGGCCCTCAGTTTGGTTTCTTAGAATCGTTAAAACTTTACAAGAAAGAAGGGAAAGCGAAGTTCATTCACAGTTTTTTTATATCATGGCAGCAAGTCTTGTCTCCTTGAATAAAGAACCAGTTTTGAGTCTATCAACAGTTGGGTCCTATTTTTTGACATTATCCCAATTCATAATTTTTTTACTCCTCCAGTTGGATTCTTTTCCAATTATATGGGTAAT
Organism: Pseudotsuga menziesii; assembly: GCA_001517045.1. Lineage (NCBI taxonomy): Eukaryota > Viridiplantae > Streptophyta > Pinopsida > Pinales > Pinaceae > Pseudotsuga > Pseudotsuga menziesii. The sequence continues at coordinate 174,918 of LPNX011183313.1, forward strand.
ATAACAATGTCTCCTACATTGCAGAGTTGCATCATTGGTTTCTTTGTGTCAAAATATGCCTAACTCACTTTTGTTTCATGCTCATTGTTCAAGGATAAACCTTTGTCATTTATTCTGCAGTTGCCTTGAATTTTTTGTCGGCCATTTCTTGGTATCATATCATTACATCATGTCTTTGGCGGTCCTTGCTCCAAAAAAAAATTCCAGTTCCGGATCCAATTAGTCTTTGAGTTACCTCACATTGGATGATGAAGGGTGCCTTAATTCCTTCCTTCCAACAGGTCTCTTCCTATCGACCTCAACACATATTTCTCTGGGAATGATATTTAGAGTTTATGAGAATACGTTAGGTTTTGTAGTCTTCAATGGAAATTTACCTCGCTATTGGGTAGTGGGAATACCTTAGAATGTACTAGGTACATTGGGGATAATTTTCATTAATGGTGGTTTCCCTCGCGTTTGTTAATGGTTCTCATCAATCACTGGTAATCAAAAGGTTTTCTCCATGCTTCAACTCCTTTATTCGCATGTTTAGGATTCGTACCTTTTGGTGGTTTGGATTGAAGATCTTGGGCCGAAAGTAGCATCATCATCTCTTGCTATTTCTTGAGTTTCATAAGACCTTGTCACACTTTATATGAAATTTGTTGATACATAGATCCGCCTTGTATTCTTGTGGCTATGATCGATGCTTGAGCATGGATCCACCTTGTTCACTTGTGGCCATGACTCATTTAGATTTTATATGGTGCCTTTTTGCATATTATGCAACCATGATAGTTACATCAGTTATACACATGTTGGATCCACCTGTATCTTTATGGTGATTATTTTTATATGGACTATTATGTCCCAGAGATTAGTTTTGCTGACATTTATCTCTCTTTCAGGTACCTATGTTCAATCCTCTTGATCTTGGATTCTCTACTCTCTCCATGACTCAATTGTTTCTTTTTTTATAATGTATTTTGGATATCATCTTCAACTCTAAACTCATGCATTATGGGGCATCTTTTATAGCCTAAAATGATACATCTCTACCTGTGACCACTTTCCCATGATTTCGTCGCATTTCGACACTTCCATGACGACATTTCATAAAAGTCACTGAGAAAACACCTAGATTAGAGGAGAGATATATAGACTTATGTAACTTCATTTGACCTCTTATATTGATCGTTTGAAAGGCGTAGAAGTAAGGAATTAGGATCAGTTTGGATTGTTTTGGAACTGATTCAAAATTTGTAATTGACCCCTATTCGACCCCTACTCTTCGGGAAAGTATATAAGAGAGGGAGAGAGGTCTATGGAGGAGGCTTGACCTTTGCATTGTTATGCTAGTGGAATTGGGACTCTCATACCCTCTACCTTTTCCCCATATTATATCTCATTGTGTTGCATATCTTGGAGGCTAATATCCTTGGAGAAGAGAAACAGAAGAACTAGATCAAGGTTTTGAGAGGTTCCTAGCAAGAGGTGAAGGTGAACTCTATACTTTCTTCCACTTGATTAATAAATATGTGGTGTCCTTCTTCTTCCCAAATAATTATTAAATGTATGTTTGAATCTCTATTATGATTATATGATGATTTCTATTAGTTTATAGTTTCATGTTTTACTGAACATTATCTCTTTTCATATAGTCTATTTGGTTTGAGGAAGGTATAACTTGTTTTCCAGGTCTCTTGGAGAAGAGGAGCAGGAGAAGGGATAGAGAAATATTGGACCATCCTTTAGTTAATCAAGTATGGACCTTACTTGTCTCTGAATTTTTCTTATATTTTCTTAGTGAACATTGTACATCTATCTTTCAACCCTAGTATGTTGATGGCCTCTTAACCCCCAACCATAGGAATACTTTCCTCTACAACATATGTGTTGATGACATATTTTTGACAAGAGAGGATGAACTCATTGTAGATGCAAATAGGAAGCTTTTCATTGATTTCAAGATGAAATACCTAGGGATGATGTACTACTTCTTAGGCATGGAGGTGTGGCAGAGTGCAGATGAAATTTTCTTTGGTTAAGGAAAGTATGTGATGGATATACTGAAGATATTTGGAATGTTGGACTGGAAGGATATAGCCACACCTATTGAAGCAAAGTTGAAGCTATTGTGTGATGCTTCATCAGAGATAGTTGATGCCATGATGTATCACTATAATATCGGTTCATTAATGTACCTAATGAATACAAGACATGACATATGCTTTGGTGTGAACACCTTGAGCCGGTTCCTAAAAGGTCTGATACATGTTCACTTGGTTTCTACAAAGCATTTATTGAGGTACCTGAAGGGTACAGTTGAGTATGGGATCAAGCATGACATGAATCAGAAGATCAACTTGCATGGTTATGTTGATTCAAATTGGGTAGCTAGCACCACTAATAGGAAGAGAAATTTAGGATGTTGCTTCAGTTTGGGATTTGGCATGATATCCTACCTTAGCAGGAAGCATTCTTGCATGGAATTGAGTACAAATGACATAGAGTATGTTGCATCTTGATCAACCAGTTGTGAGGTAGTATGGATTTAGAAGCTACTATTTGATTTGTTTGATCTCCAATTAAAGGTGACTTGTACCTTTATGAAAACCAGAGTTGCATGAAGTTTTTGGAGAACCCAGTGTTCCATGACAAGTCAAAGAACATAGAGATCAAGTACCACTAAATATGGGATATGGTACAGATAGGAGAAGTGATTCTAAATTATGTGGCAATGAACGAGTAGATAGTAGATGCTAGCAAGAGTGAAGTTTGATGAATTCATAGAAAGACTTGGTGTGATCCAGAACAAATTCCCTATAAAGATGGAGTGGCAGGGTCTTACATGGTTAGAGATGCAGTTTTTCTTAGTGACACAATTATTCCTAGCACTCTCCCATGCTAGAGATTATGAGAGACAAAAAGACGTAGATGCATATNGGTTCTTACATGGTTAGAGATGCAGTTTTTCTTAGTGACACAATTATTCCTAGCACTCTCCCATGCTAGAGATTATGAGAGACAAAAAGACGTAGATGCATATCTCACACGGAAATAGATACATATTTTCCATGTATGTAATCAATCATGGCGTAAACACAGGTTGTCCTAGGGCTTAATCAATCATGTCAGGTTCTCCTCGGATCTAATCAATCCTGGAGTAGAACACAAGTTATCCTTGGATGTAATGAGTCTTCAAATGTTATCCCCAGGTGTAATCATTCCTGGCATAGAACGCAAGTTATCCATGGATGTAATCAATACTTGAGATTGTTCTTGTATGTAATCAGTCTTGGCATAGAACGTAGGTTACCCTTGAATGTAATCAGTCCTTTTGTGTTTCCATGTTGGAGATTATCGATCATAAAGAACTTGGTGTGTGACTAGGATATTCTTTCATAGTGGAAGACATTATCGAAATATTATAAACCTACTCTATACTTAGGATAACAAATATTAATCATTTCTGGTTAATTTCCTATCCACTGGCTTAGATAGATGGAATCCACTTAAACCACTTGGTCAATACTTTCCATATATACCCTAGGAGCATCTTTATTGTGATTCTGGTTAGATCCTACATACTTTATTTACTTCCATATCTAGTAATTGCACCTTCCTGTAGATTTTGTATGTATCCTACTTTATTCCTGCTTTTTGAGAGCGCATCGTTTCTCAACCTATCAAGATCTGCATGGTATCATAGATGAGGTTGCTCAATAAATCAATCTCTACATCAGAGCTCTTAGGTTGTCAAGTTATAAAAATTTGAGGAGCTATCAGTTGTATACATCAAATCATCCATTGTCCCATCCCTCTCTGAAGAAGAGCTTGAATTAAGCTTACAATTTTATCTCTTAGTTTATTTGTGCAAGTTGCAAGGAGTATCTTCTTGAGCGCATCAAATTATTAGCATGGCTTCCTCTTTAGCTAATATTATAACTCCATTTAACTATCATGAATGGAATTCCAAAATTTGAATTATATTGCACAATAAGGGACTTTGCATATTTTTCTTGGCTTTGGAGAATGTGTTACCACCTAAGTTGTACATAGTGGTTTTTTATCAAGTGAGCCTGGTGAACCGAACAGGGTTAACTTGTTCGGACTTCAAAATACCTTTGGAAGTACTTCTTCAAAGTGCTTGTTGTATCATATCACATGTTCATACCCCATGGGGGAATTGTAATAAATGTTCTAGCATGATAGTGTCTGTAAAAGACTCGGTCTCTTAAACTTTATTTGTCAATCCGATCAGCCCAGGGTGTTTTTTCCCTTGGTTATTATTGGTTGTTGAATAAACGACTGATAATTTTTGGGTTTTTCACTCCATACCTCCAAAGTTGGGGTGGTCGGCTTGGCATTTAGGCCTATTGAGGTTATTAGAGTCTATGTGTCAATGTATAAACATGCTAGACATCATTTTTGAGTCATATGAACATGTCTAAGTCCCCCTAGGTGTTTTCAATTTTTCAATTTTTTAGTTTTTTCAGTGTTTTTTATTAAATTTTAATTTTTCCAAAACTTAGGCTATTTTTTAATAGTTTAATTGGAAAAATTGATTTTGTAATAAAAGTGGGCCAAATAATCGGTTTCAGTCATGTAGGTGCTCGTTTTCAAGCTAAGAGCACCATGTAAACCCATGGACCCACTATTTCCTAAGTTTTGAGTGATTTTGCATCACTCAGGTCAGAAAGCACCAAAAATCAATTATTGATTATTTTAATTAATAAATTGATGAATAATGGAGCAAATCCAAAATCCAAAATCAGTGGATTCTCAGCCGATTTGATTGAAATCAGTCAGATCTGAAGCAGATTGACTGGATCTAACAAATCCTTGACTAAAGGAGGTGATCAAATCAGATCCTGAGTTGATCTTCAACTATATTCATGGGGAATTGCACCCTCTCTCTCTCCTCCACACGTGTGGACTCTCCTGGATGCTCTGTGGACTGATGTGTCAGTGTATGGGTTGATGTGTCAGCTCAATCAAGCTCCTGGTTGACAAGTAGGCCGAGTTCAACTTCAGTTCTGCATTGATGAACTCTCCATCAGCTGATTTCATCTGATTCCATGAGGAATTGTGCCCCCCCTGGACTGGGTGGCTTGTATTTTGTATATATCCAAGCACAGCCTCCTCTTCCAAGCTAGTTAGAACTGGGATTGAGGTGCTACTACTATTGTACTATTGTAATTCTTCATTTGAAATAAATAAAATATTTGGAGGCTAGGCGGTGTTGTGCCATTACATGTGTGGATGATTATTGCCATTATTTTACTGAGTTAACCTGTATCTGTATTCATTTTTTGCTAATTGTTTGTAGATCCGTTGTCAATATTGATAATAGGATTATTATAATCTTGATAGGAAAGGTGCTTTTCAATAATTTTATTGACCATATCCTTCCTTTGATGCATGTTTAGAGATCTAGATTCAACATGTCCTATAAGCTTATATGCATGTTATTTTGAATCTTTGTGTATGTGCTAATCGGATCTCACAAGTTTCTTGGCAAGTTCTTTGATTTTAGCTGAGCTGCATGTTCCTACATTGGAGAGGATGCTTATCTAGTTTGCTTCTTCACTCTCTTCAAAACTTCCAAAGGCATATTCCCTCGACATTCCACCTGAAAGCTCCACTGTGGATCTTCAAGGAAACCGACATTTCTCTCCTCCTCTTCCTCCCTCAAGATCAAGTCTTCACCCGGTTACCTTTTCATAGCTTTGTTTTGGTTTAGACATATCATATTAAAAGTAATTTCAACATATATCTATCCTCTCGAAGCTCATAGTCTAGATCTTAGTTTTGTTTTGCACATAAAGTTCAATTTTAAGAGATCTAGCTAAAATTACCATATTTTCACAAGCATTTTAGTGAAAATTTGTAGCTTGATGTTATGGTAGTTTCATTTTCTGTATGATAAAATTTAATATTCTGCAATATCAGTGCATATTTCATTGGCTACACAAACAGTAAGCCAAGATCCAAAGGAAAGCTTGCTTTCCTTGGTTCCTTTGTCACCTGTTTAGCTAGTTTTAAGTTCATCTTTTTTGAGTTAAGGTAGGCTGATCCAAAGGTACTCTTAAAGTTATTTTGGGCATATTTCATTCTGATATTCTTGCTGGTTTTTAGCAGGTTTGACCGAAAGAAAGGAATCTGCTGTTCGGAAGTGGCCTCGGGAGCGTTCAAATCTCCCCAGGGGTCTCCCATTTGACTAGAACCTTTGATTTTCGCACCTTGTAATCTCTTGATTTCAATCCATATAAGTATCAAGAGGAATTTTATCATTTCTCTGATATTGTAACTGTTGTTAATAAAATTATTTTTGAATAGGCTCTTTTGAGCCCATTCCCCATCCCTCCTGGGGGTATTTACGTCGGTGTCCTTTTTGTTGTTTTTTGTTCATTTCTTTTCAAAATATTATTGATCTAATCTACAGGGTAGTATAATTTATTTTATTATTAATTTCATATTCCATACTTTATATTTCAAAGTAATCTTAATACTTACCCCACGACTTCCCGATTGACCCGAAAGGGGAAAGAGATTCATGGTAGGACTAATTAGAAAACTAGAATTGTGTATCTGTTTTATTTTGATCATTTTTTTTTCAAGTATTATAAAATTAACCCCTTCTCGATTCCCTGATTGAGATCCACTTGGATCGAAAGAGGTTCCTGGAGGGTTTTCTTTTAAACAAGAACACCCAGTTTAAAACTTACTAAAATTGACAAGACTCCAGTGTATATGCTCTGCACTTGGCTGTGGTTCATCCGATTAGTCAAGCTGTATCAAAAGCACTTGAGTGACTAGTATAATTAGGACTCACTCTCCCAAATTAACAAACCAACAGGTGAAAATCCAACACCTAGATCAAACCATCACGGTGGTAAAATACCCAAAGGAAGCAGGAACTTCTAAAAAGTGACCTCGGGGCGCCGATCTCTATCACACCCTAACAGGTGCATTACGAACAATAGCCCCAGAGACTCCATTTCATCCCACATATTCCTTACGGGTAGCCATGAAGGTTTAGTTTTGGACATACTCCAAGTACTCTCGGGTATATCTGGAGTCCCCCCTTCGCCTAATTTTAATCAACTCACACTTCAATTTTAACTAAAAACATACCAAGAGGCAATCACAAAACACTCACTCCAAGCACATGCAAGTACATTGTTTCTATTTTTTAACTCCATTCTAAGGAACTGGTTATTTTCTTGTTTTATATATATATTGTGTCTCAGCATTGTGCTTTCATGTGTTCATCTTTTGTATCTTGTCATCTTTGATCATCTATAGTTAAATTGCAAACTCCTAAGTAACTCAATCAGTTTAACATGACAACACTAAGTAATTATCCTTAGTAACTTAATAGGGTCTACTCCCCTTCGCTCCGTTAGGAGTTGAGCCTAAATGGAGGAGTCAAGAACAAGGTGACAGCCTTGACTCGAGACTTTCCCCCAAGGACACACTAAGTGGCTTGAAGATTTCTGCCACATGACCCAGGTGTGTGAAAGGCAGCAACACTTTTTGGCACCGTTGCCGGGGATCAATCTTTTTATTCCCGAGTACGACTTAGCTTAACTTTTTTCTAAACAACTAAAAAGATAAAAACTTTGGATTGATCTAGTATTTAAAAAACATAAAAATTAAAACTTGATCCATCTGGCGACTCCAGTGTCTAACATCCCTTCAATAATTTCTACCCAAAGAAACCGCTGACAATTATTCAATCCTCTCCCTGATCTCGAAAGGTTTATTAGGGAAATATTGAATAGGTAGACTTCTCGTAGAAACCTTGAATATTTAGGAGACCAATCCCTCTCAGATATCCATCACATATTTGTAGAGAGTCATACCTTCCAATCTCAAGAAATGACGGAATTTTACAAACCCCTTGACTTTTCTCAGATAGCAGGTGCTCCTCACGACATTCCAAATGATGCTATCAAGAAGCTCCCCATATTCGAGGGAAATAATGCCACCACTTCCAAGACTTATCTTCGAAAGTTGGAAAAGCACCTGGTCAGTTACTGCAATACTGCTGCCTCTAGCCATGAAGATGTCAAAATGAAGCTCTTTGCTTTATCCTTAGAAGATGATGCTGTGGAATGGTATGGTGACCTTGGTGATGATTCATATAAAACCATTAATGAATTCCTAGAAGGTTTTAAGAAGAAATGGGGGGAAAAGAAAGAACCAAGACATCTGCTTGCTGCCCTTCATAACATAAAGAAGATGGAGAATGAAACCATGGATGAATTTAATACTAAGTTCAGGCATGTGGTTGTGGACCTCCCTAGAGACATCAAGCCAAGGGATGCCTCCATCCTCATATCTTACATCGAATATTTCACTGGTGATTTGAGGTACTAGTTAAGGGACAAAGATCCGACCGATCTAAAAACTGCTCAGGATCTGGCCGAGAAAATAGAAAAGAATATGCAATCTTCGGGAAAATCCAACATTCCAGGTTACACTAGGGGAAAAACTTTGTACAACAAAGAGAAGGGAAATGCCATCAAATTAGAGGAAAAGGCTACCTCTAAATACCCCATGGAAAAGGTAACTAGCCTGTTCGAAAAAACGATGACTAGTCAGAACCAACTCATGGCAAACCAATCTGTGCAATTGAATAATATTCAAAATAGAATAATAACACTAGAAAGAAATAATGGACCTAGGAACTTTCATCCTAAACAGAATCAGGTGTATCAGAAGAAGGCTCCTCAACATGAACCTAGGATTCCAAACCAGTTAGACTCAACTAAATTGGTAGAAGAAGTCATTCCATGGTGTAGACCTTGTGATCAATGCCACCCAGAAAGCATTTGCTATATATCAAACCAAGTTATAGAACATGGAATGGCAGAGGTCAGTAATCAAGAAACAACATCAGACAAGTCTGATCATGTGTACATGGTAGGCCCAACCTATCCTTTATCAAACCAGCATTGGCAGCAGGCCACAGATTACAGTTTCGAGAAGGATCTCCTTTCCAACTTTTATGGTGTAATGCCTTCTCCGGAAGAAATTAAGGAAATGAAGGAGGCCAGGTTCAAGGGAGTTGTGTATCAAAGAAGAGAAAGGCCATCACCGTCTAAATAGTACAAGCCAAAGGTAACCACTTCTCCCCTCCCAGATCATCCTATTGTCCCTGAGTCTAATATTGATATGGTAGAATGGATAAGTAGTGCTAAGGTTCCTGTTTATGCAATTGATGTCCTTAAAATTCCCGGTTAAAAGGAAAAGTTGTTGAAAGCCTTATAGGATAGTCAAAGTAAAGCTCATAATATTATCGAAGAGGATCCTCTTCCTAATACCAATGCTATATTTGAAGCTAAACATATTGAACCTATAGATATTCCCATAGTCCTCAATAGTGTTGATCCGAGAAGAGAAGACCACCCACCTTTTTATGTCTCCCTCTTATTTGATAAAATTCTCCTTCATAACTGTATGTTAGATTCAGTTGCTTCATCAAATGTCATGACAAGAAAAGTAATGGAGCAGCTAAATCTAAGGGTCACCCGACCCTACCACAATGTTTGTTCCATGGATGCAAGAGAAGTTGAAGTGGTAGAACAATCTTAAATTTACAAGTTAAGTTGGCTAAGTATCCTGATATCGACATGTCAATGGATGTGGTGGTGATAGATGTTCCAGATAATTGGGGTATGTTGCTATCCAAAAAATGGGCCGCAACTCTTGGTGGGCACATTCAAATGGATTGGACATATGCTACTATACCTACATCAGAGAACACTAGGGTGATTCTCCACAGAGAAAAGATGAGGAAACGACATGTAGAAAACCCTAAGAAGCCCAAAAATGAATTTGTTCATTTCACTGATAACTTTGGAAACTATGCTATTTTGTCAAATTTCATGGCCCCTATTGAGGAAAACATTAAAAATGAAAAAATCGATGAAGTTTGGAAAATGTACTTTGACGGGGATTATTCCAAAACTGGAAAGGGTGAGGGCATCGTGATCATCTCTCCTTCAGATAAAATCTACAATTTTGCGTTCAGGTTAGAGTTTGAAGCATCAAACAATGTAGCCAAGTATGAGTCATTAATCCTAGGGTTAGAAACTACTAAAGATATGGGGATAAAGATGTTGAACATAAAGGGTGATTCAGATCTAGTTGTCCTCCAGATTAAGAATCAGTATCAATGCAAAAATGACAGACTAAGAAAGTATATAAATTCCACATGGGACACTATGGAATGGTTTGATGCACTCAACATTCAAAAGGTCCTTAGGGAAATGAATGGGTTAGCAGATAAATTGGCAGTAGCAGCATCCACCCTCCAGCCATCGGATGAAATGATTAATGGGAATGGAAAGATGGAAATTAATTTCAGACCTTCAATACCAGATAGTATAGACCATTGGCAGTTGTTCAAAGATGATGAGCAACTCTTGAGAATCATCCACAATCTACAAGAGTTCAAAGGTTGCAAGATCAGTTATCAGCAGGAAGGTAAAGAGTATCAGGAGTGCGGGGATAATTAAAGGAATCACATCACAAGTAGCCTTATAGCTTTCGAGAATCTTTTCGATCAATAGGATCATCATAAAAAATAAAAAAATTAAAAAAAATGGGAATTATATAGAAATAAACATAGGAACTGACAAGGATCCCAAGTTAATAAAAATTGGAAAGGGTACTTCAGAAAAGGAAAGGAACAATTTGATCAACCTAATCAAAGAATATAGAGATGTCTTGGCCTTTAGTTATGATGATCTTAAAGCCTATAGGGAGGATGTGTTTCAACACACTACTCCCCTCATAGAAGAAGCTAAGGAGGTCAAACCTTTCCGACAAAGACTTGGGTGAATAAATCCTAAGTTGGCCCCCGTTGTGCAGAAGGAACTTCAGAAGATGTTAGCGGCAGGGATTATAGCACCTACAAGACATTCATCTTGGTGCTCCAACTTAGTTGTTGTCAGAAAAAAGAATGGGTCAATTAGAATATGTATAGATTTTAGAAATCTGAATACATCATGCCTCAAAGATAATTACCCATTACCTGACATGGAGACATTGCTTCAAAGAGTAACAGGATCAGGAATGATGTCCATGTTGGATGGCTTTTCTGGTTATAACTAGGTGTTGGTAAATAAATAGGATCAACACAAGACTACATTCACCACACCTTGGGGTACCTATAAATTTCTAAGAATGCCTTTTGGCTTATTGAATGCAGGTGCCACTTTCCAAAGAGCCATGGATTTTTCCTTCAAAGAACTTATAGGAAAAATAATCAAAATATATCAGGATGAATTAACTGTTTTTTCCAAAGAAATATCTAACCACATAAGTAATCTTAGTCAGGTTTTTACAAGATGTCGCAAATATGGTATTTCCTTGAATCCTGCCAAGTCAATCTTTGGATTTGATGAAGGCAAGTTGTTGGGGCACATTATTTCTAAAGATGGTGTCAAGGTTGATCCTCAGAGAGTTGAAGCGATTAAGAAAGTCCCCTTTCCTTAGAATCTAAAAGCTCTCCAGTCCTGCAATGGTCAAATCAATTTCATAAGAAGATTCATCCCAAATTTATTAGAATTAATGAAACCTCTACAAAAGCTATTAAAAAAATATGCTAAGTTTGAGTGGACGGATGAAGGGAAAGTTGCATTCAAGTCCATAAAAGATGCCATATCCATGTCCCCAGTCTTGACTAGTCCATATTATTCCAAAGAATTCCAGATATTTTCCTTTGCCTCAGAAGACACCATTGTCGGTGTTTTACTTCAAAATAATAAGGAGGGACAAGAGCAACCCATAGCCTTTATGAGTAGATCCTTAAAAAAATCAGAATTGAAGTATACCACGATGGAGAAACAAGCCTATGCTCTTGTCAAGTCCCTTAAACATTTTAGAACTTATATAGGTTACTCCAAAATCATTGGATATGTACCCCATGTAGCTATCAAAGATATCATGTCTTAGCAGGATTGTTTAGGATTCAGGGGTAAGTGGGTTTCAAAGATTCAAGAATATGATTTGGAGATAAGACCTACTAAATTAATTAAGGGACAAGGTCTTGCAAAGATGTTGACCCAGGGAAATGAAAAGGGTTTAGGAATAATCTGCCAGAGCGGCAATTCAGAGCAAAGTGTATCAGATGAGCTTTAGAGATTAGAAAAGCACCCTTGGTACACTGACATCATATTTTTCCTCCGCAACCTTACATGCCTCGATCACTTACTTGGACATAAAAGAAGGGAATTAAGGTTAAAGGAAACTCAGTATTGTTTGACCAAAGATGGTTTGGGTTGGAGAAACCCCGATGGTTTAATACTTATATGTGTTGATGAACCTGAGTCCAAGAAACTCATGGTTGAGTTCCATTCAGTATTTTGTGGTGGATATTTTGTAGCAAAAAAAATCGCCCACAAAATCCTTAGAGCAGGCTACTATTGGCCAAACCTATTTTCAGATGTGCACAAGGCTGTCAGAGTTTTCCCCCAGTGTCAGTTATTCACTAGAAAGTAACAAATGAAAGCCTTGCCTCTAAATCCAATAGTAGTCCAAGCCCCTTTTCAGCAATGGGGACATGACTTCATCGGTAAGTTTAAAGATAACTAGAGTAATGGTTACTCTTGGATTCTTACCACCACTGATTATTTTACCAAGTGGGTAGAGGCGATACCCACCAAGAAGGCAACCGATGCTATAGTCATGGATTTCTTAGAAGATAAGATTATCACAAGATTCGGTGTGCCAGCTAGAATAATCATGGATAATGGCCCATGCTTTGTTTCTTTCGAGATGTCATCTTTCTGTTTCAAGTACGGCATTGTCCTGTCTCACTCATCCAATTACTATCCCCTAGGAAATGGTCTAGCAAAATCAAGTAACAAGAACTTAATCACCATAATAAAAAAAATTGTGGGCGACAATAAGAAGGCTTGGGATAGCAAAATCAAATTAGAATTATGGGCTAACAGGATCACTAAGAAAAGTTCAACCGGGAGGAGTCCTTTCGAACTAGTCTACGGCCTTGATGTCACTTTACCAATCCATCTAAAGCTTCCATTTTATCAGCTCCTTCATACTTTCAGCTCAGATCAAGAGGCCATCCAGAATAGAATAAAATAGTTGATCGAACTAGATGAGAGCAGAAGAGACTCTCTTGACCATAGTATCAAAAATTCAGACAAGGTCAAGAGAGCCTTTGATAAGTCTACCCGGCTAGGGTCCATCCAAATATGTGACACGGTTTTACGTTGGGACAAACGATGGGAAAAACCTGGGAAACATGGAAAGCTCGACATCTTATGGTTGGGACCATACATTATTGATGAAATAGCAGGAAAAAACTCCTTCTATCTAAATGACCTAGAAGGAGAAAGGTTGAGCCTGCCAGTAAATGGTTTCCTCCTAAAGTTGTTTTTCACTGACACGGTTTGATGCCTTTAATGGCATTGGTGGTTTCAAGACCAATTTCTAAACCTTGCCCTGCATGTATTTCTAAATTGTATATATCATGTTGTTGTACCATAGACATTGTTGTATTATAGTTATTTTGTACCATGTTGAAAATTTTCCTTTGTATATCAGTTTTTGTAAATTATTCCCTTTCGTACATTATAGATTGACTATGTACATTAGTTTTCTTTTATAGTTAATTTTTTCTTATGTATACATGTTACTGACAAACTCTAATTGCCTTGCAGGACCCAGAGATTCTAGAGTTCTCACATCCTCTCCTTTGAACAAAAGATCAGTCAGAGAATGTGTCCCTAGATGGAGCCAGAATGTTACCACCTAAGTTGTACATAGTGGTTTTTTATCAAGTGATCCTGGTGAACCGAATAGGGTTAACTTGTTCGGACTTCAAAAGACCTTTGGAAGTGCTTGTTGTATCATATCACATGTTCATACCCCATGGGGGAATTGTAATAAATGTTCTAGCATGATAGTGTCTGTAAAAGACTCGGTCTCTTAGACTTTATATGTCAATATGATCAGCCCAGGGTGTTTTTTCCCTTGGTTATTATTGGTTGTTGAATAAACGACTGATAATTTCTGAGTTTTTCACTCCATACCTCCAAAGTTGGGGTGGTCGGCTTGGCATTTAGGCCTATTGAGGTTATTAGAGTCTATGTTTCAATGTATAAACATTCTAGACATCATTTTTGAGTCATATGAACATGTCTAAGTCCCCCTAGGTGTTTTTCAATTTTTCAATTTTTTAGTTTTTTCAGTGTTTTTTATTAAAATTAAATTTTTCCAAAACTTAGGCTATTTTTTAATAGTTTAATTGGAAAAATTGATTTTGTAATAAAAGTGGGCCAAATAATCATTTTCAGTCATGTAGGTGCTCGTTTTCAAGCTAAGAGCACCATGTAAACCCATGGACCCACTATTTCCTAAGTTTTGAGTGATTTTCCATCACTCAGGTCAGAAAGCACCAAAAATCAATTATTGATTATTTTAATTAATAAATTGATGAATAATGGAGCAAATACAAAATCCAAAATCAACGGATTCTCAGCCGATTTGATTGAAATCAGTCAGATCTGAAGTAGATTGACTGGATCTAACAAATCCTTGACTAAAGGAGGTGATCAAATCAGATCTTGAGTTGATATTCAGCTATTTTCATGCAGAATTGCACCCTCTATCTCTCCTCCACACATGTGGACTCTCCTGGATGATCTATGGACTGATGTGTGTCGATGTATGGTTGATGTGTCAGCTCAATCAAGCCCCTGGTTGACAAGTAGGCCCATTTCAGCTTCAGTTCTGCATTGATGAACTCTCCATCAGCTGATTTCATCTGATTCCATGAGGAATTGCGGCCCCCCTGGACTGGATGGCTTGTATTTTGTATATATCCAAGCACAGCCTCCTCTTCCAAGCTAGTTAGAACTGGGATTGAGGTGCTACTCCTATTGTACTATTGTAATTCTTCATTTGAAATAAATAAAAGCTTTGGAGGCTAGGCGGTGTTGTGCCATTACATGTGTGGATGATTATTGCCATTATTTTACTGAGGTAACCTGTATCTGTATTCATTTTTTGCTAATTGTTTGTAGATCCGTTGTCAAGATTGATAATAGGCTTATTATAATCTTGATAGGAAAGGTTCTTTTCAATAAGTTTGTTGACCATATCCTTCCTTTGATGCATGTTTAGATATCTAGATTCAACATGTCCTATAAGCTTATATGCATGTTATTTTGAATCTTTGTGTGTGTACTAATCGGATCTCACAAGTTTCTTGGCAAGTTCTTTGATTTCAGCTGAGCTGCAGGTTCCTACATTGGAGAGGATGCTGATCTAGTTTGCTTCTTCACTCTCTTCAAACCTTCCAAAGGCATAGTCCCTTGACATTCCACCTGAAAGCTCCACTGTGGATCTTCAAGGAAACCGACATTTCTCTCCTCCTCTTCCTCCCTCAAGATCAAGTCTTCACCCGGTTACCTTTTCATAGATTTGTTTTTGTTTAGATATATCATCTTAAAATTAATTTCAACATAGCTCTATCCTCTCAAATCTCATATTGTAGATCTTAGTTTTGTTTTGCACACAAAGTTCAATTTTAAGAGATCTAGCTAAAATTACCATATTTTCACAAGAATTTTAGAGAAAATTTGTAGCTTGCTGTTATGGTAGTTTCATTTTCTGTATGATAAAATTTAATATTCTACAATATCAGTGCATATTTCATTGGATGCACAAACATAAAGCCAAGATCCCAAGGAAATCTTGCTTTCCTTTTTTCCTTTGTCACCTGTTTAGCTAGTTTTAAGTTCATCTTTTTTGAGTTAAGGTAGGCTGATCCAAAGGTACTCTTAAAGTGATTTTGGGAATTTTTCATTCTGATATGCTTTTTTGTTTTTAGCAGGTTTTACAGAAAGAAAGGAAGCTGTTGTTCGGAAGTGGCCTCGGGAGCGTTCAAATCCCCACAAGGGTCTCCCATTTGACTAGAACCTTTGATCTTCGCACATTGTAATATCTTGATTTCAATCCATATAAGGATAAAGAGGAATTATATCATTTCTCTGATATTGTAACCATTTTTAATAAAATTATTTTTGAATAGGCTCTTTCGAGCCCATTCCCCATCCCCCCTGTGGGGATTTGCGTCGGTGTCCTTTTTGTTTCTTTTTGCTAATTTATTTTCAAACTAGTATTGATCTAATATGCAGGGTAGTATAATTTATTTTATTATTAATTTCATATTCCATACTTTATATTTCAAGGTAATCTTAATACTTACCCCACGACTTCCCGATTGACCCAAAAGGGGAAAGAGATTCGTGGTAGGACTAATTAGAAAACTAGAATTGTGTATCTGTTTTATTTTGATCATTTGTTTTTCATCTATTATAAAATTAAACCCTCCTCAATTCCCCAATTGAGATCCACTTGGATCTAAAGAGGTTCCTGGAGGGTTTTCTTTTAAACAAGAACACCCAGTTTAAAACTTACTAAAATTGACAAGACTCCAGTGTGTATGCTCTGCACTTGGCTGCGGTTCATCTGATCAGTCAAGCTATATCAAGAGCACTTGAGTGACTAGTATAATTAGGACTCACTCTCCCAAATTAACAAACCAACAGGTGAAAATCCAACACCTAGATCGAACCATCATGGTGGCAAAATACCTAAAGGAAGCGGGAACTTCTGAAAAGTGACCTCGGGGAGCCGATCTCTGTCACACCCTAACGGGTGCGTTACGAACAATAGCCCCAGAGACTCCATTTCAGCCCACATATTCCTTCCGGGTAGCCATGAAGGTTTAGTTTTGGACATACTCCAAGTACTCTCGGGTATATCTGGAGTCCCCCTTCGCCTAATTTTAATCAACTCACACTTCAATTTTAACTAAAAACATACCAAGAGGCAATCACAAAACACTCACTCCAAGCACATCCAAGTACATTGTTTCTATTTTTTTACTCCATTCTAAGGCACTGGTTATTTTCTTGTTTTATATATATATTGTGTCTCAGCATTGTGCTTTCGTGTGTTCATCTTTTGTATCTTGCCATCTTTGACCATCTATAGTTAAATTGCAAACTCCTAAGTAACTCAATCAGTTTAACATCACAACACTAAGTAATTATCCTTAGTAACTTAATAGGGTCTACCCCCCTTGGCTCCGTTAGGAGTTGAGCCTAAACAGAGGAGTCAAGAACAAGGTGACAGCCTTGACTCGAGACTTTCCCCCAAGGACACACCGAGTGGCTTGAAGATTTCTGCCACGTGACCCAGGTGTGTGAAAGGCGGCAACAGAATGATCCTAATGCTATTGTTGATAAAGCTAAGTGGCATAATAGTTTAGATGAAGCCTATGGATTTTTTTGTCTCTTAATTTTTCTTAATATACTATTTCATCTATATTTTTTGACCACTCTAAACCGAGTATGGACCAAACATGAGTCTCTCTTTGGAATACAAGATGAGATAAGAGTGCATCAATTGGAGAATGGGTTATTGTCATTGAGGCAAAAGAGTTTTGATTCTATTGAGGGTTTCTTCACCAAATTCAAGTCACTTTTTCTATTTCTCACAAAATGTGGGATTGAGAAAAAGGAAGATCAATTTGTTCTTTCCATTATATCAAAATTGAGTACTTAATACTCAGTTTTGAGGCCAATCTTTCATGCAACTAGCCTTGTTATTTCAAATTGGAAAATGCCTTCTTTGAGTACATTCTTTAATTCACTTACAAATGAGCAAAATAAATGTTAAATTTTCATATGCTTAGCTAAGACATCAGTACTTCATTTCATTTTCATAACAAAAGCATATAAACAGGATCACTGAAAGATAGACAAGCACAACCATACAAAAGGAACACAAATATTTATGCTAGGAAAACCCTAAAGGGAAAAACCCAGCAAAAGCTTCCTCAATATAGATGCCCCAAAAAGATAAAACATAAAACCAGCAAGGAGATCAAAGCCTGATCCTCCTCCTTCTCCAGCTACTTCTCTTCTCCACTAATGTGCTACACAAGTGAGAGTGTGTGTTTCTCAAATGAGGAGCACCACACCTCTATTTATATTCATCCGTTCACTTGAATTAACTCATCCAACATGTAGGCTTGAGTTAATCATGTAGGCTCGAGTTACACATGTAGGCTCAAGTAACCACACTGGGGTGCTAATGACCCAAATTTACAAATAGAGGGGACAACCTCATGACTCTTATTAGTTCTTCTAATTAGAATCATCGGGGTACAAGATAATACAAGTGGTTCTCCCATTAGGACCATCGGGGACCACAAAATATACATATAGAATATTCTTTGAAGTTACAATATTTCAACACTCCCCCTTAACGAGAAGGGTATTCTACAACAACATCAAAAACAACAATAGTAGGAGAGGAAATCATGAACATCATCAGGGTAACACATCTATAAATCTTTGGAAGATTTTCAACATCATATAGTCTTCATCTTCAATATTTGACGACAACAACTCTTTAATGAACATCATCATCTTTTGACCTTTTGATCAGCAACATCTTCAACACTTTGATATTTCGATCACAAACATCTTCAGAAACATATTCAGAACTTAGACCTTTCTATCAATAGAAACATCTTCAGCACTTTGATTAGCAAAAGAAATCTAGGCTAACTCTCCATTGAAGGGTGCATCTTTCTGTCGAAGCGGAATTCGATTCCGAGCATTTTCAGTTTTCGGTGTGGGAAATTAGGGATTCTTACAGAAGAATAATTTTTGAGTGAGCCCAACATAGGATTTCTCTCGTCATCAAAATCAAAGTTTAGAGACCTGGATCAAGATTTTTGGTTGGGTGAAACTCTGGGAAAGTCAAACCCTAGTTTGACTCGGAGCTAGAAAAACCCTAAATACTAAAACTGCTAAGTTTTGGTATATTCGCTATATCGCAATATTGGGGATGGTTCAAGAGCTGAAAATTGTAGAGACCGAAGCTATAATCTGGATGAACACTGTTTTCAAAATTTATCCTCATATTAGCTATATTCTAGGAGATATGATCCCTCCAATTTAGGGTTCCAGCCTCTCCCAGAATTCATCCCTAAACAGGACACCTAGGTAAAATTGATATATCTTGAGCTACAAAGGTCCAAATGGAATTCTTGAAGATGTTATAGCAATAGAACAGAATTTAATTTCTGGGTTCCAAATTTAAGAACCTGAAGATGAACCAGTGACACATGGCATGCCGTACAACTTCACTAATCTGAATAGTTCTGTAACAGGTCACCTTTGGAAAATGATCATAAATCCCAATTGGTGAAACTAATTCTGATGAAACATATGGTGTTGTATCAGGGATATGGGAGGTTACCTCAGTGATAAATTTCAAACATAGAGGAGTCGTAATGTCAGAGATATCATAGAAACAGTAACAGGAATTTCTGCAGAAGAAATTGGAAAACTAGGGCTTCTTGTTCCGGGAGCTTCCCTCCACTGTTTTCAGAAAAGGAGTACATTGGAAAGCTCCATTTGAAGAGATATATATTTCTATCCAATAAGATCTAAAATATTCCAAGTTTTGAAAATTAGGTTTTCTCTGACAAACCCTAGATTAGCCAGCTCCGGAAGCAGGACAGACACCTCAAATTGATAAGATCTAATATTTTGCTATTTGCATTTGAGGTTCTCATTTCAAAGTGATCTATCACATCATGATAAGCTTGGTGAAGTTGAAAAATTCCAAGCATGAAATTATTTTATCCCTCTGAAGAAAATGAATTGGACACCTACATGAGTAGAGAGGTTCCAATTCTAGAGGGAGATGAGCCTCAAAGCCTTACACAAGAAGAACTTGATCAAGGCCAAGAAGATCGCTGTTGATTCAATCATGGATCAACTTGTACCACAAGTGTCTTCCCTAAAGACACCGAATATGTTTGATTCCTTGATTAAGCTATTTGAAGATAAGAACATAATTGAGAAGATGGATTTGAGAAAAAAGTTGAAGAATGTGAAGATCCAGAATGCATAACATCTTGAAGTGGTAGAAGAAGAAGCAGAGAATGCATAAGTGGTGATAGCCACCTTGAATGGCCTCCCATGATCATGGGATTCATTCATGCGAGGAATGTGTGCCAAAAGGAAGTGATTACTTTTAGTTGACTTTGGGAAGAAGAAGAAGCTCGTCTCATAAGAAGAGAAGAAGAAAGATAGGAGAAAATTGAAGATCAAGCTCTCACCATTCAAAGAAGATCCCTCAAGCGATGAGGAATATGAAGAACTCAATTCTTGACGAACCTCTTATCCATCTTATCATTTGGATAAGAAATGATGATTTCATGAATGAATAAGATGATAAACCAAAATGATCAAGATGGATTCTACCCATGAAACAAATAAAAGATAAGTATTCAATTGTCATTTCATGATATTGTTTTGTTATACATTTGATTATATTCAGTTGATGTGTTATGCATGATAGATTGTTTGCATTAATGACTGCATACTACTAATATGCATGTGATGGGTAAGTAGCTCATGGTGCTATACAAATATCCATTGCTACTTATCAAACCTCTTTGCTGACATATTGGATTAGTGCACAATCTCAATGATGTCATGGTAGAGATGGAAGGCGTCTAGAAAATTTCCGTGAGATATGGATGAATGTTGTATTGGCTAAATAGTTGCATAAGAATTTATCATTATGCATATGTTTTATGAAATAGTTCTAACCATGCAACTAGTGCATTTGAGTTGTAGGAAAGGTTTTGTACAACCTCTTACAAGAAAAGAAGGATGAGACTTGTTCCAAATAACAAGTGATGACAATTCAATAAACATGAATCTGAAGCTCCTAGGGTCAAAGACACCATGACAGAAGAAAGAGCTTCAGAGAGCGGTAGATCCACCTCAAAGGATGAAGACCACCATGGGTATGAGAGATAACTCAAGATGAAGAAAAGAATGCTATGAAAGAAGCTATGATCAAAGAATAACAGTTGATCATGGGGAATGATGTATACGATATGATTTCGAGACATAAAGGGAAGTACATAGTATCTTCCATATGGATCTACAAGAACAAGTGTAGAAAGCAAGGTTCATGATTTTCCTCAGAAAGAATAGACTATGACATGACATACTCTATTGATCAAGCATAGAACCACCTGTACAGAATGAAGAAGGAAGATAATACTCCACTTCAGGGGGAGTGACTACAGAAGATATCTAAGTTCGACATGGTAATGACATGATGGACAGCTTCCTGATGGATCGAGACTTTACCAAGAGTAAAGTGGGTTCCAACCTTCAAAGTCGAATGCAGAAGACTAGGATATGTTGTTGATCTGACAAGACAAACTCGTGGAATATGTTATGATGAAAGAATACTAGAATTATGTTTGGGATATAGTACTCAAACCAGAAAGAAAGAATTTTGTATCTTACAAATGGATTTGCAAGATAAAATATGTTGCTGATAGAAGTAAGAAAAGACTTGTGGCTAGAGGTTTCTATAAGAAGGAGGGAATTAATTCTGAAGAGACACTTACTCCAGAAAGCAAGGTACACTTCCTTCAGAATTATGATTGTAGTTTCTTCCATGATGAAGTGAAGACAATACTTCCTTAATGGTATGATTTGGAAAGAGTTTTACATCGAATAGTCACAAGGATTTGAAGTTGAAGACAGATGGACTCATATATGTAAGTTGAAGAAGGCCCTCTATGGCATGAAGCAAGCTCCCAGAGCTTGGTATGGAAGGATAGACAGTTTCCTGTCAATTATGGATCTTACCAAGAGTAAAGCTGATCCTAACCTTTATCTCAAGGTTGTAGAAGATGAACCTATCATCTTGTTATTTTATGTGGATGACTTATTCTTGACAAGAAATGACAAACAAATCATGGAAAGCAAGAAGAAACTAGCAGAAGAATTTGAGATGAAAGACCTTGGGTTAATGCATTACTTCCTAGGTCTAATGGCAAAGTTTAGAAGGAATATTTCTCAACCAGGGAAAGTATGTAGTAGAGATATTGAAGAGATTCAATATGTTGGAATGAAAAGCCATGGCCACACCCATGGACTCCAACCTGAAGTTGTTAGATGATGACTCATCAGAGTTAGTGGATGCGACTCATTATAGACAGATCATTGGGTCATTGATGTACTTAACAAATACCAGACCAGACATTTGTTTTGCTGTGAACACCTTAAGTCAATATCTTGTTCAACCAAGATGGGTTCACCTAGTAGCTGTAAAACATGTGATGAGATATATGAAAGGGACTATAGACCTTGGTCTATACTATGATGGTAGCCATGACTACAGATTGTATGGCTATACAGATGCAGATTGGGTTGGAAGTATCTTAGACAGGAAAAGCACATCAGTAGATTCTTTTGGTTGGGGTCTGCTATGAGTTCATGGTTTAGTAGGAAACAGTCCATTGTTTCTCTTAGAACAACAAAAGCAGAATACATAGTAGATTGCTCTGCTAATTTGTGAAGCCATATGGCTTTGGAAGCTGATATCAGGTCTCCTTGACCTGAAGATGGATACTGCATTGATTCTATGTGATAATGAGAGTTGTGATAATAGAGAACCCTGTGTTCCATCGTAACACATAGAAATCCAATATTTCTACATACAAGATAAAGAAGCAGATGATGATGTTTCAGTATTCCCATACTGAAGATATAGATGATGCTTTCAGTATTCACATACTAGAGATACAGATGGTGATAGTTATGTATTCACATACTGAAGATGTAGATGATGAAGGTTTATATGGTGATGTGCTGACGAAGTCTGTGTCCCAAGTAAAGTTTGAACACTTTTGAGACAAGCTTGGTGTGGTTTGGAAAGACCTTCCTTGAAAGGGGGAGTAGTGATGTTGCAATGGGATTGTATCATCCTGGGACATATGTCCATAAGTGATCCAAAGACCTCGGTCTTCAAGAATGAAGAGGGATTGTATCATCTTGGGACATATGTCTAGAAGTGATCTGGAGACCTCGGTCTTTGAGAATGAAGTGGGATTGTATCATCCTGGGAGATATGTCCAAAAGTGATCTGGTGACCTCGGTCATTGAGAATGTAGCAAGATTGTATCATCCTTGAACTTCGGTTCAGAATGGATCTGGTGAACTTCGGTCATCGAGAAGGTGGAAGGATTGTATCATCCTTGGACTTTGGTTCAGAATGGATCCGTTGAACTTCGGTCATTGAGAAGGTGGCAAGATTGTATCATCCTTGGAATTTAGTTCAGAATGGATCCGGTCAACTTCGGTCATCGAGAAGGTGGCAGGATTGTATCATCCTTGAAATTTGGTTCAGAACGGATCTGGTGAACTTCGGTCATTGAGAAGGTGGTAGGATTGTATCATCCTTGAACCTCGGTTCAGAATAGATCCGGTGACTTCGGTACTCAAGAACGTGTGTTGATCTCATATTTCCAATAGGAAGGATTGTCTAAGTTCCACAGATGTGTTGATCCCGTAATTTCAAGAGGAAGGAATGTTAGTAACTCCGTAAAGACCTAAATCCCATAATTCCGAAAGGAAGGATCGTTGTTAGCTTCGTAAAGACTTGATCCCATAATTCCAACAGGAAGTATTGTCTGAGTTCCACAACTGTGTTGATCCCATGATTCCGAAAGGAAGGATCATTAGTAACTCCGTAAAGACCTAAATCCCCTAATTCCGAAAGGAAGGATCATTGACTTGATCTCGTAATTCCAATAGGAAGGATTTTCTGAGTTCCACAGATGTGTTGATCCCGTAATTCCGAAAGGAAGGATCGTTAGTAACTCTGTAAAGACCTAAATCTCGTAATTCCGAAAGGAAGGATCGTTGGTAGCTCCGTAAAGACTTGATCCCGTAATTCCAACAGGATGGATTGTCTGAGTTCCACAAATGTGTTGATCCCGTAATTCCAATAGGAAGGATTGTCTGAGTTCCACAAATGTGTTGATCCCGTAATTCCAAAAGGAAGGATCGTTAGCAACTCCGTAAAGACCTAAATCCTGTAATTTTGAAAGGAAGGATCATTAGTAGCTCTGTAAAGACTTGATCCCATAATTCCAAAAGGAAGGATCATCTCAGCTCCACAAATGTGTTGATATCATAATTCTGAAAGGAAGGATCGTTAGTAACTCTGTAAAGACCTAAATCCCATAATTCCGACAGGAAGGATCGTCTGAGTACCACATACATGTTGATCCCGTAATTCTGAAAGGAAGGATCATGTTGATGTTTTGATGATGATGATGTTGATGTTTTGATGATAATGATTTTATGATGATGATGATGTATAGATCAAAATATCAGAGTGTGATGATGATGATATTTTGATGTTTTGATGATGTTGAATGTTTTGATCATAATGATGTTTTGATGATGATGATGATGTACTGATAAAAATATCAGAGTATGATGATGATGTACTGATCAAACGATCAAGAGTATGATGATGATGATGTACTGATCAAAAGATTAGAGTGTGATGATGATGATTATCAGTATGTGATGATGACGACATACTAATCAAAAGATCAGAATATGATGATGATGATTCTGTTTGAGAGTTGAAGTATGATGATGTTGCTGATCGAAAGGTCAAAATGCTAAAGATGTCTTTGCTGATCAAAAGATCAAAGTGCTGAAGATGTTGCTGATCAAAGTATTGAAGATGTTGCTGCTGATTGGAAGGTCTAAGTGCTGAAGATGTTGCTGATCAAAAGATCAAAGTGTTGAAGACGTTGCTGATCAAAAGGTCAAAAGATGTTGATGTTGATTAAAGAGTTGTTGTTGTCAAATATTGAAGATGAAGACTAAATGATATTGAAAAGCTTCCAATGATTTATAGATGTGTTACCCTGATGTTGTTGATGATGTCCTCTCCTACTATTGTTGTTGTTGATGTTGTTGTAGAATACCCTTCTCGTTAAGGGGGAGTGTTGAAATATTGTAACTTCGAAGAATATTCTATATGTATCTTTTGTGGTCCCCGATGGTCCTACTGAGAGAACCACTTGTATTATCTTGTACCCCGATGCTTCTAATCAGAAGAGCTAATAAGACTCATGAGGTTGTCCCCTCTATTTGTAAAGGTGGGTCATTAGCACCCCAGTGTGGTTACTTGAGCCTACATGTGTAACTCGATCCTACATGATTAACTCGAGCCTACATGTCGGATGAGTTAATTCAAATGAACGGATGAATATAAATAGAGGTGTGGTGCTCCTCATTTGAGACACACACACTCTCACTTGTGTAGCACATTAGTGGAGAAGAGAAGTAGCTGGAGAAGGAGGAGGATCAGGATTTGATCTCCTTGCTAGTTTTATCTTTTATCTTTTTGGGGCATCTATATTGAGGAAGCTTTTGCTGGGTTTTTCCCTTTAGGGTTTTCCCAGGATAAATCTTTGTTCCTTTTGTATGGTTGTGCTTGTCTATCTTTCAGTGATCCTGTTTATATGCTTTTGTTATGAAAATGAAATGAAGTACCGATGTCTTAGCTAAGCATATGAAAAGTTAACATGATCATGTTTATATGCTTTTGTTATGAAAATGAAATGAAGTATTGATGTCTTAGCTCAGCATATGAAAAGTTAACATGTTAAATTTTCATATGCTGAGCTAAGACATCAGTACTTCATTTCATTTTCATAACAAAAGCATATAAACAGGATCACTGAAAGATAGACAAGCACAACCGTACAAAAGGAACACAAAGATTTATCCTGGGAAAACCCTAAAGGGAAAAACCCAGCAAAAGCTTCCTCAATATAGATACCCCAAAAAGATAAAAGATAAAACTAGCAAGGAGATCAAAGCCTGATCCTCCTCCTCCTCCAGCTACTTCTCTTCTCCACTAATGCACTACACAAGTGAGAGTGTGTGTGTCTCAAATGAGGAGCACCACACCTCTATTTATATTCATCCGTTCACTTGAATTAACTCATCCGACATGTAGGCTCGAGTTACACATGTAGGCTCAAGTAACCACACTGGGGTGCTAATGACCCACCTTTACAAATAGAGGGGACAACCTCATGACTCTTATTAGTTCTTCCGATTAGAAGCATCAGGGTACAAGATAATACAAGTGGTTCTCCCGGTAGGACCATCGGGGACCACAAAAGATACATATAGAATATTCTTCGAAGTTACAATATTTCAACAATAAATTTATCCATATGGGTACTCTGAGAATATACAAGGTAAAGGATCATTCTCTTATAGTTCAAGTAAATAATAATACTAAGTCAAAAGAGAATCAAATAGTGTAAGAGAAGAAGCCAAAGTCAGATAATGAAGAGGAAAGTTCAAATCCTACTGATGAAGGTTCAATGAAGAAAGTCAAAAAGAAAGGGAGCACATTTAAGTGTTCTTATTGAAACAAGGGATTTTATCTTGAGAAGAAAATTTTCAAGAAGAAGATGGAAATCATGTCTCATCTACTTGAGAAGCATAACATTGAAATTCCAGATGAGCTAGAGAAGCCTTATGAAGCTTCAGAACACTGTCATAGTGAACAATCCCAAGGTAATGTGAATTATGCCTTGAGTTCCAAAGTTAAATCATTTCCTCACATCTCTAATATAGATTCATTTTTTGATATATCAGAATCAGAAATATTAGTGTCTTTATTGAATAATCCACCTATCAGTCTACTAGATTCATCTCCCAATGATTGTGTTTTTTCACTAGATCCCGACTTGTCTTTAAGAAAATCTTCCTCACTTCATTCAAATGATTATAATTATTAGTTGGAAGCAATTTTTCAGGCTGATATGCATGTTATGAAACCATCCATACCATCTACCATACCTATGAATACTCCTAATCCTATACAAACCCCAAGTTCACTAGTTGATTCCTAATTGGTATCCTATGCAATGCTACTTTTATCTAATGGTTTCAAGTCTTTTTTATATTTCACCAATTGGTTATCCATGAAATTAGTCATAATTAGAATGATCTTACACATTTTTGTATCTATTATAAACACTTACTAATGTAATAATCAATCATTTCATTTGATCAATAGTCAATTACTATCCTTCACTTCTCTTGAATTTGATATCATTATTCTTCTCTCTATTTTCCTTGTGCATGATTGTGAGAAATATCTTGTAGATAGATCTTTATCATGTGTTTCCACATGGTATTAGAGCCTAAATTTCTAAAGAAGCAGGTTTTCTTGGTGATGTAATAATTCTTGGTGTGTTCCTATGTTGGTAGAACATAGGATGACCATGGAGAGGTGTAATGCACTTGGTGTGCTCCTAGGTGATTCATGCATAATGAAAGACGCAGGTTGTCTTGGTGACATAATGAGTCCTGGTGTGGTCCTATATTGATAGAAAGGATGTGGTATGTGCATCTGGGATGTGCTCCATGTATTATGATGAGATGATATGGATATGACGAGATGACGGCAGGAGACATAAGTGATTCTAGTAACAATGTTATGGATGGTCTTGGGTTGTACCTACGTGATGGATTGCTTGTTGATATGATAAAGAACTAGATGAGGACTAGAACTACACCCAACATGAAATAGGGTTGGATATGTAGAAACTTTGGATGATAGATAGATTCGAAAGATGGAACTATTCAATGATCAATAAGATGGGGACTATGGAAACAACAATGATGATGACTCCATGATGATAACATGACAAGATGTATTGATGATTATGGTGAGAGAATACCTTCCTAGTTAACAGGGATTGTTTCTATATATGTAACTTAGGAAGATATTCTAATGTATATTATCATTGTATGTTTTTGTACCCCCATCGGATATGTGTTTCCCTCCTTTCGGTGTGTCATTATTGTATATGGTCCTTGAGGTACAATCTTCATTGTAAGTCCGGGAAGTAGTCCCCACTTTAATATAATGAAATGTGTAATACCTCGGTTTTGACCCCATGGTATTAATATTGTACACGATGTATATATATTGTATTGAGATCATGGCATGGAGCTTAAGGCGAAGGCTATGCCATTTATCTGGTGTCTGGTGCATATGTGATCAAGGTTGATACCTATGGTTTTGGTGCTAAGCCAAGCACAAAACATTTTGATATATCATGTAAATGTACAAATTAATATAATACCATAGCTAGCTACGATACTGTAAACATTAAAGAGATGGGGGCATGATTCAACAAGGGATAGGGTGGGGAGCTAGTCAAATCCCCTAAGCCAATAGGGTGTGACCATATGTCAATGAAGAAACCTATGAACCCTCAACCACTTTTGTCCTTTGTCCTCAATCATCAATTCCTTCTAGAAGTTGGTTGAGGTGGTTAATGCCTTAGACAGAGAAAGGCATGGAAGTCTGATTGCTTTCTTTAAAAATCCTATAGGCCTGCAGGCTAGGAGGTCGTATTCTTTCTTCTATAGCAAGTGACCATGTGGTGCGTGCCCAGTCAGCCCTTTCTCCCAGATGCGTAGATGGTTTTGTTTTGGGGGGGAGAATTATGGTTGTTCATTAAGATTATTTCCATTCTTTTCATCCATGTTGTGCGTCCAACCTACTTGCAAAACCATGTTTTGTTTTGGTTTTGTTCACCTGTTGTTTACCATCCTCAGCCACGCAGATATTTAAGCAGTATCCTTGTTTTGTTGAGTAAATGTAATCCTGATAAACCCACTATGAATGATGGCTTGGCTGAGTGTCTGATAAACCCATATGTGGCTTGGTTGATCCCTATTTTGGAAGTTGTCTTGACTATGAACAGTCTTATAAACCCAACTATATGCTAGCTTGGTTGAGTAAGCCTAATAACCTAAAAAAAATTGGATTGTAAGCCTGCAACCTCATAAGCCCATTTGTTGTCTTGGATAATTTTTGTTGTGTTTTTTCCATGTGCAATCCTTGGATGGATAGTCTGATAAACCCACTATGAATCATGGCTTGGCTAAGTTCCTAATAAACCCACTGTGAATCATGGATTGGCTGAGTTCCTAATAAACCCATCTATGGCTTGGTTGATTACTATTTTGGAATTTGTCTTAACTGGAAACAGTATGATAAACCCAACTATATGCTTGCTTGGATGAGTAATCCTGATAAACCTAGCGTTGTTTAGTTATAATCCTGCAGCCTGATAAACCCAAATTGGTGTTGGCTTGGTTGGACAGTCTGATAAACCCAACTGAAGTTTGGCTTGACTGTGTGTGCGCTCTAGTCTGGATGTGTATAAGCATGTTGTTTCCCTAGTTTCTTGTGGAAATCATGCCCATCTCAGGGGTGTCAGTGTGTTGAGAGATTAATGAACACATGGGCCTATGGTTGGGTAGAACGTTGCATTCACCTAGCTAGTTGCGGGACAACTTAATTATCAAGATAAGTATCTATGTTATGCTTGTTTGTGCCATGTATTTTTCTATGAAATTCTATATTCATGTTGAATGCTTGGTGATGATTAAGTAGAGGTTTACTTATATTATGTTTTCCTACATTTTACTTATGTACATGCCTTGTATGATTTATGCATTTTTTCCTAAGTCCATGGAGGCCAGAAGCCTGTTAGAGAGTCAGAATGCACCTGACTTAGTGTTTTCTCCCCTTGGAATTCACCTGTGGAAGGAGGAAGGTGGAAACCAAGAAAAGGGAAAGTTGGACAAGGAATATTATGGCATTTCCGCTCCACAAGATCTACAGTGGAAGGTGGAATGTGGGAGGCAGGAGAAGGAAGTTTAAATCCAAGAAGAAGCATGTTTTTCGATTTCCAAATTTCGAGGTCAGAAAGTGGAAGTCAAAAGTGCAAAAAAAGGTTAAGGCTAAAATTCATTCTCCTGATTTCCGAGTTCCACAGGCAAGGAGGAAGGCGGAATGAGGTAGGTGAGAGAAATAATTTTTATCAAAGCAGAATGTGGGATTTTTGACTTTTGGTATCTGCTCGCGGAAGGCAGAAGGTGGAAGGTGTAAATAAGGAGAAAAGATAAAGCAAAAAGTAATTTTTCTGACTTTTGTGATCCACCTGCGGAAGGCGAAAGGTGGAAATTCAGAAAAAAGGTTAAGGTAAATATTTGGTATTCGGATTCCCAAGTTCTGCACTAAATAGCAGAAAGGTGGAATGCCGAAGTCGAAAATGAGGATAGACGTTCTGTCATTTGATTGTTTCCAACTTCTGACTTCCGAATTCCAAAGTATGAAAGGTGAAAGCGCGAAAGAAAGAAGGTGGAAGGGTGGTTGAAAGAATTTGTCGAGAGTTATGTTTATGATTTCCAAGTTCCAAAGTGCAGAAGGAGAAAAGCGGAAGTGTGAAAGTAAAAGGGAGGAAAGGATGTCGAACATTCCTTTGCACATGGTGTTTCTGATTTCTAAGTTCCGAAGTGCGAAAGAAGGAAAGTAGAAGTGCAGAAGATGAAAAGTAGAAAGTTCATCGAATGTTCCTTCGCACATTGAGTTTTCTAATTTCTGAGTTTCGAGGTGCGGAATGAAGAAAGCGGAAGTGTAGAAGGAAAAAGGCAGAAGGATAACAATTCACTTCACCAATCCTTTGAGTTTCCAATTCCCAATTTCCAAGGTCGGAAGGGTAGAAGGAAAAAGAGTGGTTGAATGTTTCTGTCACACATTAAGTTTCTGACTCCCGATTTCCGAGGTCGGGGGTGTAAGGTAGAAGTGCGGAAGGAAGAAGGAGGAATAGTGGTTGAATGTTTCCATATGTTATGAGTCTAGAAAGTTGAAGTATCATGAGAAGTACTATGCCACTGATGATTTAGAACTTACAGCCATAGTACATGCTCTCAATATGTGGAGGCATTACTTAATGGGTATAAAATTTGAGTTAAGAACAAACCATTGTGGTATGAAGTATGTGTTCGATCAGCCAACTCTAAATGCTAGGTAAGCTAGATGGATGGATTTTTTATGTGAGTTTGATTTTGAAATCAAACACATAAAACGAAAATAAAACGAAGTGGTTGATGCACTCAACAAGAAGATGCATGAAATGCACTTGGAATCTCTTAGCATTTTCCAATCATATTTGAGACAGAAGATTGTTAATCATGTTGCTGAAGATTAAGTGTATGTGTAGGTAAAAGAAAAATTACAGTAGCAAAGTATTGAGAAGAGCTTCGAGGGATATAAATTGGAATAATATGGACTTATTACTTATAAGAACAGAATTTATATTCCAAGTGTAGCAAAATTGAGGAGACTTGTTATGGATGAGATCCATCAAGCTCCGTATTTTGGTCACCTAGGATATCACAAGACAATTGCTACAATCAGAAAACAATATTTTTGGCAAGGAATGAAGAGGTACATTCCTGAGTATATTTCAAAGTGCATGAAATGTCAGCAGGTAAAGGCTGAGTATCAACACCTAGCAGGTTTGTTGCATCCTTTTCCAGTTCCAAAATGCAAATGGGAAGTAATTTCCATGGACTTTATTACATGATTTCCAATGACTTGGAGGCAACATGATTCCATCATGGTTGTAGTGGACAAGTTGACAAAGGAAACACATTTTATACCAGTCAATTCCACACATAAGAAGGATGATATTGCAAAAATATTCATGAAGGATATTTTCAGATTGCATGGATTGCCTAAGGCAATAATATCTGATAGGGATCCTAAATTCACCTCCAACTTTTGGAAGGGTTTGTTTGTAGATTTGGGGACAAATTTGAACTTCAGCACTTCCTACCATCCTCAGACTGATGGTAAGACATAAAGAGTGAATCAATTGTTTGAAGACATGCTTCGCATGTATGCGATGGACAAACCATCCAAGCAAGAGGATTATCTACACTTGGTAGAGTTTTCTTTTAATAATGGGTAGAAAGCATCCTTGGGGACAATTCCTTATGAATATTTGTATGGAAGAAGGTGTAGGACACTTGTGACATGGGATAATCCACTAAATAGGATTGTGCTTGGTCCAAAATTACTCAAGGATATCGAGCACAAAGTTGCAAAGATTAGGAATAATTCGAAGGTAGCCCAAGATAGACAGAAAATCTATGCAGATAAGCATAGGGTGGTTAGAGAGTTTAGTGTTGGGGATCATGTTTACCTCAGAGTGAGGGAAAATAAGAGTTCTTTGAATATTGGAAGTTGTGCCAAGCTGTCACCTAGATATTGTGGGCCTTTCGAAGTGCTTGAAAGAATAGGGTTAGTTCCATATAGACTTGCATTGCCTGGTAACACTAGAGCTCATAATATTTTTCATGTTTCTTTTCTTAAGAAATATGTAGATGACCCTAACCATGTGATTGATTGGGATATGATTTAGGTGGAACCCGAGGGAGAGTTCCAAGCTGATCCATTGTGCATCCTCGCTAGGAACATCACCATGCTCTGGAATCGAGCCATAGGACAGGTAAAGGTGAAATGGAAGAAATACGATCCTAAGGAGGCTACTTGGGAGCTGCAGGATGCCATGTGACTGGCACATCCATTTTTTTTCAATTTTTCAGAGCACTGAGGTGGTGCTAGTGTAGCATTTTTGTCCAATTTTGTTAATCACTAAAGATAGTGTTGTTGAAGGGGGGGAATTGTAATACCCTGGTTTGACCCCATGGTATTAATATTGTAGATGACGTATATATATTGTATTGATATCATGGCATGGAGCTCAAGGCCAAGGCCCTTCCATTTATCTGGTGTTTGGTGCATAGGTGATCAAGGTTGATACCTATGGTATTGGTGCTAAGTCAAGCACAAAACATTTTGATATATCATGTAAATGTACAAATTAATATAATACTACAACTAGCTATGGAATTGCAAACATTAAAGAGATGGGGGTATGATTCAACAAGGGAAAGAGTAAGGAGTTAGTCAAACCCCCTGAGCCAATAGGGTGTGACCAAATGTCAATTGGGAAACCCATAAACCCTCAGCCACTTTTGTTCTCTGTCCTCGATCATCAATTCTTCGAGAAGTTCGTTCAGGAAGTTAATGCCTTGGGTAGAGAAAGGCATGGCAGTATAATTTATTGTCTAAGAAATCCTGCGAGTCTGCATCCTGGGATGCTTCGTTCTTGCTTCTGCAGCAAGTAACCATGTGGTGTGTACCCATTCAGTCCTTTGTCCTAGACATGCAGGTGGTTTTGTTGTTGGGGAGAATCATTGTGGTTGTTCATTAGGATTATTTATATTCTATTCATGCGCATTGTGCGTTCACCCTACCTGCAGAACCGTGTTTTGTTTTGGGTTTGTTCACCTATTGTTTACCATCCTCAGTCACACAGATATTGGAGTGGTATCCTTGTTTTGGTAAGTGAATGTAATCCTGATAAACCCACTCTGAATGATGGATTGGATGAGTTCCTGATAAACCCATCTCTAGCTTGGTTGATCCCTATTTTGGAAGTTGGATTGACTATGAACAATATGATAAACCCAACTATATGTTGGATTGGCTGAGTAAGCCTGATAAACCCAACATTGTTTGGCTTGTAAGCCTGCAGCTTGATAAACCCATCTGTTGGATTGGATGAGTTTTTTTTTTCTTCCATGTGCAATCCTTGGTTGTACAGTTTGATAAACCCATTGTGAATGATGGCTTGGCTGAGTGCCTGATAAACCCATCTGTGGCTTGGTTGATCCCTATTTTGGAATTTTTCTTGAGTGTAAACAATCTGATAAACCCAACTGTATGTTGGCTTGGATTAGTAAGCCTAATAAACCCAACTTGGTGTTGGCTTGGCTAGATAGTCTGATAAATCCAATTGAAGGTTGGATTGACTATGTATGCACTCTGGTGTGGCTATGTATAAGCATGTTGTTTCCCTAGTTCCTTGTGGAAATCATGCTCATATCAGTGGTGGTAGTGTGTTGAGAGATTAATCAACACCTTGGCCAATGGTTAGGTGGAACGTTGCAATCACCTAGTGTTGCAGCTGCAAATTTTTTCCCAAATTTTTGAAAAATTTTGGACCCTCCTTTTGATTTTATCTTGCCTGGATTTATTTGGTTTCCCGAACTCTGGTTTTTTCCCTTTGCTACAAATTTGGGTTGTTTGAAGTTGAATTGAGGTCAACTGTTTTCATGCTTTTTGGAAAACTACTTTTTGTCTGCCAATGCTTTTGACTGTGGAGTTTAAAGTTTGATTTGAAAATGAGGTCCTTTTGATCTGAATGATTTCCTTCATCACTTTCGGAGGTTTGTTGAATATTAAGTCAAGGCATTAGTTCTCTATGTCGTCGATGGATAGTTTTACTTTCGCTGGTTTTATTTAACTTTTGCTTTTTGATGATTTTTTTGTTTTGTTTTCGCTGTTGGAAGTCAGTTGAACAGTGAATCGGGGCCGTAGTTCTCTGCGCAGATGCCATTGTGGAAGATAACTAATGAAGGTCCCGATGGAAAGTCATGTTTTTCACCGATGGGCTTTTATCTCCTTTGTTTATTTTTCAAAAAACTTTTACTTTTTGACTTTCGGCGTTTTTGTTTTATCAGCGGTCAGAGTTTTAGTCTTTAATGACGCCGCCATTTCGAAGTCCTTGTTGTTGGTCTCATCTACTCTGTGGATTATTTTTCATCTTGAGGTTTCGATCAGTTAGTCATTAATTTCTCCAATCACCGACAATTTTCTATTGTCGCAAAAGCCATAGTCAGTATGTCTTCCGTCGTTGCGGCTACTGAGTGAACTGATCATCCGATGCTATAGTGCTTCTGCTCGCCGATGAGAGTTTTGTTTCTGCTCGATGCTTCGTATTTATGCTCACTGAGAAGGTTTTTCCCACCTTTTTTGTGTGATTTTACTATATTTAATTATCGCAAGGTTTTTCCTGTGGGTTTTGGTCGAGTCTAAGTTTCTTCGAGATGAAGAACACAAATTTAGGGTTCAGATTTGGTGGTTACATTGTTATGATTCATGATTTCATGATTTCGAGTTAGTCCAGATGTGGCCTGGATTGAGGTAAAGAGTATTTTTACTGAACTTGTGATTTTAGTTTGGACAATGGATTTAGCAGATTTCAAGACACAAACTCATAGGATTTTATTGTTTTGTCATTTTTTTTCTCATGCATCAACACTGTATATAGTTTATTTTTATAGAATGCATACGGAGAAGGTAAATGGACTGATACAGTCTTTTGGTTATTCATGACAGGGTGATTGCTAGTATAGAGAAGATATGTCTAGAAGACAAATCATAATAAAGGATGCAGCAAGGAAAAAAAGAGAAAGAAAATGAAGAAACATAGATGAAAAAAGAGAAGAAGAAAGTAAGGGTCTGAGATCTCAACATATCGATAGCAGCAGAGGCCCAGGCTTGGGAAAAGTTCATTAGCAACCAAGCTGGTCTCTCTTTATAAAAATTCTATTAAATTTTAATTTAATGTAACGTATTGTACAGCACTCACTAAAAGACAAAATTGTGAGATTAAACGGTTGGGGGGGAGCCCAAAGGTCACAAGGGGAGCCCAAAGGTCACAAGGGGCAGCCCAAAGGTTTTGTTGTTTTGTATAAATATAGGAGAGTTAGATGTAATAAAGGACTTTTTCCTAGATATATTTGTGAGAGTGTGTTGTAAGAAGAACTATTTCCTTTTGCAATAAAGAATTACAAGTTTCCTATTGGAGAAAGCTTGGTGGAATTTTTCAAATGCTGTGCTATGGATCTGTTGAATGTGAACTATTTTGTTTTCAGCTTGTGTCCATTAACTGTGAGATCATTCTAACTCTTTGAACCTATGTTCTTGTTATGAATGCACTCTAGTTTATTCTATGAAATTTCCACTATGAGTAATGAAGGATTGTCATAAACAATGAGCTATCTTATTGTTCATATATCTATTAATGTTCATGTGTTTTGAAATAAGTAACAGCTATCTGTGATTTTTCTTAATGCATGTGCAGAAATACATTACTCATTGATAAATGATAATATTGCTCCCTAGGGATAGGTTAGATAGTTATTTTCATTTTCCTGTTGTGTGTGATTTAGATGCGAGAGAGTTAAGACAATAGGTAAGAACCTACGCATCACATTGTGACCGCTCCTCATATTCTCTGTCAATCTGTATTCTTACATAGGCGCTTGCACATCATAATTAAATTCAAAAAACTAAAGTATACATGGTGGACCGGGCCATAACCAGTAAAAAAATTATTTTGTTACTTGACCTATGGTAGCCGGACCGTAAACCAGACGGATTCCCCATACTAAACAGTAACGGGCTAGTTGGGAACGTTTACTGGGGAGAATCCCTAACTATTGTTACCTATGAATTTCCAGGCCTCAATAGTTTTTGGTGCTAGAAGGAGGGTAGCCAGTGCATGGCTGGACGATGAAACCCATATCCTCGAAATTATTCCACCGATAACAGTTCTGAGAGTTGTTTGTTTCCCAATCCAATTCTTGAAGAGAAGGGTAAAGGGATTTTGTATCCTATCAACAATGAATTAGTTGACGATTTGAGAAGAATTACTAGGGCTTATGTGAAGAAGATTAAAGGATTACCAATTATTCCTGTCTTACCCAGAAGAGAATATCTGAAGAAAGATCGCCCTATATTGGAAGACGCAGTGTTGGTTGAATATTTTGAAGAACTGGTACAAATAGCCTTACAGGAAGTTGTTCAACCCTTGAATCAGTTGCACCTAGATACACCCTATTGTTCTCCTGTTCATACCCCTGTTCATTCACCACCTCACTTTCCACTTAAAATCATCCCAAATGTAAATGCAAATCAGCCACCCAACCCACCAAATCCACCACTTGGTTGGAGGGCTAGGTCACCTTTAAACCTAGCACCTCCTTTGCATGATTTTCCTCAAGCTTTTGAGAAAATGTTGCCTAAGTTTGACCCAAGTGAAAATATTTTGGTAGATCATCATTTGCAAATATTTTACTTGGCTATAGAAGGACTACGGGCTGGGGAACATGAAGATGTGGTCTGTAGATTGTTTCCACATACCCTGAAAGGAGCAGCAACTTCATGGTATTTTTCTCTACCTGCAAATCCAATCACAGACTGGGACACATTTGAAAGAATATTTAGGAGTAAATATGCTGTCCAGAAAACTCATGCAGCTCTAATGAAAGGGTTATGCGCTTTAAAGAAAGAAAGAAAATAAAAAGTGCATAGTTTCACTCAAAGGTTTGCTGCTTATATTTAAAAAAAAATGTAACTGATAAACCATCTAATAAAGTTCAGATTCAATACTATACTTCATCCCTAGGGCCTGAATTGGCCATGTTTTCCAAGATGTCAGTCAAGCCTACATCGTCAAAAACTTATGAAGAATATGAGAGAGTAGATGCTGACAAAGAGAGCATAGAAGATTATCCTGAGCAGTCAGGAGAATTTTTTTTTGGTAAAAGAGCTTTATTACTGACTAAGGATGAGCAATCACATGAATTTGAAGGAATGTTGAAAATGATGCAGAAGCTATCTAACAGAGTGATAGATTTGGAAAAAGAAAAGGAGGCTCATAAAGCATACGAACCGTACTATAAAAGGAGAGAAGACAACAATCAATATAAACCTCCTCCACAAAATCCTGCATCAATGAATTTAACTGAGGTAGGTATGGATAATTTTTGCACCTTTCATCAACAGCCTTATTCTAAAAAAGATTTCCCTCAATGGATCAATTCGATGACATTAGTAATGAATTAGCTATTGGACTCTAAAATAATACAAGATGATGAGCAGGAAGAAAAAAATAATCAACCCATAGAAAAACAAGAAGAGGATGCTTTAGTTTTATGGGATTGTGTCTCACTTTTTGATACAGAAGAAGAAGGTTCACTGAAATAGGAAAAAACATCATAAACAAATGTGACAACCAGAAGTCAGAGGTTGTTAAAAGAAGACAATTCCATACTCCCGAAAATTAAGAGACTTCAAGAGAATGTAAAGAAAATTCATAAGAGCACCACAGCTGATAAAATACCTGAATTCACCATTACGAGTCAAAATCCAAAGAAAATCAACATGCCTATTAATCCTGTTGAAGAAAAGATTGATAATGTAAAAAAGAATCTCGAAGAACATAAGATGGAGTATAATATTGTGGAAGATATTAAAAGGGCTAAGTCAAATATTTCATTATTTGAAATGTGTAATGTACCTCAATAGAAAGAAAAATTGTTAAAAGCACTTGAAGTACCAGAGGAAGAGCTTCCCACTAACAACCAACCTGTAGAAGAAATTGTTGAAGCAAGTGTGGGAGGTAAGGCTAGGTTTAAAACCCCATATTTCCTTTTGACTTTTGATATTTTAAACCATAATGTGCACAATTGTTTAGTAGGCTCAAGGTCAACAGTCAATGTTATTCCATTGTCATTCTGTAAGAAGATCAATGGACAACCTAAACCAACTACCTGGTAGGTTACTCAGCTAGACAGGACCACTGTGAAAGTAGTCAAGGAAATGGAAAATGTTCTGATCCGCTTATCTACCATTGAAAATATATGTCAGTACATTGATATTGTAGTAGCAAACATACCTGATGTTTATGGATTTGTTTTGAATCGAGACTGGTCAGCAAGGCTAGATGGATATTTTGCATCACATTGGTCACATCTGTGGTTGCCTCATAAGGGAAGTCCAAATCAGATAAAAATATTAAGAGAGCCCCACATGAAGCACAATGTTACTCAATTGGAGGGTAAGAATGAACCAATGAATTATGTGTTGGGAAATTATCTAATTGAGCTAGAACCGGGAAACTACCAAGCAGAAAAATCTAGTAGTACACCAGACACCCAACCCGATCTCCTTCAATTTTCACGGGATGATGAGATTGATTGTAAAATAGTAGATTTAGTTTTAGACGTAGTTTTTATTTCAAATTTCTTAGAACTAGATAATGGGTAGGCCTTTTTCAATTTGCAGTCTAGCCTAGCCCTCAACTTACAAGCTGTCAAATTTATAGGGGTGGGCAGAGAACTGACCAGTTAGTGGTTTAGTTCTCAAACTTTGTTTTTCTTGGTTTTTATTTCTTGATTATCTTGTACATAAATAAACTGGTTTGGTTTTTTATTTTTGATTTATTTTATTTATGTTTGTTTTTAGTTAGATTTTGATTGATTTCAATAAAAGAAGCAAACTTTTGGTTGCATGGAGAACATCAGAATTATGGATTAACTAAAATCCTTGATTATAAGACTGTGTATTATTGATTTATCTAAAATAATTCTTCTAGTTTAGTAGTTTTCCTAAATGGCAATGAACACATTGAGGTCCTACTTAATCCTTGTAAAATAACTTAGGATCAAAAGGTCTGGAATACTATTTCGAGGCTCCATCCATCTCACATTTAAAAATGTCTTAGGGGGTGACAGCAAAAGACCCATGGAAAGGAAGCAGGGTGAACAGTGTATTATATATAAATGATCCCATGCCAAGAATTGAAAGCCAAAAGGAAAATAAAAGTCAAAAAATATCCTGAGAAAGCAATATGTACAAAAAAAGGTACTGAACCATATGAGTACATGATTGCCAAAGTTCTTCTCTGTCCATGAGCTAAAAAATCAATACATCTCTCACACAAAAGGACACTATGGATAAAGGAGCATGAATAAAAATTCAGAAAGAAAGGCATGTAGGAGGACTCAAAAAGGACAAAAAAATCCAAAAGCACAAAAATGCAGAATGGCATGGGAATGAGGAACAAATGAATATTTTTGTTTACCATATGTTACAATCCTGTGGTGTCCAAGCTGGGAGCTACCCGAAGACAGAGGTAAAAAATGAAACTCATATTCCTGGCCTCAAAAGAGTTATGTTGACTTTGAAATCTCGGTTTCCATTTTCCTAAATTGGACTATCATCAATAATTAAAAGTACATAGATTTTCCATTTGGTAAATCCAGACATCTAGAAGAATTCAACATGTTGGTTTTATTGTCAAACAGTCTGTTGGTTAAGGAAGAAATTGTCCAGAGATTCTGGGTTCACCATGTAGTCGCCAATTGTTGCAGCTCCAACTTTTTTCTCAAATTTTTGAAAAATTTTGGACCCTCCTTTTGATTTTATCTTGCCTAGATTTATTTGGTTTCCTGAACTCTGGTTTTTTCCCTCTACTACAAATTTGGGTTGTTTGAAGTTGAATTGATGTCAACTGTTTTAATGCTTTTCGGAAAACTGCTTTTTGTCTACCAATGCTTTTGACTGTGGAGTTTAAAGTTTGATTTGAAAATGAGGTCCTTTTGATCTGAATGATTTCCTTCATCATTGTCGGAGGTTTGTTGAAGATTAAGTTGGGGCATTATTTCTCTATGCCATCGATGGATAGTTTTACTTTCACTGGTTTTATTGAACTTTTGCTTTGCGATGATTTTTTTGTTATGTTTTCGCTGTCAGAAGTCATTTGAACAGTGAATCGGGGCCATAGTTCTCTACGCAGTCACCATTGCGGAAGCTAACTAGTGAAGGTCCTGATGGAAAGTCATGTTTTTCGTCGATGGGCTTTTATCTCCTTTGTTTATTTTTCAAAAAACTTTTACTTTTTTACTTTCATCTTTTTTGTTTTATTAGCGGTCGAAGTTTTAGTCTTTAACGACGTCGCTATTTCGGAGTCCTTGTTGTTTGTCTTGCCGACACTACAGATTATTTTGCGTCTCGAGGTTTCGATGAATTGGTCGTTAGTTGCTCCAATCATCGATGGTTTTCAATTGTCGTAGCAACCATAGTCAGTCTGTCTTCCCCTGTTGCGGCTGCTGAGTGAACTGATCATCCAATGCTATAGTGCTTCCACCCGTCGATGAGATTTTTGTTTCCTCCCAATGCTTAGTATTTTTGCTCACCGAGAAGGTTTTTCCAACCCTTTTTGTGTGATTTTACTCTATTTGATGATGGCTAGGTTTTTCCCGTGGGTTTTGGTTGAGTCTAAATTTCTCCGAGATGAAGAGCACAAATTTAGGGTTCAGATTTGGAGGTTACATTGTTATGATTCATGCTTTCATGATTTCGAGTTAGTCCAGATGTGGCCTGGATTGAGGTAAAGAGTCTTTTTACTGAACTTGTTATTTTAGTTTGGACAATGGATTTAGCGGATTTCAAGACACAAAATTGCAGGATTTATTTGTTTTGTCATTTTTTTTCTCATGCATCAACACTGTATATAGTTTATTTTTACAAATGCATACGGAGAAGGTAAATGGACTGATACAGTTTTTTGGTTATTCATGATAGGGTGATTGTTGTTGTCGAGAAGATATGTCTAGAAGACAAAGCAAAATAAAGGAGGCAACAAGGAAGAAAGAGAAAGAAAATGAAGAAACAGAGATGAAGAAAGAGAAGAAGAAAGTAAGGGTCTAAGATCTCAATAGACCAATAGCAGCAGAGGCCCAAGCTTGGGAAAAGTTCATCAGAAACCAAGCTTGTCTCTCTTTATAAAAGTTCTATTAAATTTTAATTTAATGCAATGTATTGTATAGCACTCACTAAAAGACAAAATTGTGAGATTAAACGATTGGGGGGGAGCCCAAAGGTCACAGGGGGAGCCCAAAGGTCACAAGGGGCATCCCAAAGGTTTTGTTGTTTTGTATAAATATAGAAGAGTTAGATGTAATAAAGGACTTTTTCCCAGATAGATTTGTGAGAGTATGTTGTAAGAAGAACTATTTCCTTTTGCAATAAAGAATTACAAGTTTCCTATTGGAGAAAGCTTGGTGGAATTTTTCAAATGCTGTGCTATGGATTTGTTGAATGTGAACTGTTTCATTTTCATCTTGTGTCCATTAACTGTGAGATCATTCTAACTCTTTGAACCTATGTTCTTGTTATGAATGCACTCTAGTTTATTCTATGAAATTTCCACTATGAGTAATGAAGGCTTTTCATAAACAATGAGCTATCTTGTTGTTCATATATCTATTAATGTTCATGTGTTTTGAAATAAGTAACAACTATCTATGATTTCTCTTAAATGCATGCATAGAAATACATTACTCATTGAAAAATGATAATCTTGCTCCATAGGGATAGGTTAGATAGTTAGTTTAGTTTTCCTGCTGTGTGTGATTTAGATGCGAGAGAGTTAAGACGAGAAGTAAAAAGATACACATCACATTGTGACCGCTCCTCATATTCTCTATCAATCTGCATTCTTAGATAGGCGCTTGCACATCATAATTAAATTCAAGAAACTAAAATATACATGGTGGACCATGCTGTAACTGGTAAAACCTTTATTTTGTTACTTGACCTATGGTAGCCGAACCGTAAATCGGACAGATTCCCCATACCAAATAGTAACGGGCTAGTTCAGAACTTTTACTGGAGAGAATCCCTAACTATTGTTACCTACGAATTTCCAGGCCTCAACACCTCGCTATTTGTGGGGAAGCTTAATTATCAAGATATCTATCTCTATTATTCTTTTTTTTTACATGTAATTTTGATTTTCTTGTTTTGGCCATGAAAATTCTATATTCATGTTGAATGCTTGTCGATGATTAAGTAGAGTTTTACTTCTGCTATGTTTTCCTGCATTTTACTTCTGTACATGCCTTGTATGATTTCTGCATTTTTTCCTAAGTCCATGGAGGCTGGAATCCTATTGTAGGGTTAGAATGCAACTGGCTTAGTGTTTCTGCTCCTTGGACAAGGCAAATTATGGCGTTTTTTCACTCAAGCATCCGCAGTGGAAGGTGAAATGCAAGAGGCAAGAGAAGGAATTTTAAATCCAAGCATGAGTGGTTTTTTCAATTTTCAAAGTCCGAGGTTAGAAAGAGGAAGTCGAAAGTGCAGAAAAATGTTAAGGTCGAATGTCGTTCTCTCGATTTATGAGTTCCGCAATGAAGGCAGAAGGTGCAACGCGGGAGGTGAGAGAAAGAAGTTTTATCAAAGTAGAATGTGGTATTTCTGATTTCTGGGATCCACCTATGAAAGGTGGAAATCAGGAGAAAATATAAAGAAGAAAGTGAGTTTTCCAACTTCTGCGATCTGCCTGCGGAAGGTGGAAGGTGAAAGGTGGAAATCAGGAGAAAATATAAAGAAGAAAGTGATTTTCCCAACTTCTAGGATCTGCCTGTTGAAGGTGGAAGGTGAAAGGTGGAAATCCGGAAAAAGGTTACGGTAGATATTTGGTCTTCTAATTCCTGAGTTCCACACTAAAGGAAGGAAAGGAGGAATATGGAAACAAGGATAGACGTTCTGTCAGTTGATATTTTTTTGAATTTCGAGTTCTGAAGTACGGAAGGCAAAATGGTGGTTAAAAGACTCCGTCAAGAGTTATGTTTCTGATTTCTAAGTTTTGAAGTGTGGAAGGAGGAAAGAGGAAGTGCAGAAGGAAGAGGGAGAAAAGGCCGTCAAACATTTCTTTGCACATGGTGTTTCCAATTTTTGAGTTCGGAAGTCCATAAGAT
Source organism: Pseudotsuga menziesii (assembly GCA_001517045.1). Classification (NCBI taxonomy): domain Eukaryota; kingdom Viridiplantae; phylum Streptophyta; class Pinopsida; order Pinales; family Pinaceae; genus Pseudotsuga; species Pseudotsuga menziesii. The sequence goes on from LPNX011183313.1 coordinate 218,165, forward strand.
GAAAAGCGAAAGTGCAAAAGGTGGAAGTCGAAAAGGTTGTCGAAAGTTCCTTCGCACATTGAGTTTTCCGATTTCCAAGTTATTGGGTGCAGAAGGCGGAAAGAGGAAGTGTAGAAGGCAGAAGGTAGAAGAGTGTTTAAATGTTCCAAGAACCTATTATGTTTTTTGTTTCCAATTTCTGAGGTCAGAAGGGCAGAAAATGGAATTGTAGAAGGTGGAAGGGTGACAATTCACTTCGTCGAGCCTTTGAGTTTCTAATTCCTAATTTCAGAGGTTAGAAGGGTGGAAGGAGAATGTGTGGAAGGAAGAAGGTGGAAGGAGAATGTGTGGAAGGAATAAGGTGGAAGAGTGGTTGAATTTTTCTACCACACATTATTTTTTTGACTCCCCATGTTCGAGGTCGGGGGCGGAAGGGGGAAGTGCAGAAGGTAAAAGGCATAATAGTGGTTGAATGTTTTCGTCGCACATCAACTTTTCGACTCCTGATTTTTGAGGTCAGAAGGGAGGAAAGAGAAAGTGTGAAAGGTGGAAGGTGGAAGATATTTTAACATATCTGGTGCATATTGTGTTTCTGATTTCTGATTTCTAAGGTCGAAAGGGTGAAAAGTGGAAGTGCGAAATGCAGAGTGCAGAAAGGACAGGTTGAGTGTGGAAAAGGTGTTTCTATTCACAGAAGGGATTTTTCAAGGGAGGAACGACTGTTACAGTGGTTTTTTAATCTTGATAATGAAGGTTGAAATGTCTGTTAACGTAAATTACCTATGCTTCGAAGGAGAACAAGGGTTCTTGAAGTAAAAATTTTAATTTTTCTGCATTATGGGGTATGGGGACGTTACAAAATGTATTGTTTGAGTCTCTCTAGGTGAAGTTAGACCTGTTAGGGTAAGATTTCACCCTTGTCAGGTTTTTAGGTCAATCACTTTATGTGTATAAATAGGGAGCCACCCTCCCTCATTTAGACATACACTCACTCACTCAATATCACATGAGGAGAGAGAGAAGGAAAGGAAGGAGAGAGTGATAGCTACATAAGACTTCTTATTATTTGATTTTCCCATCTTATGATATTGTCTTAGTGATGGAACTATTCTGAGGAAGTTTGCAGGGGTTTCTCCTTTATTTTTTCCCCAAGGAAAATCTTTGTGTCTTATGTATCTACTCTATCTTATGTATCTTGTTGTTCTTGTTATTCTTTTAGATAAAGATCCTAATCAATTTGAATCAATTACAAAAACTAAAAACATATGGATTGTGTATTTCATTATTGTCATGGGTTAAATTTTACCTCATAGTTCATTTATGAGGAAAAACAATCTTGTTGCCTCATAGTTCCTTTATGAGGAAAAACAATCTTGTTGGTAGTGTTTGATGGCCAATGAAGGAATATTGGACGTGCAATAGAATGATGACAAAGCAATCTGGAGTTTCTATGTCGTGCCCCATTACCTCAAATGAGTAAAGAGGGGATTTAGTACATTACAATAGGTCTCGTAAGTCGTCATCATAAAGGGTTCTAGGATTTTGGTGCAACTGTAGGAGTATTCTACATGTTTTGAATCTAGATGCACCACAAATAGGGTTTTCATACTCTCTAGTGATTTTGATTAAATTTTTGTATGGATCACCTGTATCGCATCAAGAGAAAAATGGGATAATCAATGTCTCCTCTGGTAACTCACAGAATTACACCTAAACAACAAGGGGTCTACCTATTGGAAATATTATTCCTCCAAAGTGACTTATCAATCAATGCATGGACTCCTTATCATTCAACCACCATCTTATCCTTAAATACATCAATTCCTTAGGATGCTACAACAGATGTACTAACCTTGCACTCACGTTGATAGGAAATGATATCCTCACGAATGTTGTATTCCATGACATGGATAGCGCATGTATGTTGACTGAAATGATTAATAATAAAATAAAATTATAAACTCTTCTAAGGATATTATTTATCTATTGCAACAATTAAAATCCTATGATAATATCCATATAACCTAAATTAAAGACAATTTGACAACCATCTTTAATTTGGAAAATAAAGCTTGACAATTATCTATAGTAGAATTAAATGAAATTAGATTTAGCATAAAATCTATAAAAGATAAAATTCTTTCACAACTAATGAAAATCAACTCTATTGTTGTAATGATAAAAAAAATGGCTAAGTGCAATCTCCATATTGAGATGTAATTTAAAATTGATAAGGAATGCCAACATGTTAAAACTATGCAAACAACGTTACTTTTCAAACCCCATTAATTTACACAGTGAATTGAAGGCCCTATTTACCCTGATGCAATCAATTCATTGACATGTGCATTTATTTGAACACAAGAATGCAAAGAATGTTATTATTGTCATTTATTTATGTGCATGTATACACACGTTTGTGTGTATCTCTCCCAATATATACACATTTTTTCTTTTGAAAAAACTCATCTATATTCCAAAAGTGAAATATACATAAATTGTCTTGTATGTGTTGTTATATCTCTCTCTTATATAAATATCTCACATTTTGCATATATATATATTTTACCCTTAACCCATATCTTAGCTATAGGTATGTGTTCATACACACATACCTATACATATATAAATACCCAGTTACTTACATTAGGGGTTGAACACCTAAATACATATATATTAACAATAAGAAAAACATAAAAATATAATGATTTTCCCACAACACATAAAAATTGTCATTTTTCATTCCAAGATAGGGTCAAAGATTTCCATTATCAATTGGGTTCTTGACAAACATTTAAAAGGAAATTTCCATGTGCCCTAAACCTAGGTTTAGGGCTCTACCAAGTTTCTACAGTTATAAAGCATGAAGGATGGAATTCAATGTTGCTTTTATAAGAGTTTATGTGGTTATGAGGTTCAAAGCATGCACTAGATGTGAGGTAAAAAACTTATAATTAGCATTTTATTAGAGCTCAATCTAACGTCACTTTTTCTCTTTTGGGGTTTGTTGTGGATTACAAGAGCCGAACTTTACCTCCTTTCCCTTTAGAAATGTAGATTGTCTCATGACATTTTGAGACAAATAAAGTGATTTAGGGATTTTCTACCCTGTTAAGGTTTTGATTTGAAAGCAAGATAAAAATCATCGTAGCAAGGTTATAGAATATGGTTTCAAAATTGTAAACAATATCATAATAAGTCTTACTTTATATTTATCCAAAACTTTTTACTAAGTAAATTTTATTTATCTTCTCAGGTTGGAGCCACACATAGGTATTCACCATAACGTTTTAAATTGGATAGAAATGATACACTTCGTTGTTATTTCATATTCTTAGTATAGGAGCATTTTTTAGTATTTTCAAACCCACTCAAGGTCTTCATCGTGTATGTCCCTTGAGTTTAATTAGTTATTTTGAGCATGAGAAGATGACATGTAACATTAAGGGGATCATGTTTTTTTTCAACCAAAATAAAATTGCATTCTATTAAAAGAAACATAACATATTGTAATAAGAGACTTGTTGGTCTATCAAGTGCAAAAGAACCAAATCACAGCTCACAAAGCAAAAAGGATTGAGCATCCTTTTCATTTCTATATCAGAGAAACAAAAATTGCAATGACATGTATCTCTACTCCGAGAGTAGGACGTTTAGATTGAAGTCAAATATGGATTGAAATCAACCATGGATTTAATTCAACCTTGGTTTGAAGTCAACTATGTATTTAAGTCAACCATAGATTGAAGTCAACCTTTATACATAAGTATACTATCAGTTTAAGTCAACCATGGATTGTAGTCACCATTTTCATTTTATTTTTTATTTTTTTATAATAATAATAATTCACCAATCCTTTCTCACGCGTCAATCATCTACTAGCATGCCATATTCATTAAAATTAATATGGCTTATATAAGTCGAAGGGATATATCAACCACTTTTGAATGTGTGGTCATGGTTGATATACGCCTTCGGCATATATAAGCCATATTAATTTTAATGAATATGGCTTGGTAGTTTGTATTACACTAATGAATAGTTGACTTTAATACATAGTTGACTTTTAAGAAAGGATGCCTTCAATTAAAGATTGAATTAAATTCATGATTGACTTAAAGCCAAGGGTGACTTCAATCAAGGGTTGACTTCAATCCAGGGTTGTCTTTAATCCATGGTTGACTTCAATCCAAGGTAGAATTCAATCCATGTTTGACTTAAAGGTTGACTCCAGTTTAAGATTGATTTAAATCTAGGGCTCCCTCAGATCCATGGTTCACCTGAATACAAGGTTGAATTAAATCCAATGGTTAACTTCAGTACATTAATAATATAATTAATTACTTCAATCCATGTTTGTATTTGTTATACCTTGAAATAGCACTTCTTCGTCCGAGTAATGACACCGAATTTGTCGTTATAAAAAAGGACAACCTGGATAGAAGTAGCCATGTCTTTATAAGAGGATTGTACCTTTAATACTTGCCATTAAATTTAGTATCATATACCTTTGCATATCAATTCACTTGGAATATTTGACTTTCCTTTTAGCAACCTTTGTATCATACGTGAGTCTCCCTCAAGAACCCCAGGTATGGATCTTAAGAGTAGAATACGCGAGTTTCCTCAAAGGAAACCATTTATTATTTGTGAGTTGCTTCATTACAGGCCATGTATTTCATTAATAATTGTTAAAATAAAAAGATGATTAATGAAAGGGAAGTTGGGCTCGGTTTGGAAACCTCCCTAACTTGCCTAACCATCCTAGCCTTGAAATCCTTCATCACAAACAACTATTAAAAGAGGGGAAGGGTATGAGGAAAGGGGACCAACTTTGGAGGCAAAGTTATGTTGGAGAACTTTCATTGAAGAGAGGAGCAAGAGGACTAGTATCTAGGTCTTGGAAAGGAGTCTGATTAAGTAGAGGATTTGTAATGTTTCTAGAAACTCTATCAATAAATATTGGCATTTACTTCCATCATTATGTAATGAATTCTTTAATTGTTTTTTAGTAATGATCTAGATATTACTTTGTTTCTGAATTGCAATATTTGTTTATGTTCATTTCTCATATGTTATAAAAAATGGAGATATTTTGAAAAAAGTTGTTTTATTTTTGCAGGTGTTGAATATTGGAAGCAAAAGAGAATAAGCCAAGATAGGATCGATTATTGAAACAAGCCACACAACACCGATCCCTTTCTCTTTAATAAATGCTTGTAACTTTGTTTGTCTATCTCGAAACACACAATATGTTGGTGGCCTTCGAAACCCCAGCCATAGGATATATTTCCCTCGCACATTAGAGGAAATTTCAACTCAAAATGGGCCTCCTAAAAAAAATTAATAAAATAATAGTTAAAATAATAAAATAATATTTATTAATTTTGGAGGAAGAAAAGAAAAAAACAACTTTTTTGTTTTTATTTTCAACATATCTCCTTGTGTTTTTACTCAAATTTTGATCAGGAGATCTCGTTGGATGTGGAATTAAATTCCACATCCAACGAGTACCAACTCAGCATACTTTTGACAGACCCCGCTTACCCAAAAAAAGAAATACTTGGAAAAATGTGATGATGACATCATCATCACATTTTTCTAGGTATTTCTTGTTTTTTGGGTAGCGGGATGTATCAAAAGTATGCTAAGTTGGTACTCGTTGGATGCGGAATTTAATTCTGCATCTAACGAGCTCTTTTGATCGAAATTTGACTAAAAACACGAGGAGATATGTCGAAAATACAAACAAAAAAATTAGTTTTTTTATGATACCTATCCCCAAATTTATGGTAAAAAGGTGTTTAAAACCTATATGGTATTTCAATTTTAAAGCAAATTCATTGGCTAACACATGATGACATGGAATTTGAATTAGAGTTAAAAGGCCCATTTTGAGTTGAAATTTCCTCTAATGACAGAATTGGTGACTTGTTGATTCCTGGGAAGTAATGCTAGAAAACTACAAGGAAGCAATAGGAGGAGAAAGCACAACCTGAAAGGATTCAAATAATCCTACGCAAGGATAGTTCTATCCCCAAGTTTCTTGGTATGACTAACTCCTATGGATATTAGGCCTCTGTTGGCACTGTGTAGGAAGATCCAATGGATCTATCGTCCTAGTAGGAAGATCTGAAAGATCTATAGTAAAAGGTAAACTTATCCATGTAAGGTATGCTAAAACTATTTAATGTGATGAAGGGGTAACTAATTAATTAATACAAAATGAATTATCCTATAAGAAAAATTTCTCCAAGGAGTTCTAAAAGAAATTTTAAGTTGGTCAGAAGGGGTAACCAGTACCTGGTTATGTCCAGAGAAACTTTCTAACAAAGAGAAAATCTTAGCACCTGCAACTTTCTGCAATATTTGTTCCATTGGAGGAACAAGATAGTTGTCCTTTTCAGAGACCTTATTTAGATTCCTGAATTCTACACACAATATTATTTCCCCAATATTTTTACTAATGGGGACTAAATTAGAAATCCATTGTATGTGTCTTACTCGGAATATGATTCTGTCTATCAACAATTTCTCAAGTTCTTTCTTCACCGATGGCTTGAGACTAGGATGCATCTTTCTCAGCTTTTGTTGGTAAGGTTTGGCACTATGTTTCATAGGGATATTGTGTTGGATGATTTCTATATCAAAATTATTAAGGTCTTCATATGTCCAAGAAAACACATCCTTAAATTCCCTACAAAGTTTAAAAAAATATTTTTTCTCCTCGGGTGAGTAGTTAATCCCTAGATTAATGAGTTGAGGGTTGTGTTCGTTTTCCAAATTAACAGTCTTGAAATTCAGAGAAGAATGGTGTGTCTTACAGTTGGATTTCTTCTTAAATTTATCCTGTAATTCATAATATTTATCCATATTTATTATTGATTTAGGGATCAGGTTGGAATGAAAATTGGGATCAGATAATGACTTTTCATGATCAACTTCATCAATTGCTACATCTTTGAAATTTTCTTGAGCTGTCAGAAAGTTAATAATCTATTGGTAATCATCAAACACCTTCAAACTGATGACATTGTCTAGGGTAGAAGGTCTAAACATTAACTCGATGGAAAAAGTATCAGGAGACAAACCTTTAGGAGGGATCAACCTAGATGCAGTATTACCCAATAAATCAGCATCAAAATTTTGGGACCTAGGGACAGACTTAATGTTAAATGATTTAAAGGAATTAGTCAAATACCTAACAATTTTATGATAATTCATGAAACGGGGTGATATGAATTTGATATTATTTCTGAACTTATTTACAATTACCTCAAAGTCTCCATAGAATTATATTACCTAATCAACTAAATCAATTGCTTTTCTGAGTCCCTGGACAAAAGATTCTTATTCAAAAATGTTATTAGTGCACTCAAATTCCAATATGCAGGCAATCATGATCTTGGTGCCCTTAGGATCTATTAACATGCAACCTACACCAGACCCATCTTTTGATTTGGATCCAACAAAAAAAAAAGTCCATGAATCTAAATCTACTCTAAAGTTTGTATTTACATTATATACATTGTGTACAATGGAACCGAAAAATGGAACAACGATATAATTGACAATTTCATATTTATTTTCAATATTTTCCACGGGTGAGAAATCAACAAGAAAATTCTCAAAGACTGTATCACATGTGTAGTGTTCAACATGTGAGATAAAATAGATAGCATGCTCACTAGGTTCATTTAAATCAATGACTTTCTATTTCATGTATGGATCTCTCATGATCTTAATAATTTGATTAGGCTTGTAAGGGATCCATAAATGGGACTAATCACTAGCAAAATAACCTTTAATATTTTCTAAATAGTCTCTACTTAAACACATTCCATATGATTCGGGAATGTCAGTAACAACAATACCAATGGTCTTGTGAATCCTTGGATTAACAGATAGTTTTAAAAGGACACTTTTCAGCTCCTCTACTACCCTAACTCTAGATCTATCAAGTTGCACAATCTGCGTAGGGAAAGGTTCCCAAGATGCATTAATATTTTTACAAACAGACAGTGCCATAACATTGGGTGAATCACCTAATTCTACCATGCAATTGTGTACATTCATGTTCAATATCTCAAAGGTGAGTAAAAAGGGAGGGTTCTTCTTCCCACATGGTTTTTGTCTATCGGGCTTAGAATAAGTCTCTATATTGTTGTTATGATATTCCCTGGACTTATTTTAAAATCATTCTTTTGGGAATACTTTCTCTTGCATAATTTATTTTCATAAGTTCAAACAGAGAAATGTTAGCCTTATTCTTTTTCAAATCATCGACCAGATTATATTCAAGTTTAGGACTGATGGTTTCCTTTTGTGCCATTTTTTTCCTCTATTGGGACTAGAAGATGATGTTGGGGATTCTTGTGAAGTTTTCCCTTTACTTTTTGTATTGTAAGGGTGTTGCACATTAAAAACATCCTTAGGTTCATCTTCTTCCTCAGCCATAGGTAATTCAGAAAAATAGTTTATGGTATTAACATGTTGATCTTGTTCTTTCTCATATGGCTAAGAATTTTCGATCCCTCTAGGATCTTCCTTAACATCATCAGGGATATTTTGGGATTCAGGAACCATAGCCCTGAAAATGGCATAAATCTATTCAAAATTCAATCCATCCTCAAGATTTGGTGGGATTTGAGGAGGTTGGTAAGGTCTCCTAAAAGGTGGCCTTGCAGATCCTTTGTTATTGTTCTGATTTTCAGTGTTGTTCTTTTTTAAATCCACCATCTTATTGGAATTTTTCTGTAAAATCTTCTTCATGTTGTCCGTTTTGAAAGGATATTTATTTCATGTAGTGGGTTTGGGGAAGTTATCTTGAATCCTATGGTATGTAGAAGATTGGTCATCTTGAGTGTCTAGGTTTTCTTTCAAGAAAAACATGTCCTTTTCCACCTGGATTGCTTCCGCAAAATCCTCTTGCAAGTTTCTCTTGTGTTCTCTTTTAACCCACATGGAAATAGGGGTAGGTAGAACTTTGATGTAATAAGAAACCAATAGTTCTTCTGCTGGAATAACGTTTGCAGGGATTCTATTTTTTAGACAAGAGAATCTCTGCTTGAAATTTTTTACCCTTTCTTTTTCTTTTATTCTTGAAGAGGATAGATCCATGAATAGATATTTAGGAGTGCTATTATCCTCAAATAATGGATTATCTTGAATTTCAGAAAGTGTTTTATGTCTGGCTGTATTTTGATTATTTGTATCAATCTGTGGGTTATTAGTCAGAGAAGATTGGAATAATACGTTTGTCAGGTTCCAACACGTTTCAAGCCTCAGTTCCATTCTGGCAGTAATGTATTTAGTACTTTTCCTTTGTTTCTGAAGAGTGATATGCCCTCTAGTTTGTGATACAAATATAATTGCAAACCTTCTATTAACTGTTTCTAAGACAGGGATAGTAGGAACTGTCATTTGATTTTACATTGGTTTCATTATTGGTGTGGATGGCTACATCTGAATTCTAGTAACAAGCGGTGATCTTAGAGGAGGAGGTTTACTAGTGTTTTTCTTAGGCATGACTAATCATGTTACTAGTGTTTTGTTGTTGGATTTCTAAAATGGACTTCTTCAGATTTAAAGAGATACCGTACTTCTTGCGCCTTTCAAACACCTATTTGAGAGAAAACAAATGATCATGCCTCCTTTTAGAATAGATATTTATATCATCAAGATATACTACAACAAAATTATGTATCAACCCTCTAAAATCTATATTTATAGATCTCTGAAAAGTGGCACCTGCATTAATTAATCCAAAGGCATTCTCCTATAAGTAAAAGTTCCCCAAGGCATTCTAAAAGCATTTTTATGTTGGTCAGAAGGGGTAACCAGTACCTAATTGTATCCAAAGAAACCATCTAATAAAGAGAACATCTTGGCACCTGCCACTTTCTGCAATATGTGTTCCATTGGAGGAACATGATAGTTGTCCTTTTCAGATGCCTTATTTAGATTCATGAATTCTACACATAACATTATTTCCCCATTATTTNCTTGGCCCCTGCCACTTTCTGCAATATGTGTTCCATTGGAGGAACATGATAGTTGTCCTTTTCAGATGCCTTATTTAGATTCATGAATTCTACACATAACATTATTTCCCCATTATTTTTACTAATGAGGACTACATTAGAAATCCATTATGTGTGTCTTACTGGGAATATGATTATGGTTTTCATTAGTTTCTCAAGTTATTTCTTCATTGATGGCTCAAGACTAGGATGCATCTTTCTCATCATTTGATGGTAAGGTTTGAAACTAGATCTCGTAGGTATATTGTGTTGGATGATTTTTGTATCAAAATTATTAAGTGTTGATGTATTTGTAACTTTGGAATGTATTCACTTATATTGTACCTCGATGTTCTTATCGAGAGAATCATTTGTATTTCATTGTACCCCAATGTTCCTATAGGGAGAGTCATTAATATAATAAAGTCATGTAAAGTCATTGAGTTTAACCCTTCCTTGTAAGTCAGGGCAATAGTCCCCATAATTGAGTTTAGGTTAAACCTCCTTATTGATCAGGGGGGGAAAGTCCCCATAGTTGAGGGGCACTCGGGTTATTAGACTCTCTATTTGTCACACACACACACTCAACTGGGGTGCATGAGTGAGAAAGAAAGTGCTGGTGTTGGAGTAGGGTCCCACAGCTACAGAAGAAGCTGCTAGTTCAGCGGACAGATAGTTTTGGCGGATAGACAAGATAGAGCTACGACGCCGTAGAAGGTTTCCAGCTGCAGAGCAGAGCTGAAAACCATGACTTTTAAGATAGAGAAGTCAAGGAAGATGACGGTACTTGAGCGGCCAAGAAGAGAGAGCTCACCCACTGCATTGAAGGAAGCGGCGGAAGACAGGAGGGCTCAGCTACCCTCATAAAGGAAAAGGAGCAACAAGGCTGAGCCATTGAAGACAAAGGACAGCCAGGGAAGCAGCGTCGGTACCCATGGTCAGCGTTGGGAAGCATGGAAGACTGCAGGAAGCTGTGGTGAAGGGAAGCGGTGCATAGTACCCATGATCAGCGCCGGGAAGCATGGAAGACTGCAGAGAGATGTGGTGTGATGGACAGCGGCTACCTCAAAGTACAGATACACCGACTATCACTAGTTAGGGTTTGGGTTACTGTTGGGATAGGCCCACAGTGTTGAAATGGTGAAACCTTCGGGCCGCCTATAAAGGGATGTATTTTGTATTGTAAAAGGTTGGTGGGTTGGAATTTTGAGCAGTTTAAGCCATCCAGTTAGCTAGTTAGCCATTGAGTCTATTAGCTCACAGCTACTTTGTATTGTAATAGAGTTGAGCTCTGGTTCTGTTATTAGCTGTAGTACCTTATTGTAACCAGTAGCTGGCTCATAGAGCATGCATGTAACAATCCGCAGGGATCGACAGAGAGGGAAGAGTATATTGTAAGAGAGACAATATAGAGATAGAAAAGATATCTAAGAGAGAAGATCTCAAGCTGCATATGCGGTGCAGCAGAACTGTGTTTACCTTCCCTTGAGCTATAATAGAAACACAGTTCTGTGGACATAACTTCCATCCTGGAGGTGAACCACGTTAAAATCGAGTTTTATATGATTGAGTTACGTGCTGTGTTTACTTGTTGCATCTAACAGTTAGTATATAAGACTTTGCTTACAGTTTAATGTATGAATGCGTTATTCAGTTCGCAGTAATATAGAAGGATAGATATAAGTTGAAGTCTTTGGCAGGTTGTATGCGGGTTCATTTATGCTTTGCTTGAAACAGTTACTAGTCGTAGTTTTAAACAGCCCGTCATGTTGAGTCCTGCAAGTCGACACGAACAACACTAAGTGCACTGAGCCACAGGAGTAGGATATTGCAGGGAGGCGATACCGCATCGGCAGAGGAGCTATGGTGAGCGATACTGTAGGTTGAGGACTTAACGTTGGGAAGAAGTTACATGTTGACTGGTGCGCGGAGATGCGATAAGGCTAGAGTCATCGCGAGTCGATGGAAGTTGCGCAACGTGGAAAGGGAACTGTGCGACTGGAAGAGAGAGATCTCGCGGCTAGAAGAGTTGCGAGGCGAGGAGTTTGCGCGACGCGAGCGGGGAAGTCATGCAACACGCAGAGAAAGAGACTTTGCGGCTAGCAAAGCTGCGAGTCGCAAGTAGGATGCCACAGAACCTGGTCCAAGATGCTTGAGTCCTTGGCCAACCCATTAGAATCACTTTGGGTGAGACTTCAGGCCTCTTCGCGGTCTGTCGCCGAAAGGGCCAGTGAGCTAGGGGTGTTGTTGGTTAAACACAGTAAACCTAGGTCTGCCCATGATAGCCAACAAATGGTTTCGTTGTCGGTTTTGAACAAACTAAGCACTGATGTTCTGGTGGTGCCCTACTAGAGACGAACTCAACGAGTGGGTTTGGTCTAACCTGAAAGAGTTTTCCGAACGAGAGAATAGGATTCCTAAGCTAAACACAGAGGCCTGGTTACAGAAACATGTCCTTACAGACATCCATGCGATATTTTTTACGACCTTTGGAAATGAGCTTTACGACTGGTTATCAAAGTTGACCGATACAGGCATATTCAAAAAGAAAAGAGACATTGTCTGGACACCGAAGCTGATTTAGACCGTGGAGAACCTTGATAATCCCCTCACAAGAGCAGTAGACTTCTACCTTGCGAGTGTGCTAGGAGGCTTCATTACAGAGTTTGCAATTGACTAGATGAAAAGCTTCAGCGAGGCTGAGCGCTACTTCTTCAAAGGATATCATGGTAAGTACCTAAGATCTTTAAACTTGTCCATTAAGATGCTATTACATGAAAAAGGAACAATGGATCTATTTTCAGATGAATAAGTAGAAATAGTAATGTCACAAGAGTTTGAAAGTGATTTTGATGACATTGGAAGAACACGAAGTGGAAAGAAGTATAAAGTAGATTTCAGATCTCCAATATTTGAAGATAGTTCAGATAGTACTAGACAGCAGAGTCATAGTACCACAGAAGGAATAGAGGGGGGTATCCCTTACCACGCTTACACCCCACAGAAACAGACCGGGACTTAGAACAATCCCGTAGGAACTACATCCAGTAGCTCACAGGCAGTACCTACCACCGCTACATCACCTCCACCTACACCGCCGAGTGGTAGTAACATAGTGAATCAACATCCACCATTTAGAAATAGAATGGGGGATGATATGAAGCTACCTATATTTAAGGGAACAGGGGCATAAGACCTAGAGCAGCATTGGTTTCTATGTGAAGCCATGTGGACCATTAAAAAAATCAATGACGATAACCTTAAACTTGTACATTTGGTCACCACACTAAGAGATAGAGCATTAACATGGTACATAAAGTATACCACAGTACCCAAGACACTTGCCCAGGTTAAGACCGCAATGATTAAAGAGTTTAAGAAACCTAAGTCTGAGTCACAGTGTATTACAGAAGTCAAAGACATCAAGCAACTACCTACAGAGTCGGTGTGGGACTTTGATCAGAAATTCAAAGCCCTTATCAACCAAGTCAGTTTTGAGTTCGCGCCGGAGCAGCATAAGGAATGGTTTATTACAGCACTGCTCCCTCACATTAGACTACTGTTAATGCAGCAGAAAATCCAGACGCAGGATGATGCATTGGAGATGGAAATGAAACTGGAGGCTTCACCTCTAGCTGAGAGCAGTACATGCATGGCAACCTTACAAAACTAGTTGGCTAATCTCACATTACAGTTACATGAACTTAAGAAAGGGAAAGAGGTTACGCAAGACATATGGTGTGTAAAATGTAAAGCACAAGGCCATAGTAAAGACAATTTCCTGGTCTTTGTAGAATATATAGCAACAAGGGCTCCTAACCCCTTACCACAGACCCACAGACCGTGGTACGAAATATGCAAAACACGAGGACAACTACCTTACCAGTGCCCTCTACTTCAGAAGTACACGCAGACACCTAAGAACTTATACTGTGTCTTCTGCAAGTCTATAGGCCATGATGAACACGATTGCATAGCCTATGATCTCATGGTTGGAGCAAAGAAAGACTTGTACAGAGTCCAATCAGAGACATAGGGTCCAGCAGCAGGACCACAGCCTAATCCAGCTAATGGTGGCCGTCGAGGAGGATTCAGAGGACGAGGCCGTGGAGGAGGCTTTGCACGAGGAGAAGGTTTTGGCCGTGGTCGCGGACCAGTTACTTGTTACAACTGCGGAGTTGTAGGACACTATGCTAGGGATTGTCAGAGCCCCACTACCACTTGTAACTACTGCAAATATTATGATCGTACTATAGAGGAGTGCCCTACCTTGATGGCTAAGATCAGAGAACCTAAGCCAGCAGTACACCAGAACATCCAGCTTATTGCTGCTAAGCATAAAAAGCCAGAACCAAGAGTCAATATTGTGACTCGTAGCAGTGTTTCTACCAATGAGACATCGCAAGAGATGGAAAAGAACACAGGGCAGGAGTGGGTGCGCAGAGCTCCTAGTAAAGCAACACCACTCGACCTGCAGAAGAACAAAAAGACATTTCAGGAATCTAAGGCTTTCTTTGATGAACCTACACAATCAGAATCATAGGTACCGCCGTCTAGGGGTGTATCGCAGCAAGCACCTTGTGGCGATAGCCTTGTACAGACATCGCAGGCTACCACATCAGAAATATGCGATGAGGACGAGATGACAGGAAGTGTACATTCCTTCCTGCGAAGTTGTTTAAAACTTGTAAGAAATGAGCAAGCTATCACAGAACTTCAGCGCATCATAGATCATTTTTAGCCATCTTCTTCTATGAGTAGTACACCGCATGCTATTCATAATATTACAGGACATACAAGAACAGGAAGAGAGATGCGACTCACAGCGCAGGTTGGAGAGTTTGAAATGGATGAAGTGATCCTAGATCTAGGATCAGACGTGAATGTTCTGACTAAGCAGACATGGGAACAGATTGGTATCCCTAAGTTAATCAGATCACCTATCCATCTGAGATTAGCTAATCAGCGGCGAGTATCACCTCTGGGTCGGTTACTGCAGGTACCAGTTGACATTGATGGAGTTCGCAGCTTCGCGGACTTTGAAGTCATAGAAATCATTGGCGATAGTAGACTGTATCTAGCACTACTAGGCATTGATTGGGCGATCAGTAACATGGCTGTTATCGACCTAAAGAGAAGACAAATGACCTTTGACGATGCCCAGATCCGGGTCATCGCGCCGTTGGACCCCTTTCAGGGTCCTAGATATATCGAACCTATCCGAGCAGAGGAGGAGGCACGTAACATGGAAAGTCTCTATCAAATGACCACAAACCAGAGCGACTACGTCAATCCGACTGAAGAAGGGAACATTATTTGGCGATGTAACAGCTCATGCGCATCAGATTCAGATGTTGGTCTAGAGAACTGGTAGAACAAACTTCATGAAGTCTCAGCGCGTAGATGCGCGTACTTGACTAAGTCACTGCGATGGATTGGCACAGAGATCAATGAGATTCCATCATTTCATGGTCTAACAGACATCCAGGACTTCCTTGAGTAGTTTAAACAATAGATTACTCATGAACAGAGGATCGCAGCTATGGACCTTGCAGTACGAGCCACACCTGCAAGATGGTGGTATGCACATAAAGAGAACATCGCATCATGGGATGATATTAAAATATTGATGGCGATTAGATTTTCTATTGACAGGGAGTATGTCTAGCAGAAATACATAGGAGAGAGTGACCCCGGGACACATATTCAGACATGCGAACAGAGCTGGTCGGACATTCCCGAGAATGAATGGGTTCACCAATTCATTCATACTTTGGATACAGTTCCAAGGAACTGGTATATAGAGACTGAACTACGCAAAGGAACAACTACATGGCCACTAATGATAGATAGCTTCCTACTCACCTTCGCTTTTGAATCTGAGTATCCAAGTGACGGTCAAGCCCTACAAGTAATAAAGAGTAAGATATTTGAGGATTGTACCATATCAGAGTTAGCTCAACCTGAGTGGGCTATCCAGCTAAAAGAGGCGTTAGAGTGTTATAATTTTGCATCTAAACCAGGGGAGGAGGATGAAGATCCTCGCAACACCAACATTCTGGATTCAGAAGGGACTCGCGATGTTGAGGGACTACAGTTAGAAATTCCATCAATTACAGAGCCCATCAAGATAAAAAAAATCAATATTGGCATAGACACAGAACCTAAGTTTGCCTCTATTGGAGACTATTGGAACGATGAAACAGTCGGACAAATTGCAGACTTGTTACATGACTATCAGGACCTATTTCCCACCAAGTTCACAGAGATGAAGGGAATAGTTGGAGACCTGGGAGTCATGAGGATACCATTGAAGGAGGATGCTAGACCAGTCAAGCAACGTCCATATAGATTAAATCCACGCTACAAAGAAAAATTCAAGGATGATATCAATAAGATGCTAGAAGCAGGCATCATTGAGCCGGTAGAAGAAAGCGAATGGGTTAGCCCCATGGTCATGCACAAGAAGAAAACCAAAGGAGACATTAGGATCTGTGTCAATCTGCACAAGCTCAATGATGCATCACTTTACGATCCATTTTTGACACCGTTCACTGATGAGGTATTAGACAACGTGGGAGGATAGGAGGTCTACTCCCTCACTGACGGCTTCTCAGGCTACCATAAGATCAGAATACATCCAGAAGATCGATCCAAGACCACCTTTGCAACAGAATGCGGCTCCTTCCAGTATACGCTAATGCCCTTTGGTCTTAAGAATGCACCAGCTATATTTTCTAGAGTAGTAGTTGTTGTATTTAAGGAATACATCCATAAATTCCTAGAAGTATATTTTGATGATTGGACTCTATTCGGACTAATTGACAAGCATATATGAGATTTAAGACTAATTTTAGAGAAATGTAGGCAGTACCATATTTCTCTAAACTTGAAGAAATGTATATTTTGTGCACCATTTGGTATTTTGTTGGGTCACATTGTTTGCAGACAAGGCTTGATGGTAGATCCCACAAAGATTGCCATCATTGTAAATATTCTAGCACCAAAATTAGTCAAGCAACTGAGGACAGTACTTGGTCATACCGGGTATTACAGAAAGTTCATCAAGGGCTACGTAAAGATTACAGCACCAATGGAGAAATTGCTAAAGAAAGATGTAAAATTCCTATGGAATGAGGAATGTCAGCAGATCCTAGACACACTTAAAGAGAAGATGGTTACAACGCCCATCCTAGTATTTCCAGATTGGACTAAGCCATTTCATGTACATGTGGATGCATCTGGCATCGTACTAGGGGTTGTTTTAACGCAACCAGGAGAAGGGGATATTGACCATCCTATCGCATATTCCAGTAAAAAGCTGTCGACGGCAGAAAAGAACTACACCACAACAGAAAGAGAAGGCCTAGCTATAGTGTATGCGCTGCAGAAGTTCAGGAACTACCTATTGGGTGCCTCGTTCAAGATGTTTACTGACCATTCTGCATTGAAGTATCTGGTCAATAAGCCAATGTTAGGGGGGAGAATCTACAGATGGTTACTACTCTTTCAGGAGTATGATTTTGAAATCATTGTTAAACCAGGAAGATTGAATGCTAGACCTGATCATCTGTTGTGGATAGACTCAGGAGAAGAGCCAAGTAACCTAGAGCACAATTTTCTAGATGCGCAGTTGTTTTCTATCTAGTTCACAGATGACTACTATGCCGATATTATTCACTTTCTCACTACAGGATCAGTACCTGATGAGTTCACTAAGCAGCAAAAGAAGCAGTTGGTTGTTAAAGCAGCAGACTTCACCCTGATCGCAGGACACCTATACAAGTTAGGACCAGATGAAGTTTTGCGCAGATGTGTGATGCCGCATGAAAAAGATGCTATTATCAGAGAGGCACATTCAAGAACCGCAAGAGGTCATTTCACAGGAAATCCAACTGCGCAGAAAATCCTAGCTGCAGGATTATGGTGGCCTACGTTGCATAAGGATACCAAGGACTTTTGCAGATGTTGTGATATCTGCCAGAGGGTAGGAAAACCCTCGCGATGTGATGAAATTCCACTGCGACCACAGGTTACGCTACGTGCATTTGACAAGTGGGCTATAGACTTTGTGGGTCCTATCAACCCACCAGGAACAAAGTACCTCCCCGGATGGGTAGAGGCCAAAGTAGTAAGAAATTGTGATGCTGCTACAGCCGCACAGTTCCTTTTTGAGAACATCATAAGTAGATTTGTATGCCTAGTAATTTTGATGAGCGATTAAGGAACACATTTCTTGAACTGCACCATTGAGGCCTTGACAGAATAATTCCAGATTCAGCACCATAAGATCACTCCCTACCACCCACAGGCTAACGGTATGGTGGAGGCCTTTAACAAGATTTTAGAAAACGCTCTTACTAAGATCTGCAATAGCCAAAGGAATGATTGGGACCTCAGAGTTAACGCTGTATTATGGGTGTATAGGGCCACATGCAAGAAACTTACAAGACACACACCTTTCAGCTTGGTGTATGGACAGGAGGCTGTTATGCCTATAGAGTATACTCTTCCTAGCTTACGAATCGCTTAGATCACTGGGATGACTGATACAGACACAGTGGAGGAAAGGCTAGTGCAGCTGCTTGCCTTAGAGGAAAACAGATTCATTGCTGGATTCCATCAGAAAGTGCAGAAGGCACGAGAAAAAGCTTGGCATGATAGACACATTAAGAGCAAGACTTTCCAGATCGGAGA
Organism: Pseudotsuga menziesii; assembly: GCA_001517045.1. Classification (NCBI taxonomy): domain Eukaryota; kingdom Viridiplantae; phylum Streptophyta; class Pinopsida; order Pinales; family Pinaceae; genus Pseudotsuga; species Pseudotsuga menziesii. Next base: position 236,863 of record LPNX011183313.1, read on the forward strand.
CCTAGTACTCCTCTATGACAACAAATTCATTAATCTTCCAGGGAAGTTCAAGACGCATTGGCTGGGGCCATATCAAATACAGCAAGTTACAGAGGGAGGTGCCATTCAGCTCAGCCAGCTGAATGGGGAGCTTCTTCCCACATTGATTAATGGCAGTAGGCTTAAGCTCTATAGTGATAGCCACCCCACCTCTCAGCCCTAGCTTAGCCAGTTTATGGTGGTGCAGATGTCTAGTCTAGTTGAAAGGAGGCATCGCACCAGGAACTAGTCTACACCGGCAGGTATCATAAGTATGAGGAATCGCATAAGGCCGGTTCATTTTGCGCAAGTCATGAGTGGCTTGATAAGAAAAAATTTAAAAAAAAATGCTTACTTGTTTGCGCAGGTGATGCGGTGTTCAGCGCAACAGTGTGATGTTTCCCCGTTCCACGTATCCAGTTTTTCAACTGATAGAGGGCCCATCACGTCGCCCTCTGACATGCCATTAATGAGGAAGTGACTCGTATCCCTTACCATAGATTTGGCTATAGCATAATTAAGTTTCTAGATTTGGCAAATCTTCAACGAGACTGGCACCTGTACACACACGCTTCAAGGGAAACATGATCGGATTTCACCATTTATTGAGGATCGAATGATGGGTGTCATCTCGTCCATGCAATTATGACGACCGATGGGTCCAGTCAAGATTACCGTTGCGTCCGGGATTGCTACTTTCGGCATAAAAGTAGAAATTGATCATTCGAGAGGGTTACACTTGCAAAAACCCGAGAGCTATAGAGTAAGCTGTTCAGAGTTTCATGTGCAGAGTTCACCCAATTATAGAGTGCTGTGATTCCTAGAGTTCGAAGCCATTGCACACCCAAGACATTCCACCAAGTGGGTTCTGTTCAAGGAGGAACCTATAGAAGACATTTTGAGCAGGTTTGAGCGTGACGGCCTTAGAGGTATTATGACGACACCGCCTAAGGGCGCCTAGCTAGGTTCATCACAGACCAGACAGCCGCCATGGACGAAGAGGCAGTCTCAGATAGTAGAAGAATCTAATTTAGAGTTGGAGTTAGAAGTTCATACTGCAGCAGACTACATTATGCCACGAGTTGAAGGCGCACCAAAAGTAAAAATTCCCAAGAGTGGTAAGTTTCCTGTTCCCATACCACATATTGATTCTCGAGTAAGGGAAGATGGAGACCTATTAGGATATGCAGCTGTTGCTAAATTCATAGATTATAACCTGGCCGACGCTAAGACATATCCCCAGTTCCAGCCGGACCAGTACCTTATAATTCAGAAGAACCCAAGGACAGGTGTAGATGATTATATTCCCATGGACCATGTTTAGATCCTTGAGCGCTCAGGCCTGCTCAATCTATTGAGACTACCACATTTCGGACGCAGTGTAGAGGTTAATGTCATGGTGCGCATCCTACTGTCTTGTTTACATGGAGGTTACCTTTGGCTTGGTAACAAGGTCGACCTGAATGTCGACCTCATACATCGCATCACTGGCCTGTCCAAGACTGGTCAGCACCCAATGATAGATACAACAAGAAAGACCAAGGAACCCAAGCTATCACCCACCCTAGTTGCCAGGTACCAACTACAGAGAGGAGGTCGAGCTTACAATATTTCAAGCATATCAGAAAAAACACTCAGCTTTACAGCTAGCTTGCTTGTAGGAAAATTGTTAACTAAGGTCCGGCCCAAGGAAGTTACAGGGTCCATAATTAAACTTGCTATACAGGTTGCAGAGGGGGAACATTTCAACTGGTCTTTATTTTTGTTAAATATGTTTCAAGCAGATTGTTTGGCGGCACAGGATGAGGCCACCCACCATTTTCATTTTTCATGGTTGATTATACTCTGTGCATTTGTAGGGTGGAAGGAGCCACCCCATACCCAATTTAAGCAGCTAGCAAGCAGTGAGCCCAGAGGGGTGCGCTATACAAACTTATGGGAGACTAACCACCCAGAAAATAAAAAGCTCAATGAGATAGTATTCTATGAACACTATATGCTGCTGAAGAAAGTCGTCCTAGAAGTACCACGGATCAGCAAAGATGTTGTAGATGCATATGATGCTCGGATTAATTTTATGGTGGACCACCATAGAATCAAACTGAGACCAAAGAGGACTACAAGGGATGATTGGGCTCCTGGCTGGTTCAGGATGACAGCGCAGGATATCGAAGGAATCATTAAAGACTTTGATGCCCAATGGAAGCGAGAATACAAAGATACCACACCTCTACAATCAGATACTGCACAGATAGACCCAGTAGACAAGAGTAAAGACAGAGTAGAAACCCAGACACAGGATGAAGAGGATACATCAGAGGAGGAGCCCATGAAGAAAAAACAAAAGGTTACAAACCCAACTGGGGAGATTAAATTGACAGCTGATGACTATGACCAAATCGCAGTAAGAATAAGGGACAGAATGAGCGACACATTTCAGGCGATGCAGGCATCACAGGGAAAGATGCAGGGGGCCATAGACTAGCAGTTAGGCGAGTTGAAAACACTGACTGAGAAAAATACCATAATCCACACTCAATTGAGCAAGGTGCCAGCAGGAGAAAGTTCGAAACAGTCGATCTCCCATGAAGAGATCCTAGTGAAGGGTCGTCTCAACACAGTTTTGATTCCACCAGGGAGCATCAGATTCCCTGTGTCGATGACAGATCCACCAGTATAGTTTAGGCAAACGATTGAGGTTAACCTCGTATATTTTCACATTGATCAGTTGCAGATGATCCAGCAGCAACTAAGCGCAGAGCTTAGAGGTAGAGAGCTTGCGACTTATCAAGAAAATACACAGCTAATGCAGAAGAATGCAGCACTTGCCACCAGTTTTCAGAAGAAGGAAGATGAAGTACAAACATATGAAGAAAGGGAACATGATCTTTCTCAAGTCCTACAAAGCATCGCATTGGAGTTACCCCAATGCCACATTGAATTCACCTTGCCTCTACCGCAGAAGGTAAGAAGAGTTGCAGACATAGCAAAGGCTCTAGAGGAAACAGTAGCCAGGATGGAAGAAGCAAAGGCCAAGATGGAAGAAGACCACCAAGCGCAGATCGAGGAGCTTGAGGCTCATGCACGGGACACTTCCCAGGTAGACAAGCAAGCGAGAGTAGAGGCCTTTCGACTCGTTTCTGCACAAATGCAGTCTCGTATCAATGACGCACTATCAGTACTAAATGATGCGACAAACACATGGTCAGACTTGGATCAGCTACCTGAGAAAGTAGAAATCCAGGAAAATATTCAGCAGATAGAGAATACCACGGCGGCAATGAAAGAACAAATTAAGAGCTTAGTAGCTCTTCAGAAGATGAGGAAGACAAAGGAGATGAACCACTTGCAGCAGGAGGCGCAATGATTAAGAACAAAGGAGATACACATCAATGACCTGTTTCAACCCTACCAGGAGTAAATCACTGAGTTAGTCGATATAGTTGAGCAGAAAGTGAAGGAGTTCACTACCACCAGAGAGGAAACTGATGCAACAGAAGACGCCAGTATTAGTCAAGATTTGCTTGACTCGGCACGAGAGTGTGTTGAAGTGATGCAGAAGGAAGTCACAGGACTTCGCGATAGGTTGCAACAGACTTCGCAGGAAGCCAAGGAGAAGCTACAGCAGGAGAAGCTCGCTGGTAGTGGCTTGGGGACGAGCCACAAGTAAGTGTTAGGGGACTGTTGGAGCAGGGTCCCACAGCTACAGAAGAAGCTGCCAATTCAGCAGACAGATAGTTTTGGCGGATAGACAATATAGAGCTATGACACCGTAGAAGGTTTCCAGTTGTAGAGCAGAGCCGGAAACCATGACTTTTAAGATAGAGAAGTCAAGGAAGACGACAGTACTTGAGCGACCGAGATGAGAGAGCTCACCCACTGCATTGAAGGCAGTGGCGGAAGATAAGAGGGCTCAACTACCCTCATAAAGGAAAAGGAGCAATGAGGCTGAGGCATTGAAGACAAAGGACAGCCAGGGAAGCAGCGGCGGTACCCATGGTCAGCACTGGGAAGCATGGAAGACTGGAGGAAGCTGTGGTGAATGGAAGTGGTGCATAGTACCCATGATCAGCGCCGAGAAGCATGAAAGACCGCAGAGAGCTGTGGTGTGACGGATAGCAGCTACCTCAAAGTACAGATACACCAACTGTCACTAGTTAGGGTTTGGGTTACTGTTGGGATAGGCCCACAGTGTTGTAATGGAAAGACCTTTGGGATGCCTATAAAGGGATGTATTTTGTATTGTAAAAGGTTGGCGGGTTGGAATTTTGAGCAGTTTAAGCCATCCAGCTAGCTAGTTAGCCATTGAGTCTGTTAGCTCACAGCTACCTTGTATTGTAAAAGAGTTGAGCTCTGGTTCTGTTATTAGCTGTAGTACCTTACTATAACCAGTAGCTGGCTCATAGAGCATGCATGTAACGATCCACAAGGATCGAAAGAGAGGGAAGAGTATATTGTAAGAGAGACAATATAGAGATAGAAAAGAGATCTAAGAGACAAGATCTCAAGCTGCATATGCGGTGCAGCAGAAATGTGTTTACCTTCCCCTGAGCTATAATAGAAACACAGTTCTGTGGACGTAACTTCTATCCTGGAGGTGAACCACGTTAAAATCGAGTGTTATGTGATTGATTTATGTGCTATGTTTACTTGTTGCATCTAACAGTTAGTATATAAGACTTTTCTTACAGTTCAATGTATGAATGCGTTATTCAGTTCGCATTAATATAGAAGGATAGATATAAGTTGAAGTCTTTGGCAGGTTGTATGCGGGTTCACTTATGCTTTGCTTGAAACAGTCACTAGTCGTAGTGTTAAACAACCTGTCATGTTGAATCCTACAAGTTGACATGAACAACGCTAAGTGCGTTGAGCCACAGGAGTAGGATATCGCAGGGAGGCGATACCGCATCGGTAGAGGAGCTGCGGTGAGCGATACCGTAGGTTGAGGACTTAGCATTGGGAATAAGTTACATGTTGACTGGTGCACAGAGATGCGATAAAGCTGGATTCATCGTGAGTCATTGGAAGTTGCGCGACGTGGAAAGGGAACCGTGTGACGGGAAGAGAGAGATCTCGCTGCTAGAAGAGCTGCGAGGTGAGGAGGTCGTGCAACGCGAGCAGGGAAGTCATGCAATGCGTAGAGAAAGAGACTTTGCATCTAGCAGAACTGCGAGTCGCAAGTAGGATGGCATAGAACCTGGTCCAAGACGCTTGATTCCTTGGCCAACCCATTAGAATCACTTTAGGTGAGACTTCAGGCCGCTTCGTGGTCTATCACCGAAAGGGCCAGTGAGCTAGGGGTGTTATTGGTTAAACATAGTAAACTCGGGTCTGCCCATGATAGCCAACAGCTGGCACAAGTGAGAGAGATCAGATGTCAAAGATCATATTTGTGTTTTTGGATTTTACTTTTGCTAATGGTGCTCATTCTATCTCTAAGGAAGTTGCAGGGTTTTGTCCTTTACGGTTTCCTTAAGGAAAATTCTTTGTGTCTCTTGTCTCTTGTGATTATTGTTGTGCATGTTATTCTCTTAGATAAGTTCCTAAGATAATACTGTCTAATTGATAAAAATCTAACATGGTATCAGAGCTAACCTAAGAAGAAGATGTTGTGCAGCTGTAGAATCTAGCTCTTCTTACTTTTTGGGTCTCTCTCAACAATCCATCAGCAAAAGGATACTAGGATAACTCTCCATTGAAATTTGCATCTTTCTATCAAAGCAGAATTTGATTTCGGGCATTTTCAGTTTTTGCTTCGAGAAACTATGGCTTTTTACAGAAGAGGAATTTTTGAGTGAGCCCAGCATAGGATTTCTCTCCTCATCAAAATTGAATTTTAGAGACCAAGTTCTAATTTTTTGGTTTAGTAAAACTCTGGAAAATTCAAACCCTAGTTTGAACCAGGCCTAAAAACCCTAAAATACTAAAATGGGTAGTTTTGGTACATTCCCTGTATCTCAGGATTGGAGAAGTCTCAAGGGCCAAACACTTCACATGCTGAATATAAAATCTTTATGTATCATGTGTAAAAATTTCAGTCTCGAATTCGCTATATTCTAGGAGATATGATTCCTCCAAATCAAGGTTCCATCCTCTTCTTGGATTCATCCCTAAACATGACACCTAGGACTAATTGCTATATATAACGATACGAAGGTCCAAATTAAATTTCACAAGATGTTTCAGATAGGGAAGAGAATGTAGTTTCTATGGTAACATTTTCAGACCCTGATTATGAAACTAGGACATGTGGCATTCCGTATAAGTTCATTATTCTGAACAGTCCTGAAATAAGTCACCTTGGGAAAACTATCATAAGTCCCAATTGGTGAAACCAATTCTAATCAAACCTATGGTGTTGGAAATATAATATACAAGGATACCTTAGTAAAAAATTTCATACACATAGGAGCATTATTTTAGGAGATACCACAGCAAACATATCAGGCAATTTTGTAGAGCAAATGGGAAAACTAGAGCTTCTTGTTTCGGGAGCTTCCCTCCATTGTTTTCAAAAAAGGATTACATTGGATAGATCGCCTTGAAGAGGCCCATATTTATATCCAATCATATCTAAAATATTCCAAGTTTTGAAAATTAGGGTTTCTCTGACAAACCCTAGATCAGCCAACTCTGGAACTAGGATGGACACCTCAAATCGGTAAGATCTAATATTTTGCTATTTAGAGTTGAGGTTCTCATTTCAAGATGACTAATCACACCATATTGATGACAAGCTTGGTGAAGGTGAAAAATTCCAAGCATGTAAGTATAGGATTTCATTGGTTCTTGAATAAAATGAATTGGACACTTACATAAGTGGAGAGGTACCAGTTCCATAGGGAGATGAGGCTAAAAGCATTACATAAGAAGAACTTAGTCAAGGCCAAGAAGATCATTGGTGATTTAATAAAGGATCACCTTATACCCCAAGTGTCTTCCCTAAAGACACCTAAAGAGATGCTTTATTCCTTGACCAAGTTATTTGAAGGGAAGAACATAGAATAGGAAGATGACCTTGAGAAAATAGTTGAAGAATGTGAAGATCCAGAATGCAGAGACCATACAGTCATACTTTACAAGGGTCTCTCAAATCAAAGAACAACTTGAAGAGGTAGAAGAAGAAGTGGAGAATGTAAAATTTGTGATAACCACCTTGAATGGCCTCCCAGGATCATGGGATTGATTGATTCGAGGAATGTGTGCCAGAATGAAGTGATTACTTTCAACAGAATCTGGGAAGAGCACACACAAGATGAAGCTCGACCCATAATAAGAGAAGATAAGATGGGAGCAACTAAAGATCAAGCGCTCACGATTCAAAGAATATCCCTCAAGCGAATAGGAATATGAAGAAATCAATTCTTGAATAGACTCTTATCCATATTGAGCATTTGGATAAGAAATGATGCTGTTATGAATGAAGAAGATGAAGCTGAAAGAAGGAGTCTACCCACGAAAAAAATAAAGATAAGTATTCAATTGTCATTTCATGATATTTTTTTGTTATGCATTCGTTTATATTCAGTTGATGTATTATGCATGATAGAATGTTTGCATTAATGATAGTATTATACTAATATGCATATGATGGGTAAGTAGCTCATGGTCCTATACAACTCTCCATTGCTACTTATCTAGAATGAAACCTCTTTGTTGACATATTGGATTAGTACACAATCTCAATGATGTCTTGGTAGAGATGGAAGGAATCTAGAAAGTTTCTGTGAGATATGGAAGAATGTTGTATTGGATAAAATAGTTGCATGATTATATATTTATGCATAATAATTTTCCATTGTGAATATGCCTTATGAAATTCTTCTAACCATACAACTGGTGCATCTGACTTGTATAAAAGATCGCTTACAATCCCTTAAAAGAAAAAAAGGATGAGACTTGTTCTGAAGAACAAGTGACGACAGTTCAAGAAATAATCCAAGATGAAGAATAATATGATGATACTTTCAAATAAAGAAGAGGTCTCAGACACAGTGCAGTTATGTGACACTATTGAGTGACATCATTGATGTAGAGCCTTCCAGCCATGAAGAAGTAGCCAAGAAGAAAGGGAAGGAGAGTACCAGTTCAAGAAGAATGATGTCTAGGATATAATATCGATACCTGAAGGGAAGTCTATAATGTGTTTCATATGGATCTACAAGATCTAGCATGAAGTAGAAGGAAACATCATGGGATACAAGGCAAGATTTGTAGCACAAGGATTTTCATGGAAAGAAGGCATATACTGCGAAGAGACATTTGTAGCCACTGGAAGTTTGACAGGTAGACTCATGTGTGCAAAAGAAGGCTTTGTACGAGCTCATAAGGCACCCATGGGATAACACATAAATGAGGAGCTTGGAGATCACCTAGAGTGATGAAGATCTTAACCTTTGCTACAAGGTTGAAGATGAAATCCTATAGAGGATGACGAGATCATAGATGGGTGCAAGAAGAACTTTTGAAAAGGTTCAAGATAGAGGATCTTGGTATCCAGTGACTCTAGATGGATACATAGAATATTAGTAGCATAGGAAGCTACTTGTCACTCTGGTACAGAATGTTTCAATGCATAGAGTACAAAAGGCAGAGGGAGAATGATGCTTCGCTTTATAGGGAGTGACTACAGAAGATATTGAGGTTTAACATGGTACGACAGGATGGATAGCTTATTGATGGCTCTAGGATTTAATGAGTGTAAAGCATATTTCAACCTTTGCTTCAAGGTTGAAGGCAAAAGACCAATGATGCTCCTGTTATATGTCGATGACTTGTTCTTAATAGAAAAGAGGAACTCATTAAATTTGCGAGAAGGAGACTTACCGTTGAGTTTAAGATGAAGGACTTGGGGATGATGCACTAATTTCTAGGCATGGAGGTGTGGAAAAATGCGGATGTAATCTCCCTAGGACAAGGGAAGTATGCAATGGAGATCCTAAAGAGGTTCAAGACGATGGACTGCAAGGCCATGAACACACCTGTGAAATTGAGCATGAAGCTATTGAGTGTTGCTTTATCAAAGACAGTTGATGCTACAATGTATCGTCAGATGATTGGGTCATTGATGTACCTAACGAATATGAGACCATATATTTTTTTTGTTGTGAACACATTGAACCAGTTGCTAACATATCCAAGATATGTTCACCTAATTGCTACAAAGCATATTATGAGGTACCTGAAGTGTACACTTGACTATGGGCTCAAGTATGATATGAATCATAAGATTAACTTGGAGAGTTATGCTGATTTAGATTGGTAAGTTCCATTTATAGGAAGAGCACTTCGGGGTGCTACTTCAGTATGGGATCAGGTGTGATCTCTTGTTTTAGCAGGAAGGAGTCCTACATGGTGCTGAGTACACCCTAGGAAAAACATGTCGCTACTTGCTCGACTACTTGGGAGAAAGGAGCAGCGAAGCTCCAGTTTGTGATCCATATTGAGATCTCTTGAAAGAGGGATTTCTACCATAGCCGGTGAGACAAGTTGTCTAAGCATAAAATCCTAGTGAATCTCATAGGTTGCTTAGATGTAAACGGTCATGTAGGTTATCCTCAGATGTAATTGGTCCTGGAGAATCTCATAGTTTATCCTTGGACGTAATCATCCCTGATGTGATTCTATGCTCGAAATGGCCAGAGTGAAGTTTGAGTACTTCAGGGAGAAGCTTGCTTTTCTCCAAATCGAGGTTCCTTCCAAGGGGAAGTGATGAGCCCATGATCCCTTCTGACATGGTGGTAGGTGGGTCCTCCCATGGTTAGATGTAAGTGTGGATCCCTTATGACATGGTGGCAGGTGGGTCCTCCCATGGTCAAATGTAAGTGCAAAGCCCTTCTGACATGGTGGTAGGCAAGTCGTCCCATGGTCAGATGTAAGTGTGGAGCCCTTCTGACATGGTGGTAGGTGGGTCCTCCCATGGTCAGATGTAAGTACGGAGCCCTTCTGACATGGTTATAGGCGGTTCCTCCCATGGTCAGATATAAGTGCGTATTCTTTTGCACATGGTGGTAGGCGGGTCCTCCCATGATCAGATGTAAGTGCAGAGCCCTTCTGACATGGTGGTAGGCGGGTCCTCCCATGGTTAGATATAAGTGCATATAATTTCCTTGGATGATAGATGGTGTGTCCTATCATCCTAGTGGATGTAAGTGTAGAGACTTTCTCTATATGGTAGATGGTGTGTCCTACCATGCCAGTGAATGTAAGTATTGAGCCTTTTCTTGGATAGTAGATGGTGTGTCCTACTATGCCAAAGGATGTAAGTGCTGGTCCTTTCTGACTGGGTCAGATGTAAGTGCTGGGCCTTTTTGACTAGGTCAAATGTAAGTGCTGATCCTTTCTCTAGATAGTAGATAGTGTGTCCTACTATGCCAATAGATGTAAGTGTTGATCCTTTCTCTAGATAGTATATGGTGTGTCCTACTATGCCAGTAGATGTAAGTGTTGATCCTTTTCTTGGAGGATATATGGTGTGTCCTATCATGCCAATGGATGTAAGTGCTGGGAATTTCCTCTGATGGTAGATGGTGTGTCCTACCATGCTAATGGATGTGAGTGTTAGGTGTGCCTTTGTGACTTGGATTTTGGATGTGTTCCTCCCATGGTCAGATGTAAGTGTTGGGTAGGCCTTTCTAACATGGATGTTGGATGTGTTCCTCCCATGGTCAGATATAAGTGCTAAAGAAGATGAAGACCTACATGGAGGCAAGGACTACAACCAACATGAAAAAGGTTTGGCTCTGTATAAATTCCTATGACGAGTAGAATTGAGAGATAGCACCATTTGATTGAGATAGTGGAGCAATGATGATGATTATCCAACTTTGATGATGATCCAATGATGATCCAGCTTTGATGATGATCCAATGATGATCTATCTTTGATGATGATCCAGTGATGATCCATTTTTTATGATGATTCAATGATGATCCAACTTTGATGATGATCCAAAGAAGAAGACTTGTGCTGATTAATTGTGTCAAGAGAATACCTTCCTCGTTAAGATAGAGTGTTGATGTATTTGTAACTTCAGAATGTATTCACTTATATTGTACCCCAATGTTCCTATCGGGAGAATCATTTGTATTTCATTGTATCCCGATGTTCCTATCGAGAGAGTCATTAATATAATAGAGTCATGTAAATTCATTGAGGTTAACCCTCCATTGTAAGTCAAGGAAATAGTCCCCACAATTGAGTTGAGGTTAACCCTGCTTATTGATCAAGGGGGGGAACTGCCCACATTTTAGGGGCACTAGGGTTATTACACTGTCCTAGAGATTTCAGCCCTGGTAAGTAATTGTCAAGTTGGAAACTAGTATAAATAGAGAGTGAGACTCTCTATTTGTCACACACACTCATTCAACTGGGGAGCATGACTGAGAGAGGAAGTGTTGGCACAAGTGAGAGAGATCAGCTGTCGGAGATCATCTTTATGTTTTCGAGTTTTACTTTTAATACTGGTGCTCATTCTATCTCTAAGGAAGTTGTGGGGTTTTCTCCTTTATGGTTTCCCCGAGGAAAATTCTTTATGTCTCTTGTCTCTTGTGATTATTGGTGTGCATGTTATTCTCTCAGATAAGATCCTAAGATAATACTGTCTAATTGATAAAAATATAACGTTAAGGTCGACATATGTCTAAGAAAACACATCCCTAAATTCCCTGCAAAGTTTAACAAAATATTTTTCCTCCTCAAGTGAGCAGTTAATCCCTAGATTAATGAGTTGAGGTTTTTCTTCATTTCCCAAATTAACAATCTTGAAATTCAGAGAAGAACTACGTGTCTTATAGTTTCCTTTGTTCTTAAATTTATCCTTTAAGCCATAATACATCTCCATATTTATTGTTTATTTACGGATCAGGTTGGAATGAAAATTGGGATCAGATAATCGCTTCTCATGATAAGCTTCATCAATTGCTACATATTGGAAGTGTCTTGAGCTGTCAGAGAGTCAATAATCTGTTGTTCATCATTGAACAACTTTCAACTGGTGACATTTTCTGGGATAGAAGAAAAGAACATTAACTTGATGGAAAAAGTAACACGAGATAGACCTTCAGGAGGGATCATCCTAGATGCCATATCATCCAATAAATCAACATCATAATTTTGGGACCTACGGATAGACTTAATGTTAAACACTTTAAAATAATTAGTGAAATCCCTAAAAAAAAATTCATAATTCATCAAATGGGGTGATATGCAGTGGATATTATTTCTTACCTGCTTTGCAATGATCTCAAAGTCTCCATAGAATTCTATTACCTAAGCGCCTAAATCAATATCTTTTCTAAGCCCCTGTAAAAGAGATTTGTATTCACCATTGTTATTAGTGCACTCAAATTCCAATATACATGAAATCATGATCTTGGTGCACTTAGGATCTATTAACACACAACCTGCACCAGAACCATATTTTGATTTGGATCTATCTAAATACAAAGTCCATGAATCTAAATATAGTCTAAAGTTTGTATTTACATTATATACATTGTGTACAATGGAACCAGAAAATGGAACAAGAGTATAATTAACAATTTCAGATTTATTTTCAATATTTTCCACGAGAAAGGAATCAATGGGAAAATTCCATAAAAATGTATCAAATGTGTGGTGTTCAACAGGTGAGCTAAAGTAGACAGCAGACTCACTGGGGTCATTCAAATGAGTGATTGTCTGTTTCATGTGTGGCTCTCTCATGATATTAATTTGATTAGGAATTCCATTGTAAGGGAGCCATAAATGGGACCAATCAGTAGAAAAATATATAGAAGGTTGGTCCTCTTGAAAGAGATCAATAGTTGGAATCAAAATGGGGAGAGGCATAAATAAAGTTGTGGCAGCGCTTTTTTAAGGTTTTTTTTTTCTTTCCGCAATTTGCAATCTGCATTGTGGATTGCGGAAACACGAATGTGATTATTTTCAAAATCAATGGTTTATTGTCTCTGCAATATGAAATCCACTTTGCACGTTGTGGAAATGTATTTTATTTTTATTTATTTTTTAAACTTGTTTATCTTGGTTTCCACATTTTTGCAATATGCATTGCGAGTTGCAGAAATGCAGAACTGAAATTCAATTGTTATTACACAAACATATCTCGGCATCGAGAATCTGCATTGTGGAATGCGAGTTGTGGAAAGGAAGAAATTAAAACTTGAAAACTTCAAAGATTCACAACCTGAATTGCAAATTGTGGATTGCAAAAACAACAAATCAAAAAGTCAAAATCTATTTTCCACAATTCGCAAAACTCATAAAAATAAGACTCTTTAGTAGGTTTATTAAATCAAAAACATGAAAAGAAACAAGAATAAAAACAACTACCATACCCCACAAACAATAAAATCAAGTTCAAGACTCCCTCCATTGTAAATAAGAGGGGCTCTTATTTTATCAGTTAAAATGGGATATGTTGTGCCTACAACATAAATCCATTGGGGAGTTAGTCTGGGGTCTATTTGATTGTTTTTTCTTTCCAGCATTATCCATTCTTGGTCTTGTATATGAATTTATTTCATAAATATTTAGACAGTACAAATTGATCATTCAGTGTTTACGCCCATTCCTTTTTCTTTTTAAAAATGTTTTGAGGAATTCGCAGGTATACCATACTTTCAATCATGTATACTTTGCAAATACATGGGTTTTCCACAACACATTCATTTATGGTATGCGGATTGTATTTTGAACAATCGTGTATTCCCTGTAGTTGGTCATATGAAATCTAGGGCTTTGTTTAAAAGTCTATTTTTGCATTTTTTATTCCTCTAGTACTTTTCCTGATTTTGTTTGAGACTGCCACTTGTTGAAGCTTGTTTATTTATGTTGTAAGCCTCATTTTTGGTGAGTTAAGTTGGATTTATGTTTAGAACCTTTAGGTATCTCCTCTTGGATTTTACTTTATGGGAGTGTAGGTTATTTCTAAATTTTCAATCCCTATTGATGTTGATGTTCACTTACAATATGGTTGCTTGGGTAATGAACCTGAACTTTGTTCTTCCAATATTTGGAACAACTTGGTTTTGTAAACGTGTGTAGTTTAGTCCAAGTAGGGTTTTTTCAAGATTTGCATGGTCTTTAAAGTTTGTTTTTATGAGGTTTGAATGCTAAGTCTAATTGATACATTCATCCATTTTTCTCATTTATGTTTGTGTACATTGCACTTTCTTTCATTTTCCTTTTGAAAAGAAAATAATAAAACAAATAATTTAGGTGCATACTAGCTTAAGTAGACACATTTTTCATTGTTTTCAAGTTTTCAAAAAGAAAAGAAAAGAAAAATCATTTGATTTCCAAAGTTCAATAAACGACTTTCATTATTTTTTAAAAATGAAAGAGAATTTAACTGACAATGTTAATTTGAAACACTTCACATCATACTTCTTTCTTTCCATTCAAGTCGAAAAAACATCATAAGTTGCATGGTCATCACCCTGAGTAAAAACAAGCCTTAAAAAGAATGTTAATATTTAAAATTGATTAGTAACAATTTTCTTTTTAGGGATAACCCCAACTAGATTAGGCTAGGGTTTTGGATTAGGACTATCTGTAACTATCCAAAACTTTTTAAAATTCAAACATAGTGGCCTCTCGCTTAGGAAACCCACTTTTACAAGAAGGTAAAATGGAAATCTCCTCTAACAGAGGAGTTAAGCATGAGGTCGTGTGAAGCTTGAGTTGTAGAGATACCCCTCCAATACTAGTGGATAATAAACCAGGATTGTTGTGCATACGGGGGTTCATTTAGTGCCACCCTTGGCCCTCTTTTGTGCTGGTGTCATTTGAATTTTGGGATTGTTACCCTACACATCCACATCAATCAGACTAACAACTGTTTTGTTGAAATTTTCTTGTAAATATAGTAACCATATTATCTTGACCTAGGGTTCTTACACAAGTGATAGTGGAAAGATATTTACACTATTTTTGGAGGGTGGTTGATGATTCAATTGCTTGCACCCAGAAAAATTATATCGGGATGATGGGTAATGACTCTCCATCTCTTCACTAGTTTGTTCTAGGCCCTCATCATCCCAGATGTTCCTTTGGAAGGCATATCTTCACCTACCTGGTTGTGATACTTAGAAATTTTTTATTGTTATGATGTTTGGTTTTCCTATTATATATTTCAACCCTTAGTTGTGTGTAAATAGAGTCTTTAGTTGTGGAGGAACAATGTCCTCGTATATCGTGAAGGTTCCAAATAATTCCTCCACGGACAGTTGTGGAGCCTCCACTACCATATAGAAGGCAGAGAATTAACACAAGCAGTTCATTTGAACCAACTAGTATTAGAGAGATTCCAAGGTAACCTAAACTAAGGTATAGTCAGCCTAATAACCCATCCATATAGATCGAAGACTTACAGGATCAATACTTTGCAAGGAATTATAACCCACCTCTTACAGATTTGAGAGAAATAGTACTTGTGAAAGTTAGACCTTTCAGTCAACCTGGTCTTAGTCTCACATTGAGTTTTGTCATGTTGAATACATGATAAGGATATGGGGATATCTATACCCCCACCTCATCCATGTCATCCGGTGGAGTATATCCTCCACATGTGAGTGTATCACTGTCAAACATACTATTGGTTTGCTCTGGGCAGACCCGGGTTTACTGTAATGTACCAACAAAACCCCTAGCTCACTCTCCCTTTCGACGATAGACCGCAGAACGGCCTGAAGTCTCACCTGAAGTGATCCTAAATGGGGTGGCTGAAGACTCACGTGTCCTCAACCAGGTTCTGGAGCATCCTATGTTCTCCTTACACTACTTAACTAGTTGAGTCTCTCTATAAACACTGTATCTCTCTTTCGAGCAGACTCTGCTATGAGACTGACTCTTATCGCATTGCAGCTTCTAAGACGATGCGCAACCCTTCTCTTCTACTTTCCTCTTTACCTATGATATCCCACACCACGGCTCCTCTGACAGTGTGATATCCCACACCGCGGCTCCTCCGATAGTGTGATATCGCCTTCCTACGATGCGATAGCTATTATAGTAAGACTCAATAGGACTCTCCAAATCTCAAGGTCCAACGGCTTTCTTTCTCTCTTATACTAGCTCAGATAGCATTCACAAGGTGTTAAATGATTTCACTTAATCTATACAGTCTAACATGCTTAACATCTATTGCGCTCAACTTGCTGAACCGAATATACAGGAATCACTTAACACTGTAACTGTTATGGTCTGAATCAAACACTGATAAACTTATCTACAGAATACTTAACACATCCAACTCGCATTTAATCTTTTACATTACTGTAAACTGAAGGATATCATACATACATTCATTAACTGTTATCTAAGCTCATGTAACAGGTAACATATAGCAAATAAGTAACACAATCACATGAAACAGTCGCATAACACACAGATTTTACATGGTTCACTTCTAGGGAGGAAGCTACATCCACAAGAACTATGTTTATATTATATATGGAGAGAGTACACACAGTTCCACTGCAACCTATTATGCAGCTCGAGATCTTCTGGGAAACTCTGCGTTCTCAGATGGGAGCCCTTCTCTCTTAGATCTCTTCTCTTTCTATTCTGCTTTATTCTTACAATATATTCTTTCTCTCTCTCTCTCAATCCCTACAGATTATTACATTCATACTCAAGGAGTTGGCTACTGGTTTCAGTAAGATAACTACAGACTGAATACAGAACCAGAGCTCGACTCTTTCTCAATATCTTACAATACAGATGACTAAACAACTAGCTAATTGTCTATCTACTATCCAACCCTTCATAATACAAAATACATTCTTAAATAGGTGGCCTGAAGGTCTCAACCTAATACAACACTATGGGCCTGTCCCAACAGTAACCCAAAAACATTAACTGTGACAATCGACCTATCTGTACTTTGAACTGCCACTTACTGGTCATATTGCAGCTCTCTACAGTCTTCCACGCTTCTCGGCGCTGATCGTGGGTATGGGCGCCACTTCCTCTGTCGCTCCCCTTCTGTCCTTTGTCTTCAATACCTCGGCCCATTGCTCCTTTTCCTTTATGAGGGTAGCTGAGCCCTCTTGTCTTCGCTGCTGCCTTAAGTGCAGTGGTTGAGCTCTCTCTTCTCGGCTGCTTTCGGTACTGTTTCTTTTGACTTTCTTGTCCTGATATAGTACCTTTTCCTGTAGCTGCAGGGCCCTACTCCAACAGTCCCCTAACACTTACTTGTGGCTCTTCCTCGAGCCACTAACAGCTGGCTTCTCTTGCTGTAGCTTCTCCTTGGCTTCCTGCGAAGTCCTTACAAATCTTTCTCGGAGTCCTACAACTTCTTTGTCCATAGCTTCGACACAGTCTTGTGCCGCTTTCTCTAAAATAGTATCAACGCTTTCCTTAAGTAAGCTCCAGAATAAATGGTGGACCATTTATAGGTTGCAAAATTTCTTGGAACGATCTCACCTCCT
>LPNX011183313.1:257394-277928 GCA_001517045.1 Pseudotsuga menziesii
TCTGGACTGGAAATGGCTATGAAATTGGGGAAACTAGCACTCTGTAACTGAAGTATCTCTGCTCAGGAAAAAATATTACAAATTACTCTATAACTCTCAGAAATCGCTAAAGTAACCCTTCTGTGTGAATGATCTATGTACTTATAATGAAGGCGATAATATCTAAAGCAACGGTCACTTAGGTTGGACCCATTGGCAGCATTTATTGCATGGACAAGACAACACCTGTCATTTCTATGCTCATTAATTGCTAAAAATTCGATCAAATTTCCTTTGAAAATTGTGCACAGGCGCCGGTCTCGACCAAGATTTACCAAATCTTGGAAAATCACTGTAATGTTTCCAAATCTACGGCAATGGATAGCTGTCGTATCCAGATTAACTGCTTGGCAGAAGGCGACGTGACTGGCCCTCTGTCCCTTTTCAAATTGTCTATGTGGCATGGGGAACATCGCATCGCTGCGATGTCACACCGCATCGTTCTGAACCAAAAGTTTCACGCCAAGTTGTTGAAACTCCGCAACATTCAAAACTTGCGCAAAATAAAGACATTTTTTTTTGGGTGTAGACTAGTTATAGGTGCGATGTCTTCTTTCAACTACACTGGACATCTGCACAGGTAGTTCCCTGCATTAGGACTGGGAGGTGGAGTGGCTATCACTATAAATCTTAAGCCTACTGCCATTAATCAAGGTAGGAACAAGCTCCCCATTCAGTTTACTGAGCTGAATGACACCTCCTTCTGTAACTTGCTGAATCTGATATGGCCCCAGCCAATGCATCTTGAACTTCCCTGGAAACTTAACAAACTTGCTGTCATAAAGGAGCACTAGGTATCCTATCTAAAAAATCTTGCTCTTGATGTGGCTATCATGCCAAGCTTTTTCTCGTGCCTTCTGCAATTTTTGATGAAATCCTGCGATGAATCTATCTTCTTCTAAGGCAAGCAGCTGTGCTAACCTATCATTCATCATATCTGCATCAGCCATCTTGGTAATTTGAACAATTCTTAAACTGGGAATAATATATTCCATAGGCATAACAGCCTCTTGTCCATACACCAAGATGAAAGGTGTGTGTCATGTAAGTTTCGTGCATGTAGTTATTTAAGCCCATAATACAGCATTAACCATGAGGTCCCAATCATTTCTTTGGCTGTTACAGATCTTAGTAAGAGCATTTTCTAGAATCTTGTTAAAAGCCTCCACCGTACCATTAGCTTGTGGGTGGTAGGGAGTGCTCTTATGGTGTTGTATCTGAAATTCCTCCGCCAAGGCCTCAATAGTGCAATTCAGAAAATGTGTTCCTTGATCACTCATCAAAATTGTTGGACATCCAAATCTACTAATGATGTTTTCAAAAATTAACTGTGCAGCTGTAGCAGCATCACAATTCTTTACTGCTTTGGCCTCTGCCCATCTGGTGAGGTATTCTGTTCCTGTGATGATGTATCTCGCACCAGATCATTTTCCTGGTGGGTTGATAGGACCCACAAAATCTATAGCCCACTTTTCAAATGCCCGCAGTGTAATCTGTGGTCGCAGTGGCATTTCATCTCTCTGCAAAGGTTTTCCTACCCTCTGGCAGATATCCCAGCATCTGCAAAACTCCTTAGTGTCTTTGTGCAAAGTAGGCCACCATAATCTTGCAACTAGAATTTTCTGTGTAGTCGGCTTTCCTGTGAAATGACCTCCTACGGTACCTGAATGTGATTCTCTGATAATGGCCTCTTTCTCGTGCGGCATCACGCATCTACGCAGGACTTCATCTGGACCTAACTTATATAAATGTCCTGCGATCAAAGTGAAATATGCTGCTTTCACAACTAACTGTTTCTTCTGCTACTTAGTAAACTCAACTGGTTCCCACCCTGTAGTGAGAAAGTGGATAATATCTTCATAATACTCATCTGCGATCTGGATAGAAAACAATTGCGCATTTGACAAATTATCCTCTAAATTACTTGGTTCTTCTCCTGAGTCTATTCACGACAAATGGTCAAGTCCGGCATTTAATTTTCCTGGTTTTACAATAATTTCAAAATCATACTCCTGAAATAAGAGTAACCATTTGCAGATCCTTCCTCCTAACACTGGTTTATTGACCAAATACTTTAAAGTGGAATGGTCAGTGAACATCTTGAATGAGGCACCCAACAGATAGTGCCTGAACTTCTGTAGAGCATACACCATAGCTAATCCTTCTCTTTCTTTAGTGGTGTAGTTCTTTTCTGTGGTATATAACTTTCTACTGGAGTATGCGATATGGTGATCGATACCCCCTTCTCCTGGCTGTGTTAAGACAATCCCCGGTGTGATGCCAGATGCATCCACATGTACATGAAATGGCTTGTTCCAATATGGGAATACTAAGATAGGTGCTGTAACCATATTTTCTTTAGGAGTGTCTAAAATTTGCTGGCATTCCTCATTCCATAGGAATTTCACATCTTTCTTTAACAAATTTTCCATAGGTTCTGTGATCTTTGCATAGCCTTTGATGAATTTTCTATAGTAGCCGGTATCACCAAGCACTGTCCTCAATTACTTGACTGAGTTGGGTGCTGGAAGATTTACAATGATGGCAATATTTGTAGGATCTATCATCAAGCCTTGTCTGTAAACAATATGACCCAACAAAATACCAAATGGCGCACAGAATATACATTTCTTCAAGTTAAGAGAAATCTGATATTGCCTACATTTCTCTAACATGAGCCTTAAATCTCCTATATGCTTTTCGATTAATCCAAATATAGTCCAGTCATCAAAATAGACTTCTAAGAATTTATGAATGTATTCCTTAAATACAACAACTACTACTCTAGAAAAGATAGCTGGTGCATTTTTAAGACCAAAGGGCATTACCATATACTAGAATGAGCCCCATTCTATCGCAAAGGTGGTCTTATGTCGGTCCTCTGGATGGATTCTTATCTGATGATAGCCTGAAAATCCTTCAGTGAATGAGTAGATCTCCTGTCCGCCCACATTGTCTAAAACTTCATCAGTGAAAGGTGTCAGAAATGGGTCATGAAGTGATGTGTCCTTGAGTTTGCGTAAATCGACACAAATCCTGTTTTCCCCTTTAGTTTTCTTTTCCTGCACAACCATGGGACTAACCCATTCGCTCTCATCTACTGGTTCAATAATGTCTACTGCTAGCATCTTATCAATCTCATCTTTAACTTTTTCTTTATAACAAGGATTTAATCTGTATGGACGCTGCTTAACCGGCCTAGCATCCTCTTTCAAAGGTATCCACATGACTCCCAAATCTCCTACTATTCCCTTCATCTCTGTGAACTTAGTGGGAAATAGGTCCTGATAGTCGTGTAACAGATATGCGATGTGTCCTACTATTTCATCATCCCAATAGTCTCCAATAGAGGCAAACTTAGGTTCTGTTCCTGTGCCAATAGTGATCTTTTTAATCCTTAATAGGCTCTGTGATAGCTGGAATCTCTAGCTTTGGTCCATCAACTTCACGAGTGCCTTCAGACTCAGGAATGTTGATACTACGAGGATTCTCATGCTCATCACCTGTCTCTTCTGTGAAGTTGTAACACTCTAGCGCATGTTCTAACTGGATGGCCCAATTAGGCTGAGTATACACTGGTAGGGTACAATATTCAAATATCTTGGTCTTTATAATATCAAGGGCCCGATCAATGCTTGGATACTCAGATTCAAAAGTGAAAGTGAGTATAAAGCTGTATATCATAACTGGCCATGTAATCGTTCCTCTGCGCAACTCTGTCTTAGTGTACCAATTCCTTGGGACTGTGTCTAAAGTGTGAATGAATAGGTGAACCCATTCATCCTCTAGAATGTCTAACCAACACTGTTCGCAAATCTTAATATGTGACCTGGGGTCACTTTCTCCTGTATATTTCTACTATAAAGGCTCCTTGTTAGTAGAGAATCTGATTGCCATTAGTCTCTTAAAATCATCCCATGATGTGATATGTTCTTTTTGTGCATGCCACCATCTTCCAGGTGTGTCTTTGACTGCAAGGTCAATAGCTGCCATCCTCTGCTCAAGAGGAATTTCCTGCTCAAACTGTTGTAAAAATTCATTGGCATTTTCTAAACCATGAAATGACGGAATATCCTTAACCTCTGCACCAATCCATCGCAGTGACTTAGTCATAAACACACATCTGTGAGCTGAGACTTCATAAACTCTATTTCGTCAATTTTCTAAGCCAACATCTGAATCTGATGCGCATGAGCTATCACATCACCAACTAATATTTCCTTCTGCGGTGGGGTTGATATAATCACTCTGGTTAGCAGTCATCTGATAGAGGCTCTCCATGTTACGCACCTCTTCCTCTGCTCTGATAGGTTCAATATAACGAGGACCCTGGAAAGGATCCAATGGTGCGATGACTCGAATCTGATTATCCTCAAAAGTCATTTGTATTTTCTTTAAATCGATAACAGGAATGTTATCAATTGCCCAATCAAAACCTAGTAAATATGGATATGGTCTGCTATCACCAATGATTTCTATGACTTCAAAGTCTGCAAAGCTGTGAACTCCATTAATATCAACTGGTACTTGCGGTAATCGACCCAGTGGCGATACCCTCTACTGATTGGCTAGTCGCAGATGGATAGGTGATCTAGCTAACTTAGGGATACCCATCTGTTCCCATGTCTGCTTAGTCAGAACATTTACCTCGGATCCTAAATCTAGGATTACCTCATCCATTTCAAATTCTCTAATTTGCATTGTGAGTCTCATTTCTCTTCCTTTTCTTGTATGGCCCATAATACTATGAATAGCACACTGTGTACTTCTCATGGAAGAAGGATGTTGGTACTGGTCTATGATGCCCTGAAGCTCTCCAATAGCTTTCTCATTTTTGATGAGTTTCAAACAGCTCTGCAGGAAGGATTGGACACTTCCTGTCAACTCATCTTCTTCGCACCTTCCCAATGTGGTAGCCTACGACATTTGCACAAGACTAATGCCACAATGTTGCTACTGCGGTACGCCCCTATAAGTCAATACCTATGATGCTGATGATGTAGGTTCAGTAAAGAAATTTTTAGCTTGCTAAAACGTTTCTTTGTTCTTCTGCAGGTCAAGTGGTGTTGATTTATCAGTGGCTTTACACACCCACTTCAGACCTGTATTCTTTTCAGCATCCTGCGATGTCTTACTGGTAGAAGCACCGCTGTGAGTCACAATATTGACTCTTGGTTCTGGTTCTTTCTACTCAGTAGCAATAAGCTGAATATTCTGGTTTACTGCTGGCTTTGGGTCCCTAATCTTGGCTATCAAGATAGGACATTATTCTATAGTATGATCATAGGACTTGCAATATTTACATGTCATAGTAGGGTTCTGAAAATCTCTAGCATAATGTCCTATGGCTCCATAGTTGTAACAAATAATCGGTCCATGGCCACGGCCAAAGTCTCCACCATGGCCTCATCCTCTGAATCCTCCACCGTGGCCATCATGAGCGAGTTCATGCTGTAGTCCTACTGCTGGACCTGATGTCTCTGACTGGACTCTATAGAAGTCGTGTTTTCTCTCTATCATGAGATCATAATCTCTGCAATTATTTTCATCATGTCCTACTGACTTACAGAAGTTACAGTATAAGTTCTTAGCAGTTTGTACATACTTCTGAAGTAAAGGGCATTCCTGTGGTCTATGTCCTCTTGTTTTATAGATTTCACACCATGGCCCTTGATTATGTACTAAGGGGTTAGGAGCCCCACTTTCTAGATACTCAACAAATACTGGACAGTTATCTTTAGTATGGCCATGTCCTTTACACTTTGTACACCATAATTCTTATGCAACCTATTTTCCTTTATTAATCTCGTGTAGCTGTAAAGTGAGATTGGCTAACTGATTCTGTAAGTTTGTCATACCTGTACTAGTCTTATCTAGAGGTGAAGCCTCTAGTTTCATTGCCATATCCAATGCTTCATCCTGTGTATGGAGTTTCTGTTGCATTAGTGGAAGTCTTATGTGAGGGAGCAGTGCTGCGATGAACCATTCCTTATGCTGCTCCGGCGCAAAATCAAAGCTAACTTGGTCTTTAAGAGCTTTAAATTTCTGATCAAAATCCCATACTAACTATGTGGGTAACTGTTTGATGTCTTTAAGTTCTGTAATACATTGTGACTCAGACTTAGGTTTCTTAAATTCCTTAATCATGGCGGTCCTGACCTGTACGAGCGTTCTGGGATGTGCTATCGTATACTTCATATACCATGTTAAAGCTCTTTCTCTAAGTGTAGTGGCCAACTAGACAAGTTTAGTATTGTCATATTGGATCTGTTTAATGGTCCATACGACTTCACATAGGAACCAATGTTGTTCTGGGTCTTCTGCTCCTGTACCCTTACAGGTAGGTAACTTCATATCATCCCCCATTCTATTTCTACGTGGTGGATTCTGATTTGCTGTGTTACTACCACTCGGCGGTGTAAATGTAGTATGTACTGTGTGTGAACTACTAGATGGAGTTCCTACGGGATTATTCTGAGTCCTAGTTGCTTTCTGTGGGGTATAAGGGTGGTAAGGGATACCCCCTACTGTTTTTTCTCTATTATTTTGACTTTGTTCTCTAGTACTGTTTCAACTGTCTTCAAAGAAGGAAGATCTAAAATCTACTTTATATTTCTTACTACTACTTGTACATCCAATTTCTTCAAAATCACTCTCAAACTCTTGTGACATTACACTTACTTAATTTATTCATCTGAGAATATATCCAATACTCCTTTTTCATGTAATAACATCTTAAGGAACAAATTTAAAGAGTTTAAGTACTTACCGTGATATCCTTTGAAGAAGTACCTCTCTGCTTCGTTGAAACTCTTTCTTTGATCAACTGCAAACTCTGTAACGAAACCTTCCAGCAAACTCACAAGCCAGAAGTCTACTACCCGCAAAATGGGATTATCAACGCTCTTCATGGTGTGAATCAGCTCTGAGGTCTAGATAATGTTCCTTTTATTTTTGAATATGTGATTATCAGTCAACTTTGATAACCAATCATGCAACTCATTTGCATAGGTTACAAAAAATATCACATGCAGGTTTGTGAATATATGTTTTTGTAACCAGTCCTCTACACTAAGCCGAGGACTCTTGTTTTCTTTTTCAGCAAATTCTCTTTCCTTAGAATCAACCCAATGGTTAAGTTCTTCCTTAGTAGGATGCCAACAAAACATTAGCTCTTCAATTTGTTCAAAACTGGCAACGGAACCATTTGTTGGTTTTGCTCTGGGTAGACTCGGGTTTACTATAATGTACCAACAAAAACCCTAGCTCACTGGCCCTTTTGGCGACACACCGCAGAATGGCCTGAAGTCTCACCCAAAGTGATCCTAGATGGGGTGGCTGAAGACTCACATGTCCTCAACCAGGTTCTGGAGCATCCTACGTTCTCCTTACTCTACTTAACCAGTTGAGTCTCTCTATAAACATTGTATCTCTCTTCCAAGCAGACTCTACTATGAGACTGACTCTTATCGCATCGCGGCTTCTAAGACGATGCGCAAACCTTCTCTTCTACTTGCCTCTTTACATGTGATATCCCACGCCGCGGCTCCTCTGACAGTGCGATATCACCTTCCTATGCTGCGATAGCTTCTATAGTAAGACTCAACAGGACTCTCCAACTCTCAAGGTCCAGCGGATTTCTTTCTCTCTTATACTAGCTCAGCTAGCATTCAGAAGGTGTTAAATGACTTCACTTAATCTCTACAATCTAACATGCTTAACATCTATTGTGCTCAACTTGCTGAACTGAATATATAGGAATCACTTAACACTGTAACTATTACGGTCTAAATCAAACACTGATAAACTTATCTGCAGAATACTTAACACATCCAACTCACATTTAATCTTCTACGTTACTGTAAACTGAAGGATAGCATACATACATTCATTAACTGTTAGCTAAGCTCATGTAACTGGTAATAGATAGCAAATAAGTAACACAATCACATGAAACAGTCGCACAACACACGGATTTTACATGGTTCACTTCCAGGGAGGAATCTATGTCCACAGGAATTGTGTTTATACTATATATGGAGAGATTACACACAGTTCCGCTGCAACCTATTATGCATCTCAAGATCTTCTGGGAAACTCCATGTTCTCAGCTGGGATCCCTTCTCTCTTAGATCTCTTCTCTTTCTATTCCGCTTTCTTCTTACAATATATTCTTTCTCTCTCTCTCTCAATCCCTGCAGATTGTTACATTCATACTCAAGGAGTCGACTACTGGTTTCAATAAGATAACTACAAACTGAATACAGAACCAAAGCTCGACTCTTTCTCAATATCTTACAATATAGATGACTAAACAACTAGCTAATTGTCTATATACAGATGACTAAACAACTAGATAATTGTCTATCTACTATCCAACCCTTCATAATACAAAATACATTCTTAAATAGGTGGCCTGAAGGTCTCACCCTGATACAACATTGTGGGCCTATCCCAACAGTAACCCAAAAACCATAACTGTGACAGTCGGCCTATCTATACTTTGAACTGCCGCTTATTGGTCACACTGCAGCTCTCTGCATTCTTCCATGCTTCTCGATGCTGATCGTGGGTATGGGAACTGCTTCCTTGGTCACTCCCCTTCTATCCTTTGTCTTCAATACCTCGGCCCATTGCTCCTTTTCCTTTATGAGGGTAGCTGAGCCCTTCTGTCTTCGCCGCTGCCTTAAGTGCAGTGGTTGATCTCTCTCTTCTTGGCCACTTTCAGTACTATTTCTTTTGACTTTCTTGTCCCAATATAGTAGCTTTTCCTGTAGCTGCGGGGCCCTGCTCCAACACATACCCAATGCACTGGTAGTATCATTTAATTTCACTTCACCTATCCCTATGTCTTTGAGTACTAGAGTGGTTATCCCTTAAGTAACCACAAACAATAATACCAGTCTGTCTAATGTCGTGGTTACTGGGTTACCCAATATGTCGTTTATATCATCTCCCTTATACTAAGATTTTTAGAATAATCCTAGTGGTTCCACTCCTTTCGTCCAATGGTATCCCTGGTATGGAGGAAACATCCCTCTATCCTCTCCATATTTAGGTCCCACACCTACTTTTGTAGGCATATCTTCTGGAATCCTGAATTCTTTCTCAATATTTAGTTTTCAAACTACAAGTCATGTCTTGACCACACCGATTGGAATTTCTTAATTTTCACTATTTGGTGGAATATCAATAGCTACCATATCTATGACACATGTTTCAACTAGAACCAAGAAAACTAAACATAACACACCTCAAGTTAGTAACCCCTTGTATTTCAAATGGAATCCTTTTCAAAACATTGTCACTTCTTCACAGCCGACAACTCAGGGAAACCTCAGCCAACCTTATGGGATCATTTGTGCGGGAACTTTCTCACACCAATTTCTTGAATACCAAACCTCATCTCGGCCTCGAATCCTTTTTTTGGAAACATTAAATTTGTTAGACCTCTCAAAACTAATGAACAACCATATGCACCATAATCTAACTTGGCCTACCAGTTCCTGTTAAACTTCCTTCAGATATTCCAAAATTTGAAGGGAAAAGTGGAGACTACCCTAGTGACCATGTCATAGCTTTCCATCTATGGTGCTCCTGAGACTCTTTGAACAATGATTCATTTTGATTGAGTATTTTTCAAAGAACCTCAATGAGTGTATAAGCTAAATGGTAATTCAAACTCCGATCTACTGCTTATGATAGATTCCTTTACTTAGAAACTTTTTTCTTAATCACTTTTAACTTATTGTTTGGTATGATGTCGGTACTGATATTTTTCTGACCTTTCGAAAAAATAAATCCCCTCACATTTTTTATCACATTCAGGAGTTGAGAAGAAGAAAGAGGTTTATTAAAGCAAATATTCCTCCAGAGTTTTTGTCAGAATGGTTTTTGAAATCACTTTTACCATATATTTCAAAATATGTTTCTACTTTTGTAGTGGTGACCGAAGAGAAAACCATTCTTAAATCCCACCATCTCGACTTGATCTACACCCATTCTAGGATTCTTTATGAGATATTAAATGATGCATCAAGATCTAATTCAGACTTTGTAAAACCAAATCCTGGACCGCATAATGATGACATTGTAGGTTTGATTCAGTCACCCACTATGCAATCACTAGAAAATAAAATACACAAACTATCAATGAATCAGTCCGCAATGGAAGCAGTCAAATATGCAACCCCCTCCCCTCATAATGAAGAATTTTTTAATGCAAAATCCACCCAAAAGGGAAATGAAAATAAACAAAATCCCAGGAACAATGCTGAGGGGGGGGGAAGAAAGAGAAGAAAAAGGTGAATAGTCCCTGCAAACTTTGTCACTTCACTTACCAATTCCCTTTGATGGAACAAGATCAGAAGTTGTTGAAGAAACAACCTATCGTCCTTAAGGACCCTTTTCCGCAAGGACAAAATGCAACTTTGAGTGATCCAAATAATGTCGAGGGCACTCAGAACACTCCCCCTTCTAGTCAATCTTAAATTAAAATGGTTTGATCCCAAACGTTATTGGAAAACATAACCAAGAATTACAAATACGAGTCTTCATAGAAAGATAAGCAAGCTACCGAAGCACTAGCCTCAATTTGGATTGAAAATCCAGTTAAACCTATGTCGAAGATACCGAAAGGTGTCTTCAAGAAGAGATACCATAACCCTAATGCAAGGGTTTCCCCCAACTGTTTGGTTGTAGAGGACCTAGAACAAATTCCTTGTGTTATGTCCACCTTAGAAGTGTTACAAAGTTGTTTTTATTAGTGTAATGCACTTCTAGAAGCTATCAATAGTACGGATTATGCGAGCTTAATGACCAAGTTTGACTTACTTGATGTCAAACCACACTTTCCCTTTCATGTAGCCTTCCAAATAGAAGTATCCGAGGGTAGTAAAACCATTGGACGAACTGTTATAGATGAAGGTGCATCTACATGTGTAATGGTTTTCTTTTGTTTGAAAGCTTTGGCCTCCCTTGAGTTGGTCCCATCAAATACCTTGCTAACCGATTTCAATGGAATTTATGTCCATTCACATGGTATACTACCTTATTTTGATATATAATTGGTAGGGAAAATAGAGTAGAATTATAGGTTGTTGATGATCCTTTAGACTACAATTTACTCTTGGGTAGGAGTTGGACCTATGCCATTTTCGTTATTCCATCATCAGTCTTGTGTGTCCTTTTTTTCCCCCATGAAGGTAAGCTAGCGACAATTAATCAATTGTATTATACCCGAAAGAGTCGTATAGACACATCAAAGTCTAATGTTCCCTTAATTGATCGATTTCTCCTGGAAAATGAAATATTAGAACCCAGGATGTATACATCACTGATGGGAACTTTTGATTTACCTGCTATCAAATTTTTAGGAATGACTAGTGTAGGGAAGATTTTTTGTACAGTTGTAGATATAAAATTTCCATGGGTTCTCCCTTCGCAATATGATCCTAATGTTCCCTTATCAGCAGTAGAAATAGCTTACCAAGATACAATTGATGCTACTGATGATTCCCTTCTAAATCCTTCTGTCTGAGAGGAGCCAGAGGAAGCCTATTTTCCTGAATGGGCGATGAGATCAACTTATTCACATGATTTCTTAGACATGGTTTTACCATCTAATGAATCCATTTTGGAGGCCATGATAGGACCCAATAAAATATGTGAAGGTTTACATCACAAGTCCTATTTCCTACAAGAGCCGAGCAGAATGGAATGTTTTAAGTTCCATGTGAGACTGAGTAAAGGTGTTGATCAACCCATAAATCATTTTAAGGAAGGAATGTTTGTTGAAGGTAACATGGCCAACATTTCTGCAACCATACCCATCAACATCTCCAACAAACCCAATGCTGTGGAAAAAGTTTACATTAGAGAAAGTTCTTCACCTGAAGAAATTGCCACTTATACAGCCTCGTTCAAGGAATTTCGCGATGTGTTTTCCTAGTCTTATGCATAGATGCTAGGAATCAACCCATCTATAGTGGAACATGAAATAAGAACATGCCCCAATGTTAGACATTTTCAAAAAAATATACGCCCCATGAACCCTCGAAAAGCAGCATCCGTCAAGGCTAAATTTAAAAAACTATTAAAAGTGGGTTTCATATACCCCATCTCTTTAACATAATGGGTATCTAATCCAGTCTCAATGGACAAAAAGCAAGGAACCATACAATTTTGTATGGATTTCAGAGACCTAAACAAGGCATGTCCTAAGGATAAATACCCCACACCTTTCATAGATCAAATAATTGATGCGTGTGTAGGTAGCGAAGTCTTTTCTTTTATGGATGGTTTCTTGAGATATAATCAAATTCAAATTAAACCTGAGGACCAACATAAGACTGTCTTCATATTCCCATGGGGTAATTTCACATATAAAAAGATGTTGTTTGGATTAAAGAATGTTGGTTATACCTTCCAAAGGGCTATGAACTTTTATTTTCATGACATAAAGCATATAGTTGATTCTTACTTGGATGACCTTGAGACTCATTCAAGAGAAAGAAAAGATCATCTGGAGCATATGTGTTTGGTGTTTGAAATATGTCATTTCTATAAGATTCACTTAAACCCCCATTAGTGTGACTTTTGTGTCGATTAAGGACGACTATTAGGTTTCATTGTCTCCAATAAAGGTATTAGGGTAGATCCTTTAAAAGTTGATGGGATTATCAATCTTCCTCCTCCTCGAACTATTCAAGAGATTCAAAGTCTACAAGGTGATTCTAACTTTCTTATATGGTTCATAGTGAATTATGCTAAGATAATGAAGGGTTTCATGCATTTTCTTAATCAAGAAACCACTTTTATATGGGATGAATCCTCTCATCAATCTTTTGATGTATTGAAGAAAGAATTATTATCAGCCCCGATGTTGGGACCACTAGATAACACCAAGGAATTTATATTGTATCTGGCCACATCAGACTCTACCGTTGGTGTAGTGCTGGTTCAAGAATATGACAAGCTCCAGGAGAACGTCACATATTATATTATTTGGGATTTTGTTGGACCTAAGCTATGATATTCAAACGTCGAGAAGTTAGACTTAGCGGTAGTGTATGTCATTCAGAGGTTGTGTCACTACATATTACTAAGTAAAACTACTATAGTGGAAAACGTAAATCCATTTCAATACATTCTATCTCAATGGATTGTTGGCGGAAAATTTAATAAATGGATTGTCATACTCCAGGAGTTTGACTTAGATTTTCAGTTTTCTAAATCGAAAAAATACTTAGTATTTGTGGAACTTATCTCTGAGTTCCCAAGTGATGAAAGTATAACGACAGAAGATGAATCGTTGCCTGATGAACACATCTTTTATAATTTCAACCGATGATCCTTGGTACAAATATATTTTGATATATCTCCAGAAATTGAAGTCTCCAGTAACCTTCTTATGAGAAGAGAAATGAAAGTTACGACTAAATTCAAAAAAATACCTTATTATCCCAGATACCTTGTATAGAAGAAGGGTATATTATATTCTACGTCATTGTCTCACTAATGAGGAGATGGATTTTTTCCTAAATGATTCTCATAGAGAAGCATGTGGGGGTCATTTATCTAGGTTAGCAATGACCCCAAAAAAATTATGTGTCAGTTATTTCTGACCCACCATCTTTAAATATTGTGTGGAAGTTGTGAAATGATTTCATCCCTGGCATCTTTAAACAAGAAAGATGCGGTCAAATCCCACTCCTTTACTTCCCATCATCACGGTAGGACCCTTCAGCAATTGGGGGATAGATTTCATGACCTTCAACCCAATATATGTTGGGGGGAATAAATACATCATTTTCATTGTAGACTACACTACTTTACCAAGTGGGCACAGGAAAAGACTACCTTCGAAGCCGATGGTGAGACAACATCGTATTTCGTATCTAATCAAATCATTGCTAGATTCAGTATCCCAAAGAATATTGTTACGTACCATGGAAATCATTTTTAAAACAAAATGATGACCGAGTTGACTACTTTTCTAGGGTTGAAACAAGACCACTTATCTTCCTTATACCTGTAGGTGAATGGACATGTAGAAGTTGTTAATAAAACGTTAAAAACCATTCTAATGCGGACTATTAATGCAAGTAGGTAAAATTGGAATATTATTTTGTATCCTTCACTTTGGGTGTATCAGATGACAATCAAGACTGCCATGGGGTTCTCCCCTTACCAACTTCTTCACGGGGTGGAATCAAATACCCCTATAGAATGCAAAGTTTCATCATTAAAAATATGAGTACATGTGTTACTTGAAACTTCTAACATAGGAGAACATTTATTGCATATAGAGCACCTAGATGAACAATGTAGAGATTCGTTAGCATCAAACGAAGCACATAACACACGGGTCAAAAACCAGTAAAACAAAGCTGTAAAACCTAGGGTTTTCTCTAAAGGAGAGCTTGTCTTGGTTTATGTCCAGGATAAGGAACCCTCAGGGAAAGAAAGTTTAATTCCATGTAGATGGGTTTGTATTTTGTGTCTAAAGTATTGAAGAAAGGTGCTTATAAACTAGTGGAATACGATGGTAATAAGGCATTTGAGCCCCAAAATGGGCTCTACTTGAAAAAGTATTACTCTGAGGCATTGTTTTTTTTCTTGTACATATCTATGTAACTTTGTAATTAGTTATCGCTTGTTATTCTTATGTAAAACTGGTGATTGTTTCAGATGTCCATGGAGAGATTTATAAGATTTGTCGATGGTGCAATCCGTCACACTTGTAACCTGGATTCATCCGCATGGGTAATCTATGAACCTACATGACAACTAGTCACCTCCAGCATATTTTTTAAGGATTCTAATATTATACTTAAGTTTAGTATTCTAGGCAATTGTTTTGGATTGAAAAAAACATGTTTATAGATAGGTAAGCGAATATTAAATACAAAACATAAAATTAACACTAAAATGTGTAAATTTTGGTGAATATTATGATTAAAAGACATATTTTATGTAAATATAGGCAATATTAGACACTAAAAATGACCAAATAGCGAATTTATTTTATGAAAAAAACCCAAAAAATAGCCAATTGGTGAAATTTATCCCCTAAAAATTACCTTGGGACTCACCTCATGAGGTGCTTGTTTAGGTCCTACAAATAATAATATGGTTGAATACATCACATACATTGAGCTACTAAGAGATGGCACTCTACATGACATTATGTGTCTGGAGGTTAGACTTGACTCCTAGATGGTAGTCTCTCAACTCAATGGAGAATATCAGGTGACACATCCTACACTACTGCGTCAGTTACTATGAGTTAGATTACTTGAAATAAATTTTAAAAACATCACATATAAGCATATTCCAAGGAATCAAAACACATTAACTAACTCATATGCAAATTATATCTTAGATTGCCATTTTTCACATACATTGTAAAAATATTCAAATAAAAACATAGAAAAACGTCTAAATAAGTTGTCATATATGTGTGTGTGTGTGTGTGTTTGTGTGTGTGTCAAATAGGTCCATATAAATCAATTCCTAGTCCAAAAAGATCCAGAAATAAGTACATCAAAATACAAAAAACAGGATCATAGACCCCCAAGATGCGAAAAAACTATGGAGACTCTACAACGGAATCTACAATAGCCTCTTAATAGCATAGGATGGTCCTAGACACCCTCATAAGAGGGCGTAATCATGAAGGATTCACCCCCACTACAGGATCCTACATATCAAGGGGAATCCTCTCCATCCTCAAAGTCAAAATGTCATGAGTAAGGCAAGCCAACTTTCCCTCTACAACCTGGAGAATGGCCTCACCACGGCCTCCCTCAACTAGCCAAACAAATGTCCTAGGATGGCCATCTGGCCTAACAAGTCCAACATCTGCATCACGCAAGCATGGATTAGAATCGTATATTTTGTGCATGTATATATACTTATTTACAAAAAAAATTCAAAAATGAAATATTTCAAAAGTAAAAGACATACCTCTCTCTCCCCATGCCTCTAAAGGGGGAAACACGAGCTCAAGGATACCGTGGAAATCCAATCCATCATAGGGAAACTTCTCAAGAGCAGGTACATGTCTTCTCCACTATGCATAAAACACATCATCATACGATCCTAGGAAATCACCTCCCCCTGCCGAACAAAAACATCTCCCCACCTCATGAACCTAGGATCGCATGGATGTGGATGGAGGAATACAACTCTAGGGCTCAGTATAGGTATCCGCTTGAAGAAGATGACCAGTAGGATGTTGGGTATCCAACATTCTTTTTCTTCCTAACTTACAATTTGTGAGTTGCTTCTTCATATTGATATCTAATATGGAACACCAATCAAACACTACATTCCTCAGACATTGCACTCCAAGGTGCATATGATTAAGAGTATCTAGGTGCAATGACAAAACATCTGTCACCCATGTGATGGTTCTCACTATCACCTTAAGCAAAAATATATCTATCTGGCCAATAGGAACATGTGTACCAGATTTATGGGATCCAAGAAAGAAGTAAGTGTTCACATAGTCATGAAGACTAAGTGTGCCCCCACCACAACTAGAACCACTCACACTCACGGGGATACCTCTATGGGACAAACCTGTGATAAAATAGATATCTTCTGTAGTGATATCCAATGTTTCAACTTGAAGATCAAACATGTCTTAGTCAGGATCCTTGTAACGACCCTCCATAGGGTCCAAAAATATATAACACTAACATGCATTAATATAAAAAACTAGATCAACTTAACCACGTAATTTAATTTTAATTAATGACAAGAAAATAAACATCATAATAGATCTGACCTATAAAATATATCAAGAATTGTTGGTGTCGTTGAAGGTTGTTTTTGCTATTGAAATTCTCACTGTGAGATCCTACAAACTCAATAAGATATGTTGGTGCTCCTAGACTTGTTCTCCCCTGAAATATTCACTACATGCTCTAGACGGATTTCTAATCATGTCATATCCATTGGTTTCCTCCCTACCATACCATGATGGGTACTATGGAAGTACGATGCTAATATGATAATGAGAGGCTCCCAACCTCACTCACATAATACTGAACCACACTCTTCCATAGTCATCTCAGATCCACCCAAAGGGTTCGAGCTCCAAACTATGGTAGGACTAAAGAAGATGAAGATGAAGACCCCCCTATTCTTCCATTTCTTTAGCTTTTATTAACTATTTTGTTAATTATCATGCATCCCATGCATCACTTTCAATTAACTCGTTAGTTACTTTAATCAATTTGTTTATTTATTTTTACTTACCAACCCACTTGTTAGTTATATTTAGTTCTCTGATTCTTTTCCAATTAGTTAGGTTTTCACTTTAGTTCATGTTCCTTAGTTTACTCGTTTAACTGATTTCTTAATTTATCTTGATTTATTTATTATTTATAATTTAATTTACCATTTAATTTATTTATTATTATTATTATTATTAATTTCTTTATGACCAATTTATTATTTCCCTTAATTCAAATATATGGTGTTTACTGTCGTATTCTGATTGCAACCAAAATTATCAAGGTGTTATGCTTCCATCATTCCCTTCCAATAATTCCCACAGGCGGGGAGTTGATTATGACGATTGAGAAAATGTTACCTCGGTTTTCCTACCCTAGGAAGAGACAGGTTGTTCCTGAGGAATAAGGATGATTCCATACTGCGTGCCCTGCAGTAATAATATTTATGAGTGACCGAATTGTGGCCTACCCTCACAACACCCACATCCGATGAACTAGATTTTCCCTCACTCTATTCAAAGTTCATCACGTTGTCCAATTTTCTAGTCTGACAAGTATAATTTTTCAGCCCCGTCACCTGATTTCAATCGATTGGTAATCGCAATCCCATCACCTACACACAAAACAACCCATGCATCAAATCTCATAAATAAGATTTCAACTAACAAAACCATCAATCGACCACAACTGTTGAGGTTTCTTGACTCATCCAAAGTCCATGGATGCTAGTGCATCAAACATATCACAATTTAATAATGCTATATACAAGACTAATATCACCACCATAGTCATCAACTCAACTAGAGTATTTGCATATCGATGCTTTGTTGTGTTTAATGTACCTGCTTTCTTGTGCATTTTATTCAATTCTTTATCCCATTCTATTATATTTTCATCAAATGATCTGTTGACGGGAATATGTGACTATGCACGTAACGGGGAAGACAACCCAGACCGAGATCCTTAGAACAGGTTCCAAGCTATTGGGATGGTTGTTTCCAACAGGTTTAAAGGCTCTGTTAGCCTGAAAATCTAACTAAACTAAGTCTAAAAGCTAAAACTAAAAACTACTGCTTATTAGTTCAATAGATATATAATATACTACACAATAAATTATTAAAAGTAATTACTAGATTAATTTGATATATGCACACAACTAATTACTGTACTCAATATGATAAAATAATTAATCTATGAATGCAATAATTAACGAAATATTAATAAATCCAATCAATTTACATAACTTACAGAATTAACAAATGTATATTAAAAACAAAGAATCAGAAAATAACCTGAATATGAGTCAATGGCTATTTTTCATAAAATAGTTTACAAAAAACAACTATTAATCCGTTCTTGGTCTTATCCCGATCGGGAGTGAAGAAAAAATAATAAACTGAAATCGAATCACTAATAATCCTACTGTGTTACAATCCTGTTAATATTCAGAAGGAATTCGAAAAATTAAACAAGATCGCACAGCAGATGAATATCATAGATATAATGATGACAACACCAAATTTATAACATGATATATATATCAGCAAATCGAAAACAGCGTGAATCGACAGAATATATGTGATGTATTTGCAAAATTCATCAAAGGAATGATGACAAAACATT
Organism: Pseudotsuga menziesii; assembly: GCA_001517045.1. Lineage (NCBI taxonomy): Eukaryota > Viridiplantae > Streptophyta > Pinopsida > Pinales > Pinaceae > Pseudotsuga > Pseudotsuga menziesii. The sequence goes on from LPNX011183313.1 coordinate 276,303, forward strand.
GATATTGCAGAAAAGGGAAACAAGATCGACTGATATCAAAAATACAATTGCAAAGTATTAAAAAACTGTAAATGTATATAGATATCACCAGTTTAAATGATGCTACAGCTACTGGCAACAAACTGCCTTAAGTCATAGGAACATTCACACAGTAGTCTTGTCCAGCCTTTTACAAACTATCGATTCCTCGGCTCCAGCTCTTGGTCTGCTCTTCAAACAATGAAAAAGAAATTCTTCAATGCTGTAGATCCATCCCAAAATTATCCTGGCAACAGCGATCAGATCTGAAAGAGAAATCTCTCAGCTCCAGCCTCTCCTGTCACTTTTGATCACTCCCAATCCTTTCAGCAATCAGGCATTGAGATACTCTTGAAAAAAAATAATTCTTCAAAACGAGCTCCTCACTGACAGTAGTGTCTCGAGAGCCCCCTCCTCCTTTACAATCAAATTCTTCTGAGTTTAAATAAATCCAGATCAGAAGAAAACAAAACCAATTAAGCTCTGCAACAGGCGAATTTCTGGAAACAACCATTTCGTTGCCGGCCGCAACTGCCAAAATCGTGCTCAAAGGATCCTCGAAATCGCCTAGAATCAATCATTTTCTGGCAAAATCCTACTGAGTATAACTAAATGGGTCCGATATGAAGAAAACCCATGTGGCGGATTTATTAGATCTTCTTTCATTTGCTCACAATGTAGCTCGAAAAATTGCTTGTTTGTTGAGAACGCGATTTTGTAACTGGCACAATCCCGGCAGTTTCTCTGGAAACTGAACTGTTGCTCCCTTTAAGTTTGAGCTTGGGCGATTTGAAAATCAATTGAGATCTATAATCCCCAAATATCTGCGTCCAATCTTATCATCAAAACCAACACATTAATAAATAACCAAAATCATAAACGAAATTCAAAAACAGGAATGAAATGAAACATAAAATTATGCGATCAATCATTAAAGTCAGCCACATTTATTTATTTTCAAACTCGATCTTTAAGCTCTCACTGCCACTTCACAGATTTGCTTGTTTATTTTTTGCCATATTCTCTGTAGCATATTTTTTAGAGTTATTATGTGATTAAAAACCACAGTGTTCTTATCCTTCACAATTTATCGAATGAAGACAGCTAATGCATGAGACTACAAACTAATTCAACAATTGTTATTACTAGTTGTTTACGCATTAACTATCAGCAGAGAAACGACGTGTTTGCAATCATTCCTTTGCTGTCAGTCATGATATATAACCCAAGAAATAATCTCGTTGCACCCTCATAGTTCAGCACCCTCTAATTCATTTAATAAAAGTTTCTTTTATTTGCAAAAATTCGGAATTGATCTGGCCACACGTCCTCGCCATCAATTAAAATATAGTAATGTGGTAACAATACTTTGGAAATTGTCATAATGTCCATCCACATATGGGGATTTATTAAAACAAGATATAGCATTAATTGCAAAAGTGCTGAAAGCTTCACTACCATAAATCTCCTTTCAATACAAACATTTTAATCCATGAAATAATTCCTTATTTCCTTATTGTTTAAAATACTCTTTTGATTGTCGTTTCGTATGGAAAATATCCAATAATATTCATGGTTATTTGTCTTTCGCCAATATGTAGAAATGTT
>LPNX011183313.1:278703-373421 GCA_001517045.1 Pseudotsuga menziesii
CTACAATTTTGTTTGATGAAATAATGGTTTTTTAAAAGCTGTTGGGTAGGGGCACAACATGATCATTCCCATAAAAACTAGATATACTTCCATTATTGACCTTATGTTCCAAGCAATAAGTTTCCAATACATTTTCTTAAATAGCAATTTTCGTAATGTAAATCCATCAATACATTCATTAATTTCGAACAGATCTAAATTTTTCAACACCTCTTAGTGTCCCATCAGGATTTATGATATCCAAATTATCTAAGCGATATATCGTATGAATAATCAATCAAATTTTAGCACATCCAAAGGTATGTAAGACTTCCAATTTATTTGGTTGTACACTCTTCTAAGGAGAGATGGGATACAATCCTCAATAAAATATAGATAAGTTTTGGTGAAAGTTTATAAGCTCATACCTAGTGCCACCAAATGTTAGCCTGAGTGATGAGAATGCAAGTGTCAAGAATGCCAAGGAAAGATTCCACGTAAGGCATATCTCTACACAACACATCTTTTATATACTCAATAATCAATGCCTAATTTAATCATCATTCTCACAAGGATTCCTCCAATCCCAAATATATTAATAAAATTGACTCTCAATTTAGATATGGTTCCAATGTCGGGTTTTATGACTTAGACGATGGTATTAGATTTAATTTCCTAGTCATATTTTTAGTATCGTTATTCCTTAGTCAAGGAGTTCATCACATCCTTACCTTATTTAATCATTTCCATGGCCATATGACCACTTTGGCAAACTTCCCCAATCACATCCTGTGTGTCTCCATAGTCTCATCGAGTCTTTTCTTCAGAACTAGTCGTACTTTCATTTAGGATTCACCATGTCAGGTGGTTAGCATTGTTACATCCAACTCATCATGTTGATCATTTATATACTTCTCTTGAAAAAAACTATCTCCATTAGACTCTTTCGATATTTAGGGAAAGTTTTGTCTGATTCATTAATTCATTGGTTGTGCCCTTTCTAATTATCCCTTGATTATATACTCTATTCCATATCATTTTACACAAACTTACCGTGTAAAGTGTATTTTTCCCACAACCAAAAACTCTTTTTTTCACAAGTAGTTTTGCCACCTCACACCCTTAATAAATGAAGAACATCCATGGGAACTACCTATTCCTTCATCTATTTAGGACATCCCTCAAGTTATCTCATAATGGCAATTTATCTAGATTAATATGCCTTAGTAAGGTTAAACCTAATAATAATTAGATGGCTTCTTTAAAGTTCAAAATTAACTGGTTATTGTCTCAACCATATACAAGATCAATTGTGATACAAGCTTTAATAGAAAAATATAGTTATCATCCAATTTCATATGATAAATTCTTATTTCACCGCTCACCCTTAAGTGAAGTCCAAAAGACACAAATTTTATTATGATGGCCATATCCAATAGTTCCATCTTACATGACCAAATAAATTCACATTTTAACGATTATAACATCTTCTTTACCTAAGTTTCTATGGATTATTCAACCTTCCACACTTTCCAAGTAACTTTAACCAAACACTCATGTCGCTATTCAAAATATCTACTTAAATTATTATTCAAGAGTTTAAAACATCTTTCCCTACCACCAATATTCTTATTACATCGTAAGGCGTTTCAACAAGTGGGAGTCGACTCCGTGAAGTTAATGCTTTTTTTTTAGCCGTAGGATGCTTTCATCCGACGATTGGGTTAATCTGTTTCATTGAATTTGACCTAATGCCAGCTGATCTGGCGATCTGGCACCTCCTCCTCCTTAAATGCACATCGCACATGCTCCTGTACTATCTTTTTCTGACCATCATTACCTACTTTTGTCGCATTTTGCTTTTTGTTGATAATTGACTGGACGTTATCCTTTCACGTTCATGGCATCAGGGATTTGCCACAATCGGAAAACAGACTAAACAAATAAAAAATACTCTCCCCTGCTTTCAAAATCCCACACCACTAGTGCGTATCAGCCAAGCCTCAGAACATACCAAGTATGAAGTTCGAGTTTCGAACACACGAATCTACCTGCAACATGTTTAACTAAGACAATAACAATAGCTTCCAGTAAATCTCTCACCAATCCCTCTATTGCAACAAGTGCTTTACCGAAACAGCACCCCATCTCTGAATCTCCAAACCAATTGGGTCTTCGCCATGCACAAACTTTAATACTGCAGACACAAACACAGGTAGGAGGGAAATAAATTGAAGTGTAGATACAACACAAATCATTAAAGTTAGAGGTATTCATTGAGGGCATATTCAGCAATCTTTGCATCACTCGACCAGTAGAAATCAATTACCTAATTTGGTGTTAAAAATTGGAGACAGTTAAAAATTGGTTTGTAATTCCCTCTGGCTTCATGAACAAGACATTCGAGCACCACGGGTTGTATTGGGCTATGAAGATATAGAGAGAAATCCCAAACACTAGAAGAATTTAGGTGTAGGAATAAACATGAAATAATCATTGAAGGAAAAAAAATTAAGATACCTTGATCAAATACAAATATAGAGAATTTGAAGGCAGTTATTCAAGGCAAGTTACCCACCATCTTCCATAGTCCGAGTTTTGAACACGGTCGCTTCTTGTGATATCCTTTCTGGTTCTGCTTACGCTTTCTTCCAATTCAGCCATTAACGATGATGCCAAGATCCTGCCTAAGCTCCTCTTGCCAAAGGGGATCCTTTAGTGGATACAACACGGTCCAATGTTGAACTTTTCCCATCGAGATGTCCTTGCCATATGATGGTATGTTTTACTTTCTGTGGCCCATAGGTATCTTGAGCTGTGCTACTTGGGGACTGTAGAACCAATAGCTACCTTAGAGCAAGCCATAGTTCCTCCCAGTATCATTCTATGATAATTAGAGAGCCCAGTAAGGTCCAATATCATTCTGCGATAATTGGAGAGCCCAGTAAGGTCCTTAATTCAGATTGCTTGATTCCACTCCATATAGCAATAACATACATTTCAGTAAACAGTGCCTTGGTCGGCTGGACGAACTCCGACGCTGCCAACTTTTGTAGCTAGAATGGAGTCATGTATTAAAATTTTAGGGAAAGACCTTATCAACAACTAATTCAGGGATATATTCAAGGTCGAACAGACAACGAATTGACAAGGAACTGCAATGTTTATTTGTGCCACAAACTTATTTTATTGGCTTGATAAGGCATTGTAAATGTTTCCATAAATATATTGTCTGCAAAAAACAAATTTGTATTGAACCAAGTTCCAAGTAATCATAAAATTAATCTCCAAAGGCTTGTAATTGAAGTTTCTGGAAGATGCAAACATACCCAGGACTCCACGCTCCAGCTTCTTTGTTAAACCTTCCTTGTAACCGTCCTTTCACCTTCGAAGCTCACTTTCCTATACCTATACAGAGTTTCAGGCCCGAAACCCTGAGTAAAAGCAAATAAAACTATATTTATAGCTATATATATATGTTGAATTAGGTGAAATGCAATATGTGATGAACATGAATTTGTCGGGTTTCATTCCTCCCCAGACATTATCAGGCCTCCCCAGCCTCATGAATCTCAGTCTGACACTCAACAAATTCAGCATCCCACATCATTTCCCTTTCCTTCAGCATGAAAACAGTAAGTATTGAAACATGATGAGAAAATTGCAAATCACCTAATAGAAAGCGGGTATATTTTTTGTGCCAGGCCGAGGTATTCATAGTGTTCTATGCTCTGCAAAATTAATTGGTGTAACTACACAAAATTGATGAGAAAACTTCAAATCACCTCGCACAGAAATCGGGTATGGTTTTTGTGCCAGGCCGCATGCAGTAGGTATTCATGGTGTGCTACGCTCTACAAATTGAATTTATATAACTACACAAAATTGATGATAAAACTACAAATCACCTCATAGAATGCGGGTATGGTTTTTGTGCCAGGCCGCATGCAGTAGGTTTAGCCGCGCGATCTCGGAAAAAATTTCTCGTCTTGTGAATCTAGAGGCACTGGACACCTACAACAACAATTTCTTTGGCTCGTTGCTGTAATTAAAGGCATTGTTGCATCCATGACCTACACAAGTAACATCTTCACCAGTTCACCAGGCCTCATGATGGTCCATGAGCATAGAATGGGTTGGAGATATACCCCACACCGGTGAGAGCTAGCCCATTTTGGAAGAACAAGAACTGGTTGCCTGGTTGCATGCTTTCCCACACGTGGTGTGCATGCAGCCTAGGCTCACGTGGGCTCCCTTGGGTAGCTGGGCAGTGTCCTGCCCGTGTAGAAGGATAATGGTAGGGAGACTGGGGGCAGGTAGGAGGTGTCCACACGTGAAGGAGGTAGGGACAGTGAAGGGATAGAAGAGGAGGACTGTGGGAGGAGTTGGAAGGTGGAAAGGGTGTGGAAAACAAGAACGGGGAGTCTCACCTGCATGAATTCCTTCATGACATCGACCCACGTGGCCTTCAAAATACTCCACTTAAGAAAATATGGACAACCACTTGAGAGGTAGTGAGCATCTTTTTTCATGATAAATAGAGATTATGTAGAATTTAGTATGGCCAGTGCACAGCTGGGCCTTTGTTTAAGTGTAAAACTATTCTACGATATTAATGAATGATTTCAAATGCATGCCATGAAGCTACCAACCAAAGGAAATGTATCTAAATATTTATAGCTAATTCTCATTGAAACTTTCCATCACAACAATATGAATTTTATAGTACATAGCTTCTTGTCACGTACTGTGAGCAACTGAGCTATAATTAATCACCTATATGCTATAACTGGTCTTGCAAACATTGGAAGTGCATCTCACATGTAACCCTTTATTTAACCATTGTTGTCAGTTTTAGTAGAGCTGGGCATTTTTGCTATAGATGGACCTTCTAATCACATTAGTGGAAGAATGAAAAATGGCTGTAATTTCTTCTTAACAGTATTTTTAAGTCGTCCCTCCAAATGAAGATTTCAATTTCAATGTGATTCATCTTGTCCTAGATGAATGGATTTAGTTAGGATTATCAATTACAGGTTTGACGTTCTGTTTGCATATGCCCATCTATACTTTCTTCCCTCTAAACGCCACTTTTGTGTACCCTCTTTGTTGTTTCTTCCACCCAAAGTTTTCTTTCTACGTTTATCACAAGTGTGTTTCTTTCCTCTGGGTGGGTATCAGCTAGATTAAACTCTAGTTGTATCAGTTGTTTTAAAGCATCTCAACCACCATCTTCTCAAGGCTCAAGCTTTTAAGTGTGTTAAGCAAGGGTATAGGTAAGTTAGGGTAATTTGAATTCATGATATTGTTAAACACAATTTCAATATAAATGCAGTCTACATCTCCTTGAAAACTAAGTTAAACACAATTTCAATGAAAATGCAGTCTACATTCCCTTGAAAACTAAGTTAGAAGCCTTTTTATTGGGGTGATTTGAACTCTGACCTTTATTTACAAAGTGCGATTTCATAAAAATTAATGGCTAATGAACTACCCCTCTTGGAGGCTTTTGACTCTTCTATATTATGCTATGTGTGATGGTCAATTAAAGAGATGGATTGTAGTTGAAAGGTTGGATAGTGTTACCCCTCTTGGAGGATTTTGACTCTTATATATTATGCTATGTGTGATGGTCAGTTAAAGAGATGGATTGTAGTTGAAAGGTTGGATAGTGTTCAACACAATTTCAATCTATGTGTGAAATGCAGCCTGCAGTTCCTTAGGCAAAGTTAAGGACTTTCTGTGGGGTGTAGATGTAAAGTGGAGTCTAGTAACCATGTACACCTTGTGTTGGGCTAACTCATGGTCCCAATCGGATCTTGAAGACTAAATCAAGTAGTTTTTCTGAAGTGTTTGGAAGACTTAGGTCGATGTGCTTATTATGTAATGATTTGTCATTGTATACATGCTATTGCTTTTACATCCTAGCTTGTTGGAGGAGATTGTCACATATGATTGTAATTGTTTTTACAGCCAAGTTTGTTGAAGGAGTGTTGTCACAAATTATTCTAAAAATCATCACTATATAAATAGTTGGATATCGTATTTATGTAAAAAAACTAAAAATATTTTTAATTTAAAAATTAAATATTGTTTTATATAAACTTGAAATTAATAAGTTAATTGATGGTCATCTACGCAGTGGCGAATTGAGTAAAGAGGAGCTGTGTTAGAAAATTGGAGATCTCGACGTTTCGATCCCTACTCTGGGATCATCATCAGGAGATAGTTAGAAACGTAAGGAATTGTGTAATATGCCCGAGTATTTAAATATTAATCATTAGGTTTAAGGTAAGAAAAGTATTAGAAGGGTCGGCTTAGTATTGATAAATACTTTTCTTACCTTAAACCTAATGATTAATATTTAACTACTCGGGCATCTTACACAATTCCTCACGCTTCTAACTGTCTCCTGATGATGATCCCAGAGTAGGGATCGAAACGTCGAGATCTCCAATTTTCTAACCCAGCTCCTCTTTACTCAAGTTAATTGATTTTTTTTTAGCAGTTTCTTAAATTGAGGTAGTTTTTATAAAATGCAATGGTTAATAAAACCAACTGAGATCTACTTTTTCATGATTTTTTTTATTACTGCAAAAGTATAAAAATACGTTTTTTACAATTATGTAAGTTTACAGAAATTTGTTAAATTTTGATATCTCACAATGTCTCCTCATGTTTCCAAATATCCGCCAAAAAAACATATTGTTCGTCTGCTTAGCTTTTATCAGGTAGAGCTTATATCTTAATGGTTATCCTTCCTCAAGTTTCCTAATATACTAAAAAGAACATATTGTTTGTCTCCTTCCTTCCTAATGTTTCCTAATATACAGCAAAAAAACATATTGTATGTCTCCAACTTATATCTTACAGGTTATCCTTGTACATTTATTAGGTAGAGCTTATATCTTACAAGTTGTATGTTTATCAGGTAGAGTTTATATTTTACAAGTTATCTTTGTAGTATTGTACATTTATCAGGTAGAAAGCTTTTATATTGGAGAATGTTGTTGAAGGATGGTAATTACAAGAAGTTGTTAGCTTTGTGTGAGTCCTAATCAGTTTATGAATAATAAAAACATAATGAAGTGTTGTTAGCTTCTACCGTGTATTTTCGCAGGCTAAACTTTTTCTTTGAAAAACATTGTATCATATCAAAGGAAAAACTTTTTAGGAAAAGGAAAATAAGAGAGAAGATATCTGCCACTAGAAATTCATAGCTAAACTTTTTAGGAAAACACCGTATCATATCAAGGGAAAAACCTTTTAGAAAAAGGAAAAGAGGTCGGTCACTTAGAATTCACTGGCAAAACTTCTTTGAAAAACATTGTATCATATTGAAGACAAAACCTTTCAGAAAAAGGAAAAACAAAGAGAAGAGATCTGCCACTCAAAATAAGTTGTTCTAAGAGATATCTAAAGACAAGCTATCTAGATAAGATATCTAAAATTGTGACAGCTTAAATAGAGAAACTTATGAAAGATGCATACAAGCTTGGCTTTAACTGGGGTGATTTTCAATAATTCTTAGTTTTGGGTTTAGCTCAGCTTTAGGTTTAGGTGCTTCTGCCATGAAGTCTTTACAACTAGGGAAAACCTTTAATGACCCAATTTGAAAATTCCCACCAAAGGCAGAATTTGGGGAAAAATGCCTTGATTAGTCTTGACTCTAGGGGATTCGATTGGCACAAGAGGGTCTTAAATTGGTTAGGGGCTGATATGGGGAGTCTTAGGACCACTTAATGGACTCTCTAATAACTTTATGACAGTTATAGACATCTACAACTTTATTTTGGGATATTGGTAAAAAGGTAACGTTACTAGTAATTTATGGTACAATTCCCCTAGGGTATGGGCAGAAATGGCCCTCCAACTCTTATGCAACCCTCCCAACTTGTCAAATAGAGTATAGGGACTATTATTAGACTTCATTTACTAGACTTCATTTACTTTCATTTGATATGGTTAAGAGTTTTTCCACAGAGGTTTAAAGCTTCGAATATTCATATTCGAATGCATAAATTTAGTGGTATTTGCTTAAGAGGAATGACATGTAAATGCTTAACTTTGACTCACAAATGGTGTAAATAATGGTTTCGAATAGAGCACAATGAATATAGAACATTAACAACATGGATAGGAGTGACAAGTAGAAGAATCTAGGAGGTAGGGTAGATGGTCGGCTGAGGTAGGTGCTGCCCTGTGGAGGTCCATGTGGGAGAAGGGGGAAGGTGGAGCTACGCTATGGACGTCGGAGAGGAGTGGGTTGTGGAGTGAGGAGTAGTGAGCAGCTAAAAAATATGCCAATGTGAAATGATCAATGGCTCTCACTTTCCATGAGTGTTTAGATTATGGTCTTAGCATCAAAGGTTTCCATGGTTACACCCGATAGGTGGACAAACACAAGCCTTCTTTTTCATCATAACCATAGACTGCATGTTCAATTATAACAGAAAATCACTTACTTCACCTTTGACTGCAAGCAGCTTTTATCAAAATCAATTATCCTAATTTGTGCAAAGTTAATCTTGAAATAATATTTTACTCCCTAACCTTTATCAATAATGAATTATTTTTATTTATTTAGTAGATAGATCCATAAATATTTTGCATCTACAATGAACTACAAAAACTAACAATTCATTGTCATTTTGATGAGAGAAAAATAATTTTCATGATTACTTTTGAAATTCCGATAATGTAATGGCCAATTATGTGAAGAATATAATGTTTTAAATTATTGGATCAACCATAAGATTTTATTTACTAAAATTTGTGGTTCAACACTTCAAATTGTCTTTCTTGTTGTATATGTCCACATCTTCTTGCTTAGCTTACAACACAGCGTTCTTTTATTGCACCCCTAGGTAGAATTGCTAGTTTATACTAAGTCATTACTCTTTAAACTATATATATATATATATATATGTAAACAAAACCTAGATATATCTTTACAAATACAAAAACACAAATAACCTACTCATAAAGCCCTTTTTAAACATGGTGTAAATCCTTAAATAATAACCTAAATAATGTTTAGACCAACCTAATTGCCTCCTAAGCATTATATAACCACATAATAAAAGCATAAAGAACAATGTTGCCCCCTTTAAACATCACATAACTTCCCGAAACCCATAAGCTTTAACCACTAATAAACAATATAAAGGACAATGTTGCCTCCCTTTAAACATGAAATAACTTCCCAAAACCCATAAGTATTAACCAATAGAACATCATAAGGGTTTTTTTTAATAATAATAATAAAGAAAAATAGTAAATAGAATTATTGCTAACATTTGAATGTCCTATAAATTAATAGTAAAAACATTGCTCTCTATTTGTGAAACATAGATTCGATTTCTCATTAATCCACCCCTCTTCTAACCATAATAGATTCGATTTCTCATTAATCCACCCCTCTTCTAACCATAATAGATTCGATTTCTCATTAATCCACCCCTCTTCTAACCATAATGTTAACGATATTCTAACTTTTATTATATATTCACATTTATTGCACTTTTAATTTCAATAATATGCACACATGCTTCCACAAGATATCCATAATCAGGTAAATAAGCTATAAGATTAGTAAGTTGTTTACATAATGCTAAATTATTTATAAAATCAATTATATCATAAAAATATTTCATTATTATGAGTTTTGACACTCTGTGCAATTTAAGGTAATTTATCATTTCATAATAATAAAATTCACATTTTATTGCCCACAACTAATTTTGCTTAATTTTCTTTTATTTATATTTTAAATTTTCTTTTATTTTTAATTTGTAATATTATTATATATTTTTATTTATAGTACAAGGTAACTCTACAATAATATACAATCTCTATTTACCCAACATCCATTTAATTCTCATTTTTATTTTTATTTTCACGCTAATAGCATATGTCATCGTTATGAGAAATTATGTGGTCAAATGTGTAATGACCCTCACCATAAGTGAATCTGCCTTAACAGATTAAAACCTTTTCTTGTTGATTTTCTATTGAAGTAACAGTTTGGTTTCTTGAAGAAAAAGAAAATACATGAGGTGGTCAGGATCACCCAGGAGGTCTTGCACTCGGTTAGAAATAAATATTGGAAGCTCTCATTCTCAAAATGGACATGATATAGGCATACGACCGCGTAAATTGGACCTTTCTGAGACTTGTTCTGTTTCATATTGGCTTAACCGTGGATGTTGTTAACTCGGTCATGGAGTATGTTTCCACAGCAAATTCTGCAGTGTTAATTAATGGTAGACCCTCTTCTTACTTCACTGCTAGTCGCGGACTTCGGCAGGGGTGTCCATTATCTCCATTGTTGTTTATTTTGATGATCAAGGGTTTAATCCTTATTATTTGTAGGGAGAAGCACTTGGGCAGGATACAGGGGATTAAGCTTTCATCCACACTATCAATCACTCACATTCTATTTGTTGATGATGTGATGTTTTTTGGTTTAGCGGGTACAATCAAATTCAGATTGCTCCTGAAGGCTAAGATAATGCTACCTTCACTTGTCCCTGGGGAACGTTTGCTTACGGAGTGCTTCCCTTTGGTTTATGTAACGCACCAGCAACATTTCAAAGAGCTATAATTGGCATATTTTCAGAATTATTTAATGATAGTATGGAAACTTTTATGGATGATTTTACTCCTTATGGCAAGGTTTTTGAAGAAGCACTGGAAAATTTGAAAAAGGTTTTAACTCGCTGTGAACAGACCTAGCTCTCTTTATGCATTGAAAAGTGCCATCTGATGATGAGGGAGGGAGTAGTATTGGGGCATTTCATCTCTGTTGATGGAATTCAGTTGAATCCCTCAAAAATCAAGGTAATAAAAAATATACCTACTCCTGCAACTCAAAAAGAAGTGCGAAGTTTCTTAGGACATGCTGGATATTACCGAAGATTTATAGAAAACTTTTCCAAACTTGCCTCTCCTTTGTTTTCACTATTAACGAAGGATGTGCAATTTGTTTGGAATGAAGCATGCCAGACAACATTCTTAAGCTTAAGGAAAAGCTATCCACAACTCCTATCTTAAGAGGACCCAATTGGACCCTACCCTTCCACATTTCTTCAGATGCTTCTGATATTGCTATTGGAGAAGTTTTAGGACAGCAAGATGGTCAAGTACCTTATGCAATTTATTATATTAGTAAAAACTTAGCCCCTGCTGAACTTAATTACACTGTCACCAAGAAGGAGTTCTTAGCTATTGTTTACTCCATTAACAAATTTCGACATTATATTACTGGATATCCTACATTTGTGCACACTAACTAGTCTGTCATTAAATATCTAATGAATAAACCTGTTACTAATTCCATAGTGACTAGATGGCTCTTATTATTACAGGAATTTGATATTACCATCATAGATAAACCTGGAAAAGAAAATGTTGTCGCTGATTTCTTATCTCGTTTCACTAACAGTGATGATAATTTCCCTATTGAGGACTCTTTTCCAGATGAACACTTATTTGCAGTTTCAGCTCACTCTCCTTAGTATGTAGATGTCGCTAATTAATTGGCTGCAGGGAAGCTTCCGGCACATATGTCCAAAAGAGAAAAGAGGAAAATTATTCAGCAAAGTGCCAGGTATTGGTGGGTAAACGGTCATCTCTTTTACACAGGCCCTGATCTTGAGATTAGAATATGTGTGAGAGAAGGAGAAATCTTCCATATACTAAAGGCCTGCCATGATGAGCCTTGTGGGGGGAATTCTGTAGACAGAAGAACAAGACACAAAGTGCTGAAAATGGGCTACTATTGGCTGACCCTTTTTAGGGATGCAAAAAGATATGTCCAGTCTTATGATAGCTGGTAAAGGATGGGTCAGCCCAACAGATTAGATCAAATTCCTCTGTAACCACAATCAGTGATTGAACCCTTTGATATATGGGCTTTAGATTTTGTTAGCCCTATCATCCCTCATTCCAGACAAAAAGCCTACATCTTGGTTTGTACTGACTATATGACGAAATGGGTAGAAGCTGTGGCTTTGGAAAAAGCTAATGACCAGGTTATGATTTATTTCCTGTATAGTTAAATCTTTACCCATTTTGGGGTACCTAAGGAAGTGGTTACCGATGGAGGACCGCAGTTTATGTCACATCAATTTGAAGCTCTGCTACGGAAGTACCATATTCAGCATCGGGTAGCTTCACCTTACCATCCCCACGCCAATGGCCAGGTGGAAATCACTAACAAATTTATTGAAGCTATCCTCACCAAGATGGTCAAGAGCCATTGTAGAGATTGGGCCGACAGACTTCCGAAAGCATTATGGGAATATCGCACCACTTGGCGTAACGCTACAAGTTTCTCTCCTTATGACTTAGTGTATGGGAAAAGTGTTGTCTTCCCAATTGAATTTGAAATTAATACTTTTAAGATGGCCACAGAGGTAAACCTAGATGTAAATGAAGCCCAGAAGAGGAGATTGAACCAATTAAATGAACTGGATGAGAACCGGTTGGCTGTCGTGGACCAGACAGTGTTAATTCAGCAACAAAGATCTAATTGGCATGACCAATTCATCAAAAAAAAGGTCTTCTATGAGGGAGAATGGGCACTATTATACGATTCTAGATTCAAAAGAGATTTCAAGGGTAAACTATGCACAAGATGGCTGGGGCCATACCTAGTGGAAAGAGTATTTGATAATGGTACAGTCCACCTGGTAACCATCGATGAGAACCATGCAACATTATTTGCTAATGGTCACAGGATGCGACGGTACCATAAGCCCATTTCAAAGGATTAATTTATCTCACAAATTGCAGCTGATCCAAACTACCAGTTAGCACAAGGGCAAGAATTTTTCTCTGCCCCTGTCAATCCATAATTAATCACTATAAATCGCATATGGATATTTGTACATAAATAAATAAAAAATTATGTTATTGTTATCCTTTTTCTTTTGCACTTAATCCATTTTTATAAATTATGCAGGAAAGCGCCTGAGAATGGTGGTCATTATCGGGCCTAGCAACCAAAAATCATTCCTCTGTAACTTCCTGCATCGAATTTTTTTTCCCTTTCCCTTCAATAAATTTGCTGCAGCTGCAACACCTTTTTTCGGCAGCTGCGACACCTTTTTCTGGCAACTGCAACACCTTTTTCTGGCAGCTATGACACCTTTTTCCGGAAACTGTAACACATTTTTCCAACAGCTGCAACACCTTTTTTTGGCAGCTGCAACACCTTTTTCTGGCAGCTGCAACACCATTTTCGGTAGCTACAACACCATTTCCGGTAGCTGCAACACCATGAAACTCTGCCTTCTTTCATTTCCACAGCTGTGACCCTGTTCTACTTTTGGCCACAAATCATGTTTTGTACAGCTGCAGCACAGTCAATTTCCATCCATCTAACATTCTTTTATCCTTTTCCCGCAGCTGTCACATCTTTTTCGGCAGCTGTGACATCTTTTTCGGCAGCTGTGACATCTTTTCCGGCAGCTGCAACTCTGCTACATTTGTCTAATTTTTCTATAATTCAAGGCCACGCCTCTGCTTTAATTTCTTTATGGCCTATGGCTGTGACTCCTGTGTTATTGGCAGATCTTTTTGCAAGATAGCAACTCCTCTAGATATGGCTCTGATTCCTGATGCCAAAAATTTGACTCATAATATAGTATTCATCATGTTTCCGACCATTTTAACATGATGGTTTTTGGTTCACCAGTGGAGAAGGTTATTACAGCACCCATGTAATAATGATTACATTTAATGACTCCACAGCACATGAGTACATCTTTCCCAATGACTGCAATCACGCATTCTATTATTCTCCAAAGGACATCCATCGTGGATTTTTGAAGGTATGGATTTGATTAACTACTTAATTAAGTATCAATATGATTTGACAATATCAGTTGTACCTCCCTTTTTATGTCCATTATTGCATCAATTAACTCTCTTCTCATGCAACGTAATGACTAATTATGCTACCTAATAACCACCACCTTTCCCAATTTGGGATGAAATTTCAAATAATCCAATTCACTGAAACATTCCGAATTTACCCAACTCCCCTCTTAGCTATTCATGCATACTCTGTGTTGTAACCTCCATTGTCAAAATCTGTAATCAGTCGAACTGCAATATAATTCTGAAGACAGAAACATCGGTATTATGGCTCGCTATGAACCTTCAAACACGCAAGAAATAACTAGAAATGATAAAGTTTTAGGCATCTTTCAAGTTCTGGGTTGGACTAAATTTTTCCAACGCCTAAATGGTTTTCATCATGAAGCGGCTTTACAGTTTTCCTTGAATCTTAAAAAAACCCACTCAGAGGTTTGGGGATTGTGTATTGAAGTCTCTGAAGCCATAGTGGCTGAGGTCACGAGTCTTCCTAAAGAGGGATGAGCTTGGTTTGGACGTCGAACCCCCACTACTGCTGCAGTACAGGAGTTTGTAAGGGAAGGGGAGAAAATTCAAACGACACGAAGCGGGGTAGCAGTATAGTCATTGCCACGGCCATGGAATCAAGTTGCCATTTCTCTCAAGAAATACATCACGTGTGAAGGTAGGTACCAAACAGTCTATCATTCTGAATTTCCTTTACTATCTCATCTCCGTCACAGGGTTCTGTTAAACATTCCATATTATTTACTCAATGATTTACATCATATGGTGGGGTTTTTCCAAGATGCCAAGCACCCACTCACCTCACTTACAAACCATGGCCTCATTAAACTAATAATCTTACGGACCCTTGCTCAACATAACCTAATTTGGGATCAATTTACAGCCCAAGCTCAGGAACTCGCTCCCTTTCCCAGTGTTCCAATAGAGGAGGAAATGGACATACCTATACTTGTGGGTCCTGTTCAACATCAGGAAGAGTAGGTCAATCCACAGTTGGGGGGAAATGTAGAACATCAGGAAGTTCGGAGGCCCTCCATTGCAGTTGGGGGGGAAGATGAGACTAGATTAGAGGATCAGCTAGGGGAACAAGCAAAACAATTGGGAGAGGATGTACATGAAAACCTCATGGAAAAACTAAATAGTAGGGCAGCTTTGACAGCAGAAGGTGAAATTGGAGCAGCATTAGATGCTGCAACAATTGAACCCAAAGATGACAGAGCCATGGAAATAGAATAAAACACTGAGATGGTGACCATTGAATCCTCGCCTGAATGGGGAGGAACCTTGATTGAGGAAGAACATCCCAAAGAAGAAGAAAATGCTTGAACTGGGGATATCCCTTCCACTTCAGCTATAAATATGGAAACTCCAGCACCCTAGAGAAAAAGGAGGAGATCAAAGGATGAAAAAAGGATGAAATTAAGGTATCTCCACCAATAAGAAGGAAAAGAACGAGGTCAATCGCAGCAACAGAAGAAGCAAGGGAAAGATGGGCAACCTTAGAAGCACAAATTGAGTTCCCCATTCTTCAACTCAAACCAATTGATGCCCCACAGGGGCCAGTTGAAGAAGAACCTCAAATTGAAGGACTTCTATTTGAAAATAGGCTATTAAAAGAGGAAGTCCAAGCACTCCGAAAAGAATTGGAAAACTGGAAAGAAGCATGCAAAAAATAGGGTGAAAGGAACCTGCACACATTCGTTGAAGCTGTAGATAAATTAGAAGGATCAAATCCTACCGAGGCTGGCAATGAGGAAGAAAGAGTGGTATGTCCTACCTGTGGAGAAATATTTAATGAGTCAGGTTATAAGGTTATAATTCGTGCCTTTACAACACAACAGTCTGCACCTACAACTATGGAAGGATAGGGACAACCTGATTTGAGAGATGATGGGACTCGTCACTTACAAAAAGAAACTTCATGGGAAGGAAATTGCAGATGAACAGCATGCTATCACAGAAGAACCAACATCTTTAAATATTCTTGATGTAGTTACCAATCTGAGAAGTGGTGAAATTCCCTAAAAGAAAATTCAGGAGAAGGAAGTTTCAAATGAGCAGGATGCTACCACACAAGAACTAGCATCCTTGAATATTCCTATCAAAATTCCCACTAACCCTAGAACAGAAGAACCAGAGGATGAACTTATCCGTGACTTTATGGATGAAGATTGCACTGAGACCCAGAAATCCTCTCCTGACACAGAAATAATAGGCATAGAACTACAACAACAAAACAATGATGAAGTTGAACAGGGTGTTGTCACACAAGAACCAGCATCCTTGAATGTTCTTGTCCAAGCGGCTGTCCAAGTGAGAGAAGAAGAACCAGGGACTGAAGGCACTCTAGAATTTAATGAATAAATTTGTACTATGACCCCAGAATTGTTTCAGGAAACGGAGATACTGGAATTGGAATCACAACAACAGGGAGACAAAGAAATAAATTAGAATGTTTCCACAGAAGAACCAACATCCTTGAAAATTACGGTAGAGATTCCTGGGATGCAACAAGAGGAAATTTCTAAAGTGGATGTCATTCCTGATATGGATTTGGGTGAAGATGAACAAGTTCAATCATAACCCTCGGGTGATACTAAAATCCTTGAGGAAAAGCTGCATACTAAAGAAGACATCCAATCCCGGCAACATGAGGAAAAAGATGTTGTTACCAAAGATGTTATTTTTATCCTTTTTCTTTTGCACTTAATCCATTTTTATAAATTGTGTAGGAAAGCGCCTGAGAATGGTGGTCATTATCAGGCCTAGCAACAAAAAATCATTCCTCTGTAACTTCCTGCACCGATTGTTTTCTCCCTTTCCCTTCAATAAATTTGTTGCAGCTGCAACACCTTTTTTCGGCAGCTGCGACACCTTTTTCAGGCAACTGCAACACCTTTTTCTGGCAGCTATGACACCTTTTTCCGGAAACTGTAACACATTTTTCCAACAGCTGCAACACCTTTTTTTGGCAGCTGCAACACCTTTTTCTGGCAGCCGCAACACCATTTTCAGTAGCTACAACACCATTTCCGGCAGCTGCAACACCATGAAACTCCGCCTTCTTTCATTTCCACAGTTGTGACCCTGTTCTACTTTTGGCCACAAATCATGTTTTGTGCAGCTGCAGCACAGTCAATTTCCATCCATCTAACATTCTTTTATCCTTTTCCCGTAGCTATCACATCTTTTTCGGCAGCTGTGAGATCTTTTTTGGTAGCTGTGACATCTTTTCCGGCAGCTGCAACTCTGCTACATTTGGCTAATTTTTCTATAATTCAAGGCCGCGCCTCTACTTTAATTTCTTTATGGCCTATGGCTGTGACTCCTGTGTTATTGGCAGATCTTTTTTCAAGATAGAAACTCCTCTAGATATGGCTCTGATTCCTGATGCCAAAAATTTGACTCATAATATAGTATTCATCATGTTTCCGACCATTTTAACATGATGATTTTTGGGTCACCGGTGGAGAAGGTTATTACAGCACCCATGTAATAATGATTACATTTAATGACTGCACAGCACATGAGTACATCTTTCCCAATGACTGCAATCACACATTCTATTATTCTCCAAAGGACATCCATCGTGGATTTTCGAAGGTATGGCTTTGATTAACTACTTGATTAAGTATCAATATGATTTGACAATATCAGTTGTACCTCCCTTTTTATGTCCATTATTGCATCAATTAACTCTCTTCTCATGCAACGTAATGACTAATTATGCTACCCAATAACCGCCACCTTTCCCAATTTGGGATGAAATTTCAAATAATCCAATTCACTGAAACATTCCGAATTTACCCAACTCCCCTCTTAGCTGTTCATGCATACTCTGTGTTGTAACCTCCATTGTCGAAATCTGTAATCAGTCGAACTACAATATAATTCTGAAGACAGAAACATCGATATCATGGCTCGCTATGAACCTTCAAACACGCAAGAAATCACTAGAAATGATAAAGTTTTAGGCATCTTTCAAGTTGTGGGTTGGACTAAATTTTTCCAACGCCTAAATGGTTTTCATCATGAAGCGGCTTTACAGTTTTCCTTGAATCTTACAAAAACCCAATCAAAGGTTTGGGGATTGCGTATTGAAGTCTCTGAAGCCATAGTGGATGAGGTCACGAGTCTTCCTAAAGAGGGACGAGCTTGGTTTGGACGTCGAACCCCCACTACTGCCGCAGTACAGGAGTTTGTAAGGGAAGGGGAGAAAATTCAAATGACACGAAGCGGGGTAGCATTGCAGTCATTGCCATGGCCATGGAATCAAGTTGCCATTTTTCTCAAGAAATACATCACGTGTGAAGGTAGGTATTAAACAGTCTATCATTCTGAATTTCCTTTACTATCTCATCTCCGTCACAGGGTTCTATTAAACATTCCATATTATTTACTCAATGATTTACATCATATGGTGGGGTTTTTCCAATATTCCAAGCACCCACTCACCTCACTTACCCACCATGGCCTCATTAAACTAATAATCTTATGGACCCTTGCTCAACATAACCTAACTTGGGATCAATTTACATCCCAAGCTCAGGAACCCGCTCCCTTGCCTGGTGTTCCAATAGAGGAGGAAATGGACATACCTATACTTGTGGGTCCTGTTCAACATCAGGAAGAGCAGGTCAATCCACAGTTGGGGGGAAATGTAGAACATCAGGAAGTTCGGAGCCCCTCCAATGCAGTTGGGGGGGGAGATGAGACTAGATCAGAGGATCAGCCAGGGGAACAAGCAAAACAATTGGGAGAGGATGTACATGAAAACCTCATGGAAAAACTAAATAGTAGGGCAGCTTTGACAGCAGAAGGTGAAATTGGAGCAGCATTAGATGCTGCAACAATTGAACCCGAAGATGACAGAGCCATGGAAATAGAAGAAAACACTGAGATGGTGACCATTGAATCCTTTCCTGAATGGGGAGGAACCTTGATTGAGGAAGAACATCCCAAAGAAGAAGAAAATGCTTGAACTGGGGATATCCCTTCCACTTCAGCTATAAATCTGGAAACTCCAGCACCCCAGAGAAAAAGGAGGAGATCGAAGGATGAAAAAAGGATGAAATTAAGGTATCTCCACCAATAAGAAGGAAAAGAACGAGGTCAATCGCAGCAACATAAGCAGCAAGGGAAAGATGGGCAACCTTAGAAACACAAATTGAGTTCCCCATTCTTAAACTCAAACCAATTGATGCCCCACAGGGGCCAGTTGAAGAAGAACCTCAAATTGAAGGACTTCTATTTGAAAATAGTCTATTAAAAGAGGAAGTCCAAGCACTCCGAAAAGAATTGGAAAATTGGAAAGAAGCATGCAGAAAATAGGGTGAAAGAAAGCTGCACACATTTGTTGAAGCTGTAGATCAATTGGAAGGATCAAATCCTACCGAGGCTGGCAATGAGGAAGAAAGAGTCGTCTGTCCTACCTGTGGAGAAATCTTTAATGAGTCAGGTTATAAGGTTATAATTCGTTCCTTTACAACACAACAGTCTGCACCTACAACTATGGAAGGATAGGGACAACCTGATTTGAGAGATGATGGGACTCGTCACTTACAAAAAGAAACTTCATGGGAAGGAAATTGCAGATGAACAGGATGCTATCACACAAGAACCAACATCTTTAAATATTCTTGATGTAGTTACCAATCTGAGAAGTGGTGAAATTCCCTAGGAGAAAATTCAGGAGAAGGAAGTTTCAAATGAGCAGGATGCTACCACACAAGAACCAACATCCTTGAATATTCCTATCAAAATTCCCACTAACCCTAGAACAAAAGAACCAGAGGATGAACTTATCCTTGAATTTATGGATGAATATTGCATTGAGACCCAGAAATCCTCTGATGACATAGAAATAATAGGCATAGAACTACAACAACAAAACAATGATGAAGTTGAACAGGGTGTTGTCACACAAGAACCAGCATCCTTGAATGTTCTTGTCCAAGCAGTTGTCCAAGTGAGAGAAGAAGAACTAGGGACTGAAGGCACTCTGGAATTTAATGAATAAATTTTTACTATGACCCCAGAATTGTTTCAGGAAACGGATATACTGGAATTGGAATCACAACAACATGGAGACAAAGAAATAAATCAGAATGTTTCCACAGAAGAACCAACATCCTTGAAAATTACAGTAGAGATTCCTGGGATGCAACAAGAGGACATTTCTAAAGTGGATGTCATTCCTGATATGGATTTGGGTGAATATGAACAAGTTCAATCATAACCCTCAGGTGATACTAAAATCCTTGAGGAAAAGCTGCATACTAAAGAAGACATCCAATCCCAGCAGCTACCAAAGTTTCCAAGGGAGAACCTCAGAAAGAAGATGTTGTTACACAAGAACCACCATCTTTAGAAGTGGTGAATGTTGTTGCTGAAGAAATTCTAGGAGGGGTTGCTATTACAAAAGAACCATCACCCCCATAAATAGCTTCAGATGTGCAGGATGTCCAATGTGGCATATCGAGTGATAAGGTGTGGACTAAACCCCTTCAAAAATTTATTGACCTGGATTTTGACAAGGATGAGCATCCTGAAGATGGAGAAACTCTGCAACTCACAAGAGAAATATCAATTTTGAGAATGGAGGTAAGAAAGTGGAATATCTAGGTGGAAGAATACTAACAAGGGATGGTTTCCCTCACTGATCATAAAAATACCATCACGGGACTGAAGGAGAAATGGGCAGAAGAACGCATGACCCAAATAATTCGAGAGGAAGAACTACATAAGGAGCTAAGGGAGCTGAAAAAATTCCAGTCTATGCAGAAGGAAAAATACCATATATATGCTCTTTCTCAAAAACTCCTGGGCACTAGGGTACCTTCCTCTTCTTACCCTGTCTTTTTGTTTGAACAATTTGTTTGGTTTAAGTTAAGGGCTGTGAAAGAAGGGAGATCATTTGAGATAAAAACCTCAGCAAAATTATTGGAAACAATTTTTAGAAGCAATTTTGAAGACCATAATTTGCTGTGTGAACTGTATTTGCATGAGATGGATTGTCCTCTGGACCGCCATTCAAATCCTATCCCTTTTTCAGGAGATGTTCAGTTGAGGTATTTTGCTTCTTTTTTGAGCAATCATGCTCAGTGGGAAAGGTATTTTCAACCCTTTTCTCACAATGAAGGCCACTCTAATCTGTGGGTCCGAAGTGAGCCTCAAAATCCTCGTATTTTTCTTGCTCGACACCAGATTTTTCTCTCATGCCCTATCCAGACTCGGCATATAATGGAACTGCAGGAAGAAGTTATTTCTACCTACATCACCTAGATATCCATACATCAACAAACAACTTTGGAAGGCAGTAAGCATAGGTGGCAGGTTTCCTCTTCTACCCTTAGGAACAGGGACCCCTATTATTTTATAAATTTTGAACAGGTACTTTTCAGGGTTGAGGGTTATGTTGGATGTATTAGGGAGTGTGGGGCTAATTGGATGGGCTTGAAATTTAAATTTCCCCTCATCTAGTGGCCAGCAAAACCATACAAGATGGATTTCTCACTGACCAAGGCAGAGGAGCAGCAATGTTGGAGATATTGGGTTTCCCATAGGGGGTTCATAGAAAAAGAAGGGACATCTGAGTTCCCCTACAACTTCTCTTCTATCCATGAACAGAGCATAGTGCAAGATTCGGATTTGGAATAATGGAGGTTGTTGAATGAGGACATGCAATAGGACAGTTGGGGGGAGTTGTTGGGCCCAAAAATGGCCCCTTTTTTACCATCCTTATTCACCTCTTTTTGCCCTATCCTACCCCATTGAGTATGCCAAATAGATGTTTTTCACTCACTCTGCTCTTCAAGCCACCAAGGTATGATTAGTTATTGCCTTATTTTATTAATACTTATGGTTGTGGTAATCAAGGCTTTATATCTCTCAATATGATAACATATGATGGTTTATAAAGGTATTTTGAGATATAGAGACTGCAGGTATAGTGGGCTGAACGTGCTACAAAAAGGATGGGCATTCATCTCTCAAGCTTATTTCCATCCATCCTACCATTACCCAAAAAATGCGGCCCTAGTATATTATTCTAGGCAAAGCTGTACAAAGATAGCTGCAACAAAATGCGGCAGATTTGGGGTTCAACAGTGTGCTGTTGCTTTTGTATACTTGTGATCTGAGGATATCATTATTTTTGGGTCAATTAATAGTTTCCCTATATTTCCTATCTTTCATCCTGCCATGGTTGTAACAGCTGTTGTAATTTAGGGCTCCTGAAGATCAGAGATCTTCATGGCTGCCCAATAATAGGGATAGGATGTTATGATTTACATTGCATAAATATGGAGAACTGTTCTGAGCTAGGGGTTGAACCCATAACCAATTCATTGTATCAGCTGTGACTGAGATTTGCGTAATTAATATTCCTTTTTAATACAAGGAGTTACTTCATATCTAAGGGTTTTAACATGCGTTATATCCAGCATCTCTGTGTGAAGGGTGGGCTCGCCTTCCCACAGGGATTGCTGAGTTAAATTAGGCATTTCAATTATTACGTCATGTGATGTTATATTAATTTTATTTCTTCATAGGAAGCTGTAACAATTGTGGATTTACAGTGTGTTATTGATTGCATCTCTTGGAAATCTGTAGTGGCATGGTGTGACAGTCGACTAAGTAGGTAATTATTCCTTATGCAAATTGCATGGTAGTTGTAACAGCTCTGTTCATCCTTAGATATTTTATTTGTTATTTCCATGAATCCTTGCAGTTTGTTCTTTGCTTTTATGGTTGCAGAATTTCATTCCTGTACTTTGAATTCATAGGATAGTTGAACTCAATTTCTGCACTCTAAATTCCTAGACTAGCACTCAATTCATGTCTTTTTGGATTTCTAGAATAATCAGATTAAGATAGTTGGGTTAATCATTAGATGATTTGGTAAACAGGATCTCATTATCTGCAAGAGTAATCTAGATGTGATTTCATGAGTCTTTCAATTTCTAGATCAAGAACAGCAAAAGGTAATTGTGACTGTATTCTTTAGAAGGTAAACTAGATTAAGTGGATTCTTGGGATGAGCATAGCTGAACAGAGAATAGGATTGTTCATTTACATCAATTTAGTGTTTAAGCGTGTATTGTGCATGTTATCCTTGAAATACAAGACTTCCGTGGGTTGAAAATAAATATTGCACACTCTGTATGTGAGCTGTAATTAACTTGCATATTGGGTACCCAACAATTAATATTAACATTAATGTTAATATTGAGATAAATATTAATCTTATTATTAATGTTAACATTACGGTTAACTATTAATGGAAATAATAACATTAATGTTAATATTAATATTACTTTAATATTAATATTATTATTAATATTAACTTTAATTTTAATATTTCTCGGATGCGAGTGAAGAGAACGTGCTCACATGTGGGGAGCCTGTCATGTGTTAGGTTGTCCCTCAGCATGTGGACAAGAAGAATGGTGGTGTGGTTAATGTGGGAACTTGGAAACTTAATGTGACAATTAATAAACTACTGGTTTATGATTCTTCGAGCTATGGACGTGATGGAATTCAAGAAAAGGGACATTCATTCTTGAAGAGTTGTGAAAAACTCCCAAGTGTGAATTGCATACTTTAGAGCCGATGGGGAACAAGTTGGATCCGATGCTTGATTTTGGGGTTCTATGTTAACAATTTCAGACCCAAAATCCTACTTATTCTTTTGCTTATTTTTTCTTGATTTTGAAAGCATATCAGTAAGCTGCTTCTAATGAGGATATGTCCAGGAAATCCATCTCTAACTGAATGTACCTACGCAAGACACTTCGGTACTTTAGAACCAAGTGTCATTCAGAGTCTCTAATACCTAGATTTGAACACAAGGTATGGAATATATTGGTATACTCCAACACCTTTTGGTCTCTTTCCTAGCCCATTGTCATCCACCGAGTGTATTTGTCATCATTATTTCCAACAAGGTGGAATTCCTCTTTGATGACATCGACAAAAGATGCCTAAGTGGTTTCTTTCTATAATATTTCATATTCATCCCTCGCATGCCTCTCACAGTACTAGTCCTAGTAGTCTTTGATATGGGGGGAGGACTTAAGGAGCACAAAGGTGATCTTTTTGATGTCGAAAAAATTTTGAACATAGAAGTAACCCTCTAACAGACTCAACCATTTTTCCAAAGAATATGCATATATATTTAATTTAAATAAGGAGATGTCAAAGTTAACTTGTACCTTGAAGAGAGTCCCGCCCCTGAAATAGTTTCTCATTGAAGGTTCATCCGTTGTCGTCGGCATTCTTCAAAGGATCTGGGATAAATTATCCATCATCTCATTCTATTGTTGCATAAAGGATTCTTTGTGCAATATTTTAATAAGATTGCCTACTCCATCATCTTTATTTTCTTCTCCCACCATGTGAGGTTACTTGGGCTGACAAGAGGTATTTTCCCCAAGATCAACTAGTTCGAGACCAAACTTTTGATATTCATATCCCGTCGGGGACATGCACTGAGAAACCACAATAGTAGAAGGATGTGATAACACTAATATGGATTAATGTGAGAACGAAATGAAAGAGAATATGTATATTTTCACATACATAGATATATGGCAATAAACAAAGTGATATAGTTAACTAATATTATATTATATGAATGAAACAGAACAAATTGTAAAACAAAATCAGCTAGAATGGTGGTAGTTGTATCTTTGAGAAGAGATGTGGTGGTTATGTTCACTCATGAAAAGACGAATACAAAAGGAATTCGAATGTCCTTTTATCATAAACCCTTGGACAGGTAGAAACCCTAGGAGATGAATCGTCCTAAAGTTTGTGGCCCTGATTTGTTTAGTTGAACAGTCAACTTCACGGGAACAAATGTTTGCATACAATATCCATTTTGGGTTCTCGATATCCCATTGGAAAGGTCTATAAAAAATTTACATCGTCTAACTAGGGGAAAGTGAATTCCATTGGAAACCATCCCCTCCCCCCCCACCACCAAGTCGCCAAAAAAACGTCATTTAGGGCCTCAAAACAAAAAACCATAGAAAGTTACAAGAAAATTACCAAAATGGAAAATTGTCTTGATCCAATGGAATAGGTTGGTGGCCACCTATATCCATCTGGAGCATCCTCTCATTGGTTGAAGACAGCAAACACCTCAACCCATTGATGGCCTCCAAAATGAGAATCATGACCAAGCATATCAAAGCAAGTACCACGAGAGTTGTTTTCAACCTTGGAGCTTCCCTGGATACACCCATCATCATCATGGATACACAATCTTTATTACGGTAATCTCATCTTCCATTGACAATTTATCCATCGAAGTTCTAAGTAAAAAAAGTTAAGAATTAACCCCTAGTATGATAAAGAATGTAGAAATGCAAGAAGATCCATCAAGGAAGCTATTGAAGAGTTTCTAAAAATTGACAAGATAAAAAATACAAATATCTAATTAAAATATTAAAAAAATGTATTATATAAATAAAAAGTAGGAAAATATTTTACACCTCTCTAAGGTAGCTCCTAAGAAATTATGGAGGCAAATTCTAACTAGTAAAACTAAAGATAATAATAGGATTTCCTAGGAAGATTGGAATTTCTATATTAAAAATATTTACAAATCCTTAGATTTCATTGATAATATTCAAACCCTCCTTACAAAAAAAGACGTTTTCTCATTAGAAAATATTTATTTTGGGGTTAATCCCCTTCCAAATGGAAAAGCTAATGACATTGAATGATACCAAGTAGAAATATTAAAAATTGGTGGGCCAATCCTCATTCCTCACATCCACAAACTCTTCTTGGACTCAAGATCCTAATTATTCCTATCTTTAAAAGTGGTGATAAAATTAACCATTATGATTATCCCTCTCTTAGAAAAGCTTTACAATATCATTCTAGAAAAGAAAATCAACTTTGGTTAGAAAGTGAAGGTAAGTTGGATAAAGGTTAGGAGGGATTTAGTAGACATCACTCTACCATGGACAACCTCATTACACTTAGGGTCATCATGGAGGAATGTCATAACAGTAAATACAATCTATTTTGTTGCTTTGTAAAATTCAGGAGAACTTTTGGTATGGTGCCTAGAAATAACATGCGGAATATATTAAAATAGCTAAAGGTTCCTTTCGAGTTGAGAGTTGTTGCAATAAAATTGTATGATATTGTCATTGCAAAATTTAAGAGCACTAAGGGGTGGTTGAAATATAACAATTTTAATATTTTATTTAATTAATATTTCCCCCTCTCCCCTACCCTTTTTGGCATGTATATATTGATAAGATAGAAAGTTTTTTAGAATAAGTTGGGTGTGTTGGCATGACCTTAGCCAGTATATTCGCCATCCTTCTTCTCTTTATGCCAATCATATTTTTGTTATGGAAAATTGCCACTTTTATATTGATAAGAAATTAATATTTCTCAAGGATTTATGCTCTAATATGGGTATAATTGTTAACACCAACAAAACAAAAGTTATGGTTATCAAATAAAACAAGGCCAGTTTTACTAATTTTGTATATGACAATAGCAACATGAAGGAAGTGTATTTCTACAAGTATCTCAGAATTAATATTCATTACAAGATCAACTGGAACTATAGCATTGATAAAATGATTAATGGAGGCTGGAAGTCTTATTTTGGTCTTCAAAAGAATTTTAAATCAACAAATCTTGTGATGTGGGATAAAAAAAAGTTTCTTTTTTTTAACTCTCGTCACTCTCGTTAACTTGCATAGTTATGAAGTTTGGGGTTGCGGCATCTCTAAATAATGCTAGATAAATATTGAACAAATCCATAAGCATTTTATAATGTATAACCTCAAAATTAAAAATAATACACCCTACCCTATTCTCCTTCTAGAAGTGGGTCTACCCCCCATTGAAAGCATCGCTTAGACTAGGTACTTGATGTACAAGTATAGGATAAATAACATGCGAGACCCAAGACTTGCTAAAATTGCTTTAAAATTGATTCAATACCAACTTAGTCTCAACAGAGTCTAGTATAAAGATGACATGGCTTGGTTAAACCAGTGGGGGATTGACGAAAATGTCACTTTGAAAGATATCAATAACATTAAGAAATTTATCACTTCTAAGTTTAAAGAGAAAATGTGGGAAGAGAAAGAATTACAAGTTAAAAGGAAATTAAGATACTATAAGGAGGTCATTAACCCTAAACTAGAATATCAAGAACATCTATTTGTTTTAACTAGTTTGAAGAAGAAAATTAATATAACCAAGATAAGAATGAACTCTCATGAGCTTCAAAGTGAAACAAGACACTGGACAATTCCTAAAACACCCTAGGTGGAAAGGATTTGTCAGCTTTATGAAACTACAAATGTTGAGGATGAAAGTCACTTTCTCTTAGATTGTGTTGCGTACACCCCCATTAGATCTTAGTTTTGTAATATTTTCTACAATATAAACCTCCCTAACCTTCTAACTAGTCATAGCTATGGTGACCTAGGAATGCTTCTTTCTAAGCTTTTTGAGCATAGAAATACAATTTTATAGCAATCCAATTAATCTTCTTAAGGTATGATAGACCAAAGTTGATCTTTGTGGATGTTAATCATCATCATCATTGTCATCATTATCATAAAAAAAATATAGTCAACTATATTATATTTATATTCAATATTGAAACATAATAATACTATATAATCAGCTAACTTTGAAGTAAACCATATCAATATTGTTAGTATTATTATAATAGTGCTTTAAAATTCTATATGATAATCGAATGATAAATGAATGATGATTTGAAATATTTTTAATAATAATATATGATAATTGGTTATTATTATTAAATATATCTCTATAAATGTATGTATATACATTGATAAGAAAATAGCAAATTAATAAAAATAACTATATAGTATATGTTGGAAATAATTTTATTGAGGGATGGTGTGAGTACTACTAGATAAATTTTACAAGATAAGGATGAACTCTCATGAACTTCACATTAAACTCAGATGTAGTAGAATTCCTGAAACATTGTGTGTGGAAAGGATTTTCCATCAATGTGAGAGTATGAAACATTGAGGATGAAAGTCACTTTCTCTTAGATGGCCTTGTGTACACCCAGATTAGATCGTAGTTTCATAATCATTGCTACAATACAAGCCCCCTGCTAAAGTATTGTAACTTTGGAAGATATTCCAAGATGTATTGAATATGTTCTTCCTTCGGGAGATGAGTTTGGTTTTGTAAGAGTCATTAAAAGATTCAATGTAAACCTCTAAATGTAAGTTGGGTCAATAGTACCCAAGTGTCAATATAATAAATGTTATTTTTGGTGTCTTGCTAGAAAAGTAGACCCTATTAGGTTAGAGGTCAATTCAGCTGAAGAATATAAATAGGGAGGTGCTCCCCTTCATTTTTACTCACTCGCTCAAGTTGTTTTGCAAGAGAGAGAAAGATTACTGCACCAGAAAGAAGAGAGAAACAATTGTCTAGGTTTTGCACTACTCTGGTTGAGTTCTATAGTGAGGAAGTTTTGCATATTTTTCTCCCTTGTGGCTTCCCCAAGGAAAATATTTGTGTTCTTTTGCTCTTATGTTTTATACTTGTTGTTTTTTCAATGATCTTACTAGTGACAATTTTTTTTAAGATATAATCTAAGAAAATTATGAAAACTTAACATGGTATCAAAGCCACCCTAAAAGCTAAGCACTACACAGTTAGGGTTTCTTAATCTAAGAAAATCCCTCAACAAATCAACTAGAAAAGAGGGCTCCATCACCTCACCCCTAAAGAGCACATCTTTCTGTGAAGACATAACTGAATTTCAAGAAGTTTCGGTTTTTGACCACTTACTACTACCGAGACAAACTAGGGTTTCATTTTTCCTGAGACTACATCATTAATATAAGAAAAATCAAGATACAGTATACCTATCCCTAAGGAGTCACATATTCTCCATCACTCAGCTCTACCAGTGATACCAATTGAAAAATTAGGGTTTCTACATCAAACCCTAGGTCATCAAGGAGGTCTGTCATAAGATTTTTTCTTTAAGTAGGTATTATTCCTCCTTATTCAATTTGAAGTTCTCAGTATATTAAAGATGACAAAGAATACCAAGGTAGATGAAAATATTGAAGGTGTTGAAAACTTTAGAGCATGGAAGTATAGGATCATGCTCATCCTACAAGAAAATGATCTAGATGGATTTGTAAATGAGGAAGTGAAAGAACCAGAATAAGTTGAATCCAAGACCAAGTATAATAAGTATATGATCATAGATAAAAGTATCATATATGACTCCATAAAATATAACTTTATTCCTCAAGTATCCTCAAATTAGAATCCAAAAGAAATTTTTGATGCTCTATCTGGTTTATTTGAAGGAAGAAACATTAATAAGAAGATGACCCCAAGGAATCAACTCAAAAGTCAGATACCATGCAAACTTACTTTACAAGAGTAACTCAAATCAAGGATCAATTAGAAGCCATTGGTGATATGTTTGAAGAAGCAAAAGTTGTGATGACAACCTTAAATGGTCTTCCAAGAGATTAGGAAGCATTTATCTGAGGAATTTGTTCAAGAAGGAAACTAACCAAATTCTGAAATTTATGGGAAGAATGTGTTTAAGAGGAAGAAAGGATAGAAACTAGAGAAAAAAATCTAAATGGAAATGAGGATCAAGCCTTGACAACTCATACCAAAGGAAAAAGGAAGATACATGACCATCCTCATAAGACTCAAGGGTTTAAGAGGCCCCAGAAAGACTTCTCAAATTTTGAATGCTTCACTTGCCACAAGTTGGGACACATTGCCATCAGTTGTTCCATGAAAGCAGAAAGAGTAAAAAAGATGAGAATGTTTCAGGAACATGCTATTGAAGAGAGTGATCAATAAGTTTAAGAAGAAGTAAAGAAGGATGAAGACTCTAGTGAAGAATATGTATTGATATCTACTATAATGGGATCAGTCTCACTGGGAAATGACACATGGCTAGTAGATAGTAGTGCCTCCAAGCACATGAAAGGATACAAGGAATCACTCTAATGCCTTGTACAAAAGGAATTTCCACACAAAGTAATGCTTAGAGATGATTCCCAATACCCCATCAAAGGAATATGAGAAGCATCCTATAAGTTGGACTTTGTAAATCCCAAGAAGGTGAAAGATATCATGTATGTCCCATGACTAAAGGAGAATCTTCTTTCTATTTCAGCCTTAGACAAGAAAGGCTTCAGAGTTGCTTTTGTGGGTGGAAAAGTTCTCATGTGGACAAAAGGTAAAACCATAGATGATGCAATAGAAATTGGAGTTGAAGAAGGAGGAATATACAAATTAAAGGGACGTACATATTCAGCATTAGAAACTAGTATCATACACCAATGTGAGCTATGGCACAGAAGGATTCCTCATATTCACTACAAAGCTCTACTAATTGTAAGAAAGGTTGTGACTGGTCTACAAGAAATTCAGATAGAACATGAAGAAGTGTGCAAAGGATGTGAACAAGGGAAGAATACTAAGAATCCTTATCGAAATAGTGATAGTAAATAACAAGGGATCTTATACATTATCCATTCAGACATATGCAAGCCAATGCAAACCACTTCATTAAGCGGGTATGTTTACTATGCTTCTTTTATTGATGACTATTCCCACAAGACTTGGATGTACTTCTTGAAAAATAAGGATAAAGTGTTTGAAAGGTTTAAGGAATTTAAGGCCCTAGAAGAAAACCTCTCTGAAAATAAAATAAATATATTGAAGTCAGATAATGGAGATGAGTTCACATCAAATGAATTCAACGAATACTGCAAGGAAGTTGGGGTTAAGAGGGAGCTCATCATTCCCTATAATATACAACAAAATGGTGTGGAAGAAATAAAGAATAGATTTATCATCGAAGCTGTGAAATCTATGATACATGATCAAGATATACTAATGTACCTATGGATAGAAGCAACCAGAACAGAAGTGTGTGTACAGAATAGAATCTCCCACAATTCCCTAAGGAACAAAACTCTAGAAGAAATGATTTTCAAAGAAAATCCTGAAGTAAGTCACCTAAAGATATTTGGTTGTCATGTACCTATACACATTCCCAAGGATAAAAGTTCAAAGTTAGATCCTTCAGGAAAGAATGGATTGTTCGTAGGATATAGTGAGAAATCAAAAGTTTATCGGATCTATATCCCAGGATACCTTCAAATTGAACTTAACAGAGATGTTAAATGTGATGAAGATGCAGCCTTCAAAAATTCAAAGAAATATAAGGAAGATGAAGAGGAGCATGAAACTCCAAAAGTTGTATAAATTCCTAAAGAAACTAGGAACGAAGAAGAATATCAGATGCTTGGGGATCATGATATGACAGAACCTTAGTTACTTGAAGAATTACTCAGTGAAATGACTTCTCGAAAAAGAAAACCTTCCTGGGCTTGTGAAGTAATTGAAGAAGCAAAAAAGACATGGTTCCTCAAAAGGAACCATCTGAGAAAGAAAGAATCCAAAGTCATACCCTAGTTATATGGATTTGATGTGTGATCTAGTTGATAAAGAACCATTGTGTTTTGAAGAAGCAATAAAATAGAATGATTGGTTTGATGCAATGGTCAAGGAGTACCAATTCATTACAAAGAATTATGTGTGAGAAATAGTACCAAGACCAAAAGAAAAATTAGTGGTATCCTCAAAATGGATCTTCAAAACTAAACAATCAGTAGATGGTAGTCTAGAAAAGTACAAGGAAAGATGTGTAGCTCGAGGATTCTCTCAGAAAGAGGGAATTGACTATGAGGAGACCTTTGCACCAGTGGCTAGGTACTCCTCAATCAGAACCATCCTTGCCTTGGAATCCACTATGAAGTGGAAGATGCATCAAATGGACGTGAAGACAGCCTTTCTAAATGGCTTGATTGAAGGAGAGGTATATATTGAAGAAACACAAGGGTTCAAGACTAATGATTATAAAACTCATGTATGTAGACTAAAGAAGGCATTGTATGGGTTAAAGAAAGCACCCAGAGCATGGTATTGAAGGATCAATGGATTTATAATGAGCTTAGGATTTACAAAAATTAAAGAAGACTCCAACCTCTACTATAAGATTTAGAATGATGATATTATGATATTATTACTATATGTAGATGATATATTCCTAACAAGAGAAACTAATCCCATCATCGAATGTAAGAAGAATCTTGTTGCAGAGTTCAAGATGAAAGACCTTGGAATGATGCATTACTTTCTAGGTCTTGAGGTATGGCAGTATCCAGATGATATTTTCCTAAACCAAGGAAAATTTGTAGTATAAATCCTAAAAATATTTGGAATGATATATTGCAAGGCTATGACTACGTCGATGACAATGAGTTTGTATTTATTAATTGATGATGCTTCGAAAGCTGTTGATGCTACCTTATATAGACAGATTATTGGTTCTCTAATGTACTTAACCAATACAAGACCAAATAAATGTTTTTTTGTCAACACTCTAAGTAAGTATATGATGAATCCTAAACACATTCACCTTATTGGAGAAAAACATGTAATAAGGTATCTAAAGGGAACTTTAGATTATGGGCTGAGATATGCATCTAGTTGCAAGATTTGATTACATGGACATACAGATTCATATTGGGGAGGAAGTACCAAGGATAGAAAAAGCACCTTGGGATGTTGCCTTAGTATGGGATCAATAATAATCTCTTGGTTCATTAGAAATAAGATCAGTATTTCACTTAGCACGACAGAGGCTGAATACATTGCAACATGTTCATCATGTAGTGAAGCAGTATGGATTCGAAAGATGTTGGAAGGACTATTTTATGCAGAGATAGATGCTACTAATATCCTTTGTGATAATCAGAGTTGTATCAAGATGACAGAAAATCATGTGTTTCATGATAAGACAAGCATATTGAAGTTAGATATCATTTCATATGGGATGTGGTTCATAAAGGAGCTGTAAATATCAAGTATGTTCCTACAAAGGAACAAGTGGAAGATGTGTTAACTAAGCCTCTGGATCATGTAAAGTTTGAATACTTTCGATAGGACTATCTGATGCAGAGATAGATGCTACTAATATCCTTTGTGATAATCAGAGTTGTATCAAGATGATAGAAAATCATGTGTTTCATGATAAGACAAGAATATTGAAGATAGATATCATTTCATATGGGATGTTGTTCATAAAGGAGCTATAAAGATCAAGTATGTTCCTACAAAGGAACAAGTGGAAGATGTGTTAACTAAGCCTATGGATCGTGTAAAGTTTGAATACTTTCAAGACAAGATTGTTGTAGTCTAAAAGGATCTCTCTCGAAAGAGGGAGTTCTAGTAGATGGAAGATGGATGCAGTGGTGAGCAGCTCAGTCTAGAAGATGGTAAGTCTAGCTAGGCTTGTTTGGCCGAAATGGGTTAGTAAGTCAAACAAGGCCTGTTGATCCTAGGGGGATTAGTATGTATGGGTAGGCTTGGTTGGCCCAAAAGGGTTAGTAATATAGAAAAGGCTTGTTTGTTCCACAGGGAGATCCATATGTCTAACTAGGCATGTTGGCTCGAAAGGGTTAGTAAGTTAGAAAAAATGCCCGAATGGATCTACTAGAAAAATCACTATGATTTTGCTCTGATATGGTTAGAGGGAAAGATGTATCTTCAATATTATTATATTGTTGATTGTTGATATGATTGATTCAGTATTGTTATATTAATGATTGTTGAGATGTTTTCTTCAGTATTGTTATACTAACGATTTCTAAGATGTTTTCTTCGGTATTGTTATATTGATGATTGTCGATATGATAGTTTTAGTATTGTTATACTGATGATTATTGAGTTGATTGTTGAGATAGTTTCAGTGTTGTTACACTAATGATTGTTGATGAGCTTTCTTTAGTATTTCTATACTGCTACTGATGATGATTTTTCGACATCTCTATGCTGATAATGCATATGATGATCTAGCATTCTAGATGATTTTTAATTTAGCACTAACATGCTAATGAGATTGTTGTTGATGTTCCAGTATCTATATACTGATGTTGCAGATGTTGAGGTTACAGCTGATGTCTCATTATTCACATACTGATATTGTCAAAAGGTTATTTAGCATTCATATGCTAGTATGACGTAAGTTGACTCAGTACCCACATACTGATGTTGTAGAAGATTATCCAAAAAATGATTCAATATTCATATACTGACATGATAAATAATGATTCAGAATATGATCCAGAAGATTATTCAATATTCATATACTAACGTGATAGGTGATGATTTAGTATCCACATACTAATGCTACAGAATATTATAGAAGATGCTCGAGTACGTACAAAACATGATTCAGTATTCACATATTAAGATTGCAGAAGATGATCTAGTTGAGATCGATGATGAATATGTATGATGATGTTCCAATACTTCCTATGACATATAGAGACTCACCAGTCAGTTGTACAATTGTGGTAGCAGTTTCTACTATGGTTGAATACCTTCCTAGTTAAGAGGGAGTGTTAAAGTATTTAAACTTTGGAAGATATTCCAAGATGTGTTGAATATGTTCCTCCTTTGGGAGATGAGTTTGGTTTTCTAAGAGTCAATGTAAAACTATGAATGTAATTCAAGTCAATAGTACCCAAGTGTCAATGTAATAAATGTTATTTTTGGTGTCTTGCTAGACAAGTTGGTCTAGTCAGTTAGACAAGTTGTCCCTCTTAGGTTAGAGGTCAATTCAGCTAAATAATAGAAATAGGGAGGTTCTCCCCTTCATTTGTACTTAGTCACTCAAGTTTTTTTGCAATAGAGAGAAATATTAGTGTGCCAGAAAGAAGAGAGAAGCAGTTTTCTGGGTTTTACACTACTTTAGTTGAGTTCTATACTAAGGAAGTTTTGTGGGGTTTTCTCCCTTGTAGTTTCCCCAAGGAAAATCTTTTTGTTCTTGGCATCTTATTTTTATGTGCTTGTTTTTCTTTCAGTGATCTTACTAGTGACAATTTGTTTTAAGATATCATCTAATCAAATTATGAAAAATTAACATGGTATCAGAGCCACCCTGAAAGGAAGCACTGCAAAGTTAGGGTTTGTTACTTTAAACAAATCCCTCAAAAACTCAACTAGAAAAGAGGGATCCTTCAACTTGCCCCTAAAGAGCGCATCTTTCTATGAAGATAGAACTAAATTTCAAGAAGTTTCAGTTTTGGACCAGTTACTATTGTTGATACAAACTAGGGATTCTATTTTCCAGAGACTACATCATCAATATTAGAAAAAGAAAGATATATTCTACCTCTCCATGGGGAGGCACATCTCTCCATCACTCAGCTCTACTAGTGATCCCAACTAAAAAATTAGGGTTTCTACATCAAACCCTAGGTCATCCAAGAGGTCATTGAAATGTTGTTTTCTTCAAGTAAGTAATATTCCTCCTTATTCCATTTGAATTTCTTAGTGTGTTAAAGATGACAAAGAATACCAAGCTAGATAAAAAGCTTGAAGGTGTTGAAAAATTCAAAGCATGGGATTATAGGATCATGATCATTCTACAAGAGAGTGATCTAGATAGATTTGTAAAGGAGGAAGTGAAAGAACAAGAAGAAACTAAAGCCAGGACAAAGTATAAGAAGGATATGATCATAGCTAAAAGGATCATAGCCGAATCCATCAAAGGTAACTTGATTCCTCAAGTATGCTCAAGTAAGAATCCAAAAGAAATGTTTGATGCTCTATCTAGTTTATTTGAAGGAAGAAACATTAATAGGAATATGACCCTGAGCAATCAACTCAAAATTGTAAAATATCAAAAGTCATATACCATGCAGTCTTACTTTAGAAGATTAGCTCAAATCAAGGATCAGTAAGAAGCCATTGGTGATATGGTTGAATAATTAGAAGTTGTTATGACAACCTTAAATGGTCTTCTAAGATATTAGGAAGCATTTATCTGAGGAATTTGTTCAAGAAGGAAACTAACCAAATTCTAAAAGTTATGGGAAGAATGTGTTCAATAAGAACAAAGGATAGCAACTAGAGAAGAAAATCCAAATGACAATGAGGATCAATCCTTGACAACTCATACCAAAGGAAAAAGGAAAAGTCATGACCATCCTTATAAGACTCAATGGTTTTAGAGGCCCAAGAAAGACTTCTCAAATTTTGAATGCTTCACTTGCCACAAGTTGGGACACATTTCCATCATCTGTGCCATGAAATCAGAAAGAGTAAAAAAGATGAGAATATTCCAGGCCCATGCTACTAAAGATAGTGATCAAGAAGTTGAAGAAGAAGCAAAGAAGGATGAAAACTCCAAAAAGGAATATGTATTGATCTCTGCTCTAACGAGATCAGTCTCACTAGGAAATGACACCTGGTTAGTAGATAGCGGTTCCTCCAAACACATGAAAGGATACACAAAATCACTTTCATGACTTGTACAAAAGGAATCTCCATACAAAGTAATGCTTGGAGATGATTCCCAATACCCCATCAAAGGAATAGGAGAAGTATCCTATAAGTTGGAATCTGGAAATATCGTGAACATGAAAGATGTCTTGTATGTCCCAGGACTAAAGAATAACTTTTTTCTATTTAATCCTTAGACAAGAAAGGCTTCAGAGTTTCTTTTTTGGGTGGAAACGTTCTCATGTGGATAAAAGGTAAAACCATGGATGATGCAATAGAAATTGGATTTGAAGAAGGAGTACTCTACAAATTAAAGGGACATACATATTCAACATTAGAAACCAATATCATAAACCCATGTGAGATATGGAACAGAATTCTTGCTCATATTCACTACAAATCTCTACCAATTGTAAGCAAGGTTGTGACTGGTCTACCAGAAATTCAGATAGAACATGAAGGAGTGTGCAAAGGAAGTGCACAAGGGAAGAATACTAAGAATCCTTATCCAAATAGTGACAATATAGAAAAAGGGATCTTATACATTATCCATTCAGACATATGTGGGCTAATGCAAACCAATTTATTAAGAGGGTATGTTTACTATGCTTCTTTTATTGATCACTATTCCCACAAGACTTGGATATACTTCTTGAAAAAGTAGGATGAAGTGTTTGAAAGGTTTAAGGAATTTAAGGCCCTAGTAGAAACCTCTCAGAAAATAAAATAAATATATTGAGGTCAAATAATGGAGGAGAGTTCACATTAAATGAATTCAAGGAATACTGCAAGGAAGCTGGGATAAAGAGGGAGCTCACCATTCCCTATAATACACAACAAAATGGTGTGGCAGAAATAAAGAAAGAATAGATCTATCATTGAAGTTGTGAAAGATACCATATATGATCAAGATATACCGATGTACCTATGGGCAGAAGCAGCCTTAGCATAATTTTATGTATAGAATCGAATATCCCACGGTGTCCTAAGGAACAAAACTCCAGAAGAAATGATTCTGAAGAAAAGCTTGAAGTAAGACACCTACAAATATTTGGTTGTCCTTTATATATAAAAATTCCCAAGAAGAAAAGGTTAAAGTTATATCCTTCAAGAAAGAAAGGATTGTTCGTAGGATATAGTGATCAATAAAAATATTATAGAATCTATATCCCAGGCTACCGTCAAATTGAACATAGCATAAATGTTAAATTTGACAAAGATACAGCCTTTAGGAAGTCAAAGAAAGATAAGCAAGATGAAGAGGAGCATGAAACTCCCTAAGTTGTAGAAAGTCCTAACCCAGTTAGGAACTGTTGTAAAGGGAAGTATCCTATGGATAGTGTTTAAGAGGCCATCAATGTATTAGGGTTGAAAGAGAGATGCACAATGTTCATCAAGCATATATAAGCAATATTCGGATATTAGAATGGTTCATACCTTGACAAATGAAGATTGATCCAAGCAGCCCTTCAATTCTCTTTTTGCTCCTCTTGCTCCTCTTGCTCCAAGAGACCTGCAAAATGAATTATACCTTCCTCAAACCAATATGACCACATATAAAGCAATGATAATCAAATAAACCTGAAANATTATCATAAATAGATATTCAATCACACATTGATCAATGATTTGGGAAGAAGAAGGACATCACATCTTTATTAATCTTGAAAATAAGTACAAGTATACCTTCTCTTCAAGTTGACCACTTCATGAAACCTTGATATGGTTCTGCTACTTCTCTTCTCCAAGGAACTCAGCCTCCAAGCTTTGCAACACAAGGAGAATGTTTCTAAAGCAAAGGTGTGGGCAAAGAGAGTCCCAATTCCTCCAGCGTAATGATGCAAAGATTCAAGTCTCCTCTCATGCACCCCCCTACCTCTATTTATATGTTTAATGAAGAGTTAGGGTCGAAGAAAAAGTAGTTACAACTGAAGGAGTCAGTTGCATAACTACCCAAACTACCCAAATTTCAAAATTCATATTTTTTTGACATTTTTTGGAGGTGTACGCAAGTATTATATATAGACAGTCGCGTACGTCTGCGGGCTTCCTTAAGGAAAGTCACATACACATCAAAAAAATCATTTGTAGGGTATTTTTAGGAATTTTCAGACTTTGTTGTCTTCTAAAAAGTTTTAGCTAACACAAATACCTTTCCAACAGTGTAGAGATGAGGTCAAATGGAGTTATAGAAATCAATATGTGGGTCCTCCAAGTTAGGTGTTTTTTCAGTGACTTTCATGAAGTGTTGACATGCGAAGAAATCTTGGGAAAGTGGGCACAGGAAGAGATGTGTCATTTTGAGCTATAACAGATTCCCCCTAATGTATGAGGTTAGAGGGAAAGACAATAGTTGAAATACATTATAAAGGAAACAGTTGAGTATCGAGAGAGTAAAGAATCCAATATCAAAAGGCTCGAACAAAGGTACCTGAAAGAGAGATAAATGTCAGAAAAAACTGATCTCTAGGACATATAAGTCCAAATACAAATCATCGCCATAAAGATACAGGTGGATCCAACATATGTATAAATGATGAAACTATCATGGTCGCTCAATATGTAAAAAGGAACCATATCAAATCTAAAGGAGTCATGGCCACAAATGAACAAGGTGGATCCATACTTGACAATTGATCATAGCCACAAAAATACAAGGTGGATCCATACTCGACAATCGATCATAGCCACAAAAATACAAGGTGGATCTATGTCTCAGATAAATGTCATATAAAATGTGACAAGGTCTTGCGCATACTAGAGAAATAGAAAAAATGACGATGCTACTGTCGGCCCAAGGTCTTCAATCCAAACCACCCAAAAGGTACAAATCCTAACCATGCGAATAAAGGAGTTGAAGTCGAACATGGAGGAAACCGTTTGATTACTGGTGAATAATGATAACTGTTAACAAATGCGAGGGAAACAACCATTAATGAAAATGGTCCCCAAGGTACCTAGTACATTATAACAAGTGTGAATACAGGGACTTGAAGTTGAACACTTGAAGAATCCATTCAGTAGGAAACATTAAGGTATTCCCACTACCCAATAGCGAGAGAAATTGCCACTGATGACTGCAATCCCCAAGGTACTGTCATAAAACTCTAAATCTCATCCCCAGAGCAAGATGTGTTGTAGTCGATAGGAAGATATCCGTTGGAAGGAAGGCATCAAGGCATCCTTCATCATCCAACACGAGGTAAGTCAAAGACCAATTGGATCTAGAATTGGTACTGAATTTCACAACAAGGACTGCTGAAGACATGATGTAATGAACTGATACTAGGGAATGGACGACACAAAAGGTGAAGGCAACTGCAGAATGCCCGACAAAGGTTTAATCCTTGAATAGTGAGCACAACACAAAAAGTGACTTAGGCATATTTTGACACGAAAGAACCAAAGACACAAATCTGTAATGTAGGATACATTGACAGATTCCCCATATAATTTGAAAATAGACCAACTGGAGGAGTAGGAAACTCTGAATCAGGATAAGGTCAAAATACTAGGACCCAACTATTGATAGACTCAAAACTGGTGCTTTGTTCAAGGAAACAAGACTTGCTTCCATGATGTAAAAAAAATGTGAATGAACTTCCCTTCCCCTCTTTCTTATAAAGGTTTAACGAGTCCAAGAAAGAAAACTCTGGACCATATTCATTTTTGGCAAGCTCGAAGAAAAGATAGAAGAATTATTGATAAAGCACTAATTTGTGGATTTTACAAGCCCGAACTAGTACATGCTCGACGGTGTTTTCATAGTTTAGAGAGCCTGAAAACTCCAAAGAAGACTCCAGGGGGGTGATTTTTCATCTAGTTTAGTCTCCTAAGGCTGGAAAAGTATAAAACAAACCACAGAAGAACTCTCTTAGCTTCCAAAGAAGTAAGGAACACCTTTTTCGTATTTAGTCAAGAAGGTCCGAAAAAGGTTAAATTAACACCTACCCAATGCTCCTTCAAAAGCAGCATATAGCCTGAGTTTTACGAGTGTGAAGGAAGGAAACATCACTCAGAAATATCCATTTGATTATGAGAAATGGGGATTACAACAATAAACTTGATGCTTTGTTCTTTAGGGTTTAACAAGCAGGATAAAGACACAAAGTACACTTGAAATATTTTTCATGTTTTAGGTCGAGAGCACGAAAAAGAGAAAACTAAGCTCATACTAGGGGCTCCTTTTCCTTAAATTTAGTCCCTCAGGTCCATGAAAGTGATAAACCTATGCCTGAGAATAATCTTCTCAATCCTGAAGAAAAGAGAGTGTTCCTTTCTTGTATTATCCCACATGGTCCGAGAAAGTGATAACCTACCACCAATGTGGATGCCCATTCACATATTCTTAACGAGCCTGAACGAACAAGTTTACTCGACAGTCAACTCTATTTTGAGGAGTTAGACTTGGGCCTAAAGAAACTCAATATCTTTCATGTGAAGTTTTAACGAGTCTGGAAAGTCAACTCACGGCCTCCTTACTATTTTTAACGAGCTTGAAAGAGAGCAGAAAGAATGCTCTAAATGCGAGGAGATGAGTGTCAGGGGCAAGTGAAACTAGTTCCAAGCATGAGGAACAAACCTATCCATAATGAAAGGAACATCAGCAAGGTAAAGACACTCAGGGAATGTCTCCTCAAGGTAAAAGGTGTCAAGTTGCAAAGGTAAAATGATACAAGGCTTAGTGACGATGAGAACAAAGATGAGGGCTTATACAACAAGCTAAAAGTGTGGAAGATGGCATCAGGCTCATAAGTGTGAGCAAAATGCAGTTACAACTTGAAAAACAAGGAGAGGCCAGTAAACAGTTGTGAATCCAACTAAAAATCTTGTCTCCAAGAAACAACAACATCAGAATCATATTTAGAAGAAAATATTTGATGCAGGTCACTTTGGTAGAAACACATGCGTCTTTGCTATCTTCTACAAAAGGGAAATTCAAGGAAGAATCAACCAAAGAATATTTTATAGTGCTAAGGCTCGAGGGTTTATAGTCATTAAGATCAACCTCAAAAGGAGAGAAAAAATCAACAATGGAGATAGAGTCTGCAAGAACAAACTCAGTATCATGGGAGTTGAAAAATTCAAAAGAAAAATAGAACTCATCAAGATCACTGACTTATTGTTCGAAGGGAGAGTCCAAAAACTCAAAAAATCCAACATAAGAAGACCGATCCATGGAAATTTTAAGCTTACTAAGCAAATCAAGATTAGACTTAGTCACAACTGAACCAACATCCAATAGAAGGTTAGACTGTATCAAAGACTCTAGGAAGACTTCATCCGAAGGAAGGAGATCATCCAAGATAGGACACATGTCTAAAATTTCAAATGGATCAACAAAGTGGAGAGCAAGCTCCATGGTCTGTATAGGATGACTCACCTAGTCAACTACTGGGACCATGTCCCGAGAAGGTAACCATGGAAACAGAGGCTTCTTCTTAGTAGCAGTTGAATGCAAAAGACATGAGGCCACATAGCTCACCCGTGGCGGGGTAGTGTCTATAGAAACACTAGGAATCAATAAAGGAAAGACATGGTCTCTAGTTGGGTCAGGAGAAGGATCAAGAAAATCCAACTGATTGATAGTGACAATTTCTTCGGCATGATTAAATTACATCACATGAAACAATGTTGACACCACAGCTTTCATGGCATACACATAATCACGTCCAAGGAGCATATTGAAGTCCAAGGGGTCTTCTATCACAATGAATTCAACTAAGATAGTCTTCCCACCAAAAGTAACAAGAGTTTGAAAAGAATTCCCAAGGCTATACAAGTTCTTCTATCAAATGCCAGTAACTGACTAGTAGTTGACACAAGGCTGGGAGATCACATGACTTGCCAAGCACGAGCAGACAAGATACTAACTAAGGCTCCTTCATCAACAATACAACAAGCAATCGTGTATTGTTCAACTTTGACCTTTATCTGGAAATGTGCATTAGAAGGAAGGCGTGGCCCAACTAGGCTATCCCAATCAAAGGAAGCAATTTGAGAGCTTGGTGGGGGTTTATCCAAAACGCATTCAGTGCCCCCTTATTCAGTAAGTTCTAAACTGGCAATGAAGAAAATTAGACTAGCAGACACTTCACTCTCCAAAGGAAGAGTGGGATTGATCGATAATGGAATTGATTCAACTACTTCATGAAAGTCACTCTTCGAAGGAGAGTGGGATTGACCAAAGATGACATTGGGTCAATCACATCAGGATCACTCTCTGAAAGAAGAGTGGGATCAACCAAAGCTAAGATTGGTTCGACCACTTGATAAACCAAAGGTTGAGTAGGTTGTTGAGAAGCTATAGGTTGTTTAGGAGAAGGAAATTCTTGAGTCTTGGACCACACTCTTCGCACCTCTGCAATAGCAGGGCACTGGTGAGTAAGATGATCTCCCTCACATAGCTTACAAGGGAACTTAAGTTTTCCTTTCAAACGACCAATTTTCTCAATGGTGTCAACATGACTAGCAATGGATGACTATTTGCTCTTAGCATGACCTACAGAGGTTGATATTTTTCCCCCAGCATGACCACTAGAGGATGAGTGACTAGGTCCAACCTGACTAAGAGAGGCTAGTTGTTGAGAGACTTTAGGATGTTCAAAAATGGGATGACCATGTAACCAAACTCTTCGCACCTCCATGATAGAAGGGAATTTATAAGTAAGGTGGTCTCCCTCACAAAGCTTACAAGGAAACTTGGGCTTGTGTTTTGAATGGGTAGTCTTTTCAATAGTGTCAACATGACTCACAGTGGTTAACAGATTGTCTTCAACATGAACTACAGCAGCTGAGAGACTACCCTTAACATGACCTGCAGAGGTTGAGAGACTGGCTACAACATGATCTGCAGAGGTTGGATGGGCACCACCAACATGAACAACAGAGGTTGAATGGTTAGGATCAACATGCTTTGTAGCAGTTGAGCGTGTGCCCCCAGCACGAACCATAGAGGCTGGGTGGATGGATCCAACATGAATTGCAGAGGTTGGATGGGGAGGTTCAACTTGAACATCAGAGGTTG
The DNA here is from genome assembly GCA_001517045.1 of Pseudotsuga menziesii. Taxonomy (NCBI): domain Eukaryota; kingdom Viridiplantae; phylum Streptophyta; class Pinopsida; order Pinales; family Pinaceae; genus Pseudotsuga; species Pseudotsuga menziesii. The sequence goes on from LPNX011183313.1 coordinate 321,977, forward strand.
AACGGGTGCCCTCAGCATGAACTATAGAGGATAAGTGATTGGATCCAACGTGACCTAGAAAGGTTGGAAGGATCCCACCAGCATGATCAACAAAGGTTGGATGGTGAAGACCAACTTGACTTGCAGAGGTTGAGTGCTTAGATCCAACATGACCTATAGAGGTTGGATAAGTGCCCCCAGGATGAACTTCAAAGGCTCGGTGGTGAGGCTCAACTTGACTTGCAGAGGTTGAACAGGTGCCCCCTTTGTTATGTTCCTTCTTCCTATTCCTCCTTATTTTACTCCTTTTAGACTGTCAGTTACTAGTATTAGTACTTTCACCACATGAGGTAGGAGGAGGAGAATCAACTACAGGTGAAGGGGAAGCATTGTTTTGATGCCCTTGATATAAGGAGCTTACTTGAGAAGATTTAGGAGAATTCAGGATGGTTGGAGTGGAAATCAACCACACCAGTAGCCCTAGGGTGAATCCAGGTAGATTCAGGGTGGACATCAAAGGAACACCAACATTCCCCATGAGAGGAATAGTACAAGGAGTTCCCAGCATGGGGATCTCTTGGTTGGTGTTCAAAATGGTGTTAGCCATATTTTCAAACTAGGAGACAAATTCTGAGGTTGAAAAGCAACCAAAAGTATAAATCACACACCTAAAGGCAAACTAAGTACATACAAACCACTGAGCACTCACTAAAAAATTCCTAAAGCCAAATAGACAAATAGGTATAAGATATGCTTTCCAGAATAAAGTTGAGAGACAGTTACTTGGAATCCCTATAGATGTTCTTAGGCACAAGAGGAGGAATCACCCACTTCCCTCCGACACCTTCTACCGGGGTTACCTTCCAAGCCCGTCCAAGGTCAACTAGAAATAGCCTTCTAGTGTACCTATGTATGAACCCTAGATGTCAAAGAGACTAAAGGCTACCTTAACTATATTTATAGTCTGGGGGGACAGTCGCAAGCCTGGTTCATACGCATGGGTAGGGTAGCAAATCCCGAAACCCTGTCTAAGACAAAGTCCCCAGATATGCAAAAACCTTGGTCTATGCCTTGACAAGGAATTAGGGGGTTATCTCCTCAGTCTAAGCCTCCACGCGTCCTCGTGCTTAACTCTCGTTTGAGAGGAGCTTCCCAAATACAATCAACATAAAAGAGGATTTACCTAGTGACTGGCCAACTACGTTTGAATTTAAACACTTATGGGGAGTTTAAACTCCCTATCCCATAAGTCTAGCCTGAGCTAGTTGGTGTATGACCCTATAAAATAAAACTTACTAATAATTTTTTAAATTATATCATTTATTTTAATGGTTTTTTTAGTCAGAGGGTAAATGGCGTGAAACTTATGTGGTGTTTTGGCTCAAAGTTGAAAAAAAATGACTAATCAAAGAGATATGAAATGCAAAAAGCAAAAGATATTCTCTTTCTTTTCAAATAGAAACTTGAAAGCCACAAAAGAACAATTTCTTTTTATTTATTTTTTAAATAATGATATGTAGTGTATTAGAAACAAAACCCTAATCTACATGCATATTAAAACACTATATGTTCTTTTTATTTTTATTTTATAAATGCAAAAGAAAAACTACCTACACACAAAAGTATGTAGATAACAAGAACAAATCAAAAGGAACTTTGCTATACAACCACCAAACAAACTCTAGCACGCCCTAAAGTCAGTAAAAACCCTACTTGGAAGGAAAGCTTGTATAAGAGACAAGTTGACTAGTTTTGCATCGTGAAGTTAAACAACAAAAGAAGAAGAAAACCAACACCAACAAGCTTATGAACTCAGACAAAGATCACCAACAGAGGCTGACCAGAAACATAAGCCAAAAATCATACCAAGTAAAGGAGGTGGGGGGGAAGAGAAAAGAGAACTAATGCTATATGTTACCACATAGATAAAGAACAACCAAAATGGATGACACTAGCTCCCTGGAGTCATGCACCTATAGAGGACACCAAAATACCTACCAAACAACCCACAACAACAGAAAAAACCACAAAAATGAGGAAAAAACACTGTTTTAAGGGCACACGCAGGTTGTAATACTGACAGGTCGTGTGTCATATGTGGGTTGACAGTATAGCAAGTCGTGTGTATAAGCACATGCAGGTTGTATTACTGACAAGTTGCATGTACAAGCACACGTGAGTTGTATTACTAACAAGTCTCGTATCGTACATGGGTTGACAGTATAGAAATTCACGTGTACCAAACCTAACACATGACTGTTCAGTCTGTAACTCACATATGGGTGGAAAAAATCCCCAAAAAAGTTAAAAACTACCTTAGGAAGGCAGGGGGGGTGTTCTATCATAATGATAAAGTGTTCCTAAGTGTCAATAAAGACCTGAAACCTTGCAAAAGACTGAAATAAATGTAGAGAAACCCAAAACAGACAAGGCTATCCCCAGCGGAGTCGCTAGTTCTATTGTAAAGGAAAGTATCCTATGGCTAGGGTTTAAGAGGCCATCAACGTACTCGGGTTGAAAGAGAGATGTACAATGTTCATCAAGCATATATAAGCAAGATTCAAAGATTATAATGGTTCATACCTTGACAAATGAAGATTGATCCAAGAAGCCCTTCAATCCTCTTTTTGCTCCTCTTGCTCCTCTTTCTCCAAGAGACCTGCAAAACGAATTATACCTTCCTCAAACCAATATGACCACATATAAAGCAATGATAATCAAATAAAAGTGAAATAATAATCTGATTAACATCATCATATGACCATAAATAGATATTCAATCACACATGAAACAATGATTTGGGAAGAAGAAGGACATCACATCTTTATTAATCTTGAAAACAAGTACAAGTATACCTTCTCTTCAAGTTGGCCACTTCATGAAACCTTGATCCGGTTCTATTGCTTCTCTTCTCCAAGGAAATCATCCTCCAAGATCTGCAACATAAGGAGAATTCTTCTAGGGCAAAGGTGTGGGCAAAGAGAATCCCAATTCCTCCAGCATAATGATGCAAAGATTCAAGTCTCCTCTCATGGACCTCCCTACCTCTATTTATATGTCTAATGAAGAGTTAGGGTCGAAGACAAAGTAGTTATGACTGAAGGAGTCAGTTGTATAACTACCCAAACTACCCAAATTTAAAAATTCATATTTTTTTGACATTTTTTGGATGTGTACGCTAGTATTATATATAGAAATTCACGTACGTACGTGGGTTTCCTTAACAAAATTCATGTACACATCAAAAAAACTTATTTTTAGGGTATTTTTGAGCATTTTCAGACTTTCATGTCTTCTAGAAAGTTTTATATAACATAGATACCTTTCTAATGGTGTAGACATGGCATCAAATAGAGTTACAAAACTCGAGATATGGGTCCTCCAAGTTAGGTGTTTTTTCAGTGACTTTCATGAAGTGTCATCATGGAAGTGTCGACATGCGACAAAATCATGGGAAAGTTGTCACAGGAAGAGATGTGTCATTTTGAGCTATAACAGGAATGAAGAAGAAGATCAGATACCTGAGGATCATGATACGACAGAACCTCAGTTACTTGAAGAATTACCCAGTTAAACGAATTCTCAAAAAACAAAAACTTCATGGGCTCATGAAGTAATCGAAGAAGCAAAAAGACATGGTGCCCCAAAAGGAACCATCTAAGAAAGAACGAAGCCAAATTCATACCCTAGTTATATGGCTTTGATGTGTGATCTAGTTGATAAAGAACCATCATGTTTTGAAGAAGCAATAAATTAGAAGGAGTGGGTTGATGCAATGGTCAAGGAGTACCGATCCATTATAAAGAATGATGTGTGGGAAACAGTACCAAGACCAAAAGACAAATCAGTGGTATCCTTGAAATTAATCTTCAAAACTAAACACTCGGTATATGGTAGTATAGAAAAGTACAAAGAAATATTTGTAGCTCAAGGATTCTCTCAGAAAGAGGGAATTGACTATGAGGAGACCTTTGCACCAATGGTGTTACAGCTAATTTTACCACACATGGTGGATCACACATTTATGGCCTTCCTTGTCCCTCTACAAACTCTTTGGACCCCATGGACCATTTTTGTACCTTTGATGTTTCCAAGATCATCCCTAAAAACATGCATTATTTGGCATACGTGACTTTTAAACCTATTCTCGCGTATATATGTGGATATGACCCTTAAACCTGCGTACATCGGGATGTGTGCAAAAGGTCAAATAGTTTTTTAGTTTTCCTTGATGTGGAGCTGAGTCACTTGTCTCTTGGTCTTCCATATTCCTTGAGATCACTCAGTTTCGACCTTCCATTACCCCATTGAAGCACTATATAAGGAACCCTTTGGATACATTGAAGAGACAGGAATTGAAGAGCAAGAAAACTATAGTCCATTGTTGCCAGAGATTATACTTGAGTCTGCATCCCTTTGTCCCTTGCAGCACCTTGTGTTCTTCCCAAGCTTGCCTTTGCTTGTGAGCTTGCTATCGAGAGATGGAGGATTGAAGTGGTGGAGGCCCAGGTGGAGGAATCAGTTTCTCTGGTTCGCAAACGTGCCAACAGAGGTTGTCATTCTTGTAATCTCTAATTTATATTAATAGAAATATCTTTTCCTGTCCAATAATGTGTATTTAAATCAATATTGAATCCATGGATGATTTTAAAATATTATATGTTATTGATTATATATGCTAGAGTAGGTCTAACACTATTATATAGCATTCTTTTCTTTTTTGTTGATTGTTGAGAGATAAAATTGCTAACACAAGCGAGATTGGAAAAGCTCAATACATCAACCATCTGGAATAAAATATGTTTCGAGATCCTTTAGTGTTAGATGTTTATTTCTCTTGCATATTGGAAAGGGATTGATTTCTGTGGTTACTCTGTCTATTATGGTACCCCAAGCCATAGGAATTTTTCTCCGTAACAAAATTGGTGACCATACTAGGGAGTTCCTAGTCATTTCCTTTGGGGGTTTTATCGGCATTCAATGTTCTTGAATTGCTCTGATTTCTCTATTTCTGATTCGGGTCTAGGGGCATGTTTTCCTAGTAGTGTCTGATAGAAGTGAATTTTGTCTCAGCTTGTCTGTTGACCTTCTTTCTTATCTCTTTTTCTTCCTATACGCGAGTTTTGTCTTCATAGTCGCATGTACACATGGTTTTTACTGGAATAGCCATGTATATATGCGGATTTTCTGCACACAGTCACGTATGCCCTAATTTTTTCCTTTTGGGGGAAGATTAAGTGTTGTTGGGTGAGTTTGGATGATTGTTGAGTCTTCTTGGATGCTTCTAGAGTCTGTATACACCTCTGTTTCTGACCATAGACACTTTTTAGTTTAAATTTTTGAAAATGTTCTTGTCATTTCATTTTCTATTTTTTGTTTTGGGATTAGTGCATTAGGTCTCTTTTACCTTAGTGATTTGCTTGGGTGTTGTTTGGTAGTGCTTGCAGAGTTTGGGGGTTGTAGATTCATACTTTTTCTTTTTATCTCATTTTAATTCAAAAAATACAAAAACATTTTATTTTTTCATCATTATGCATTGTTGCATTTTGCATTTTGCATGGTACTTGCATTAGGTTTACTTGGAGAGTATTAGTCATATTTTCATATAGGAATGATTGCATATTCATTTGAAGGAAAATTGTGCACTTCACGTAGTAGCATACCCCATTTTTCATTTGACATAGTGCATTTACATTGATTGCTAGGTGTGCATTTTACTTCTTGTTGCGTCATCACATCATTAGTTGCATGACCATTTTCCCTTTTGAGTAATAATCCAATTAAAATCAATGCATAATAAAATGAATTACACTCTTTTCTTTTATAGGGTGCACCAACAAGATTAGGTTTTAGGGTCTTGGAATAGTTCATTGTGAGTAAATTCTCCAAGACCACTAAACAAAACATTTATGTGTCTGTCCAGGTGAGAGTGTGAAATTCCTTTATATAATTAGGGTTTCTCAGGATCCTCCTCTTACAAGGGAGTCAAGCACGAGGTAGTGCGAGTAGTTATTGATTGGGATGACCCCTGGTCATAACTAAGTAGCACCGAAGATATTTCCAGGATTGTATTCATATCTGGGGGCTCTTTCGAGAGTTTCAGGATTTGCTACCCTGCCCATACGGTCAATCCCACCTGATACTATCCGCTTGAGCATTGATTATATTGAGGTGACCTTAGTTTTCTTACCTAGGTTATCGAGGGGGCACTTCGTAGAGGTTATTCTACAGGTGTCCTGGCCAGGTAGGGGTCGGATAGCACATTCACAATATGCGTTGAAGCTCAGTGCCACTATAATTGGTTACGAACCTCCGCTTATTGTGTATGGGAGTCTCAAGACTCTCCTAGGTGAGACATACCTGCTTCATTCAAGAGCTCACATATACTACCCTTGTTTGCTTGTGATTTGGATTTACATTATATAGGTGTATGCTCTGTGCACACTAGTTTCCCTAGGGTTTGCATAATTATATCGAGTATTTTTCATTTTTGAGTCATTGTGGATTCGGGCATGGCACTTCGTCGTTCTTGTTGTTTAGCAAGACTTTTGCCTTCCACGTCTCCTCCTCCTTTGGGAGAGAGAAACAGACAGTCCAGGCGGACTACTTCTCACTTTGATTCGCACATGATGGGAGATCATGAGGATGAGATTCCTGAGATGTCTTCTCCACCTCACAAGGTTGGGGATGTAGATTCTACCCCTGTATATGATCCTTCACCAAAAATTCCTTCACATTCTGGTTATGATCCCTCATTCACAGGTCACTAGTATTGGTTTCCAGGTGACAAGACTCATCATGAACCCACAAGCACTAGTCATGTTCATTATGGCACGTCTCATATCCCTACACCCGATCTGACACATCATGTCGAGTCAAAATTTGAACCTATCACTACGCCTGGGGGCACTCTTATTCCTTTCCATGCAAAGAGATTTGGGAGCACTTGTCACATTGCACCTTCCATCCTAGTGGTGGAAGCCACCTCACATGTTCGTCCTAGACCTAGTGTTAGTACCCATATGCTAATACTAGAACCGATACGAGTGACCATAGGGAACACCACTTACATCCCTTCACATGTCCCTTTGTCCTAGAACCCTACTCCTTCGAATGCAATTTTGAAAACCCTTCCTCCCCCTCATTCACATGGTCATTGAGGTCAGAATATCGCTACTAGCCACGTTCGTACTACGACTACTCGCACGGTAGTATCTCAGAGTCAAGTACCTCCCATTGCCTCGGGAGGTCGTATTCATGTTTCTGGATCGTCTAATGGTCCATCGCAAGGAATTGCCCATATCCCTAACTATGGAGCTTCTCATGGGACACCTTATGGAGCTTCTCATGGACAGTCTTATGGACTGCAGTATGGACAGAACTATCAACCCTATGGGTACGGGTATCAACAACCTGCTTACTCTTCCAATTATGGATTTGTAGCACCACATAGTCAAGGTACACCACATCATAATGATTCCATGCATCCCTATATGAGTCAAATGGGAGGAGGATATTATGGCCAAGGCCATGGTATTTATAGCAATCAGCCTTACATGAACCAGAACTATCAGGGGCTTGTTGGCAGCCAGCAACAACCCCTTCATTTCTCATTAAGATGAAGGGAGATCAGCTCTGCCTATGATTTACCAATTTAAAATTATAAAAGAGCACCTTTAGAATCTTTGATTCTGAAGGTACTCTCAATCAAAGAAGAGTAAAATGATATTTTAGAAGTTGGTGAAAACATGTTCGTGAAATTGGCAATTAGCAGCTATCAGTTAGTTTCATAAATTTTCATGTAATCAATTCAATCATTAAGTTTAATTTATTTGATTATATATGATTTAAGAAACTTGAAAGGATAGTATGCCAAGGGAAAATCAACAAAAACACATCTTATGTTTATTTAAAAGCGGGATATGGTAAGGTATTATGAGTTCTAAACTCTTAGAACTAAAGGTAACTCATTCAATCAAAACTCTTATTAAACCTAATGTTCATATTCCATATGTAATGCCTAACCATGACTTTGTTAAAAATTGTATATATGTAATTAGTGAATAAAACGACGATCATATGGGAATTTTCATATATTATAGTTTTACCACCTAGTTTCCTATCAAATTTGATTTCGGATATTAATCGATAGGATTTTGGAAAAATTTAAAACTAAAATCTATGAAATTTTATGTATATACATGATAGTCATATTAAATCAAGTCATTAGCTAAGTTGACATGCTAAACATTAGGGTATATGATTTCGTTACTATATCGCCTTGAATGCTACCACCTTTCACGCTAAAACTAGAAAAGACCATTAATTGACAGAGTTTCTGAGAGCCATGTGTCAAATTGATAACACTTGTCACTCGGATCACTAAGTTGGCGTAGAGATGTGGCTTGCACCTCATAATTAGTCAACAACTGTGAACATATGGATGATTCGTATCATCAAGATTTAATATTGATAGTCATTCCATTTCCTAACAATGTACGTGCTCATTATGGCCACTGTAAGTAATCAATGTTTGAATTTATGATCCGTCAATCATAAGATCCCTAGTATGTCGATTTAGTTAAATTTCACTGCTAGTCGTGGCTGAGTCATGGTTAAACATGCATGTATTATAATATAATGTTGGTTGTAGCACTCATCATTGCTAAGGTTCTGCTAAAATGGTCGAGTCCAAAGATCTCATATCTGTCAGATCCAAAGCATGCGAAGTTTGCACATCATGTCATACACTTGGGTACCTATTCCCTCCCTCTTCACATCGCCATTCAGTCCATTCCAAAACTAGGGTAGTGTCGAGGAGGTTATGGCTCCATTGAACCGTTTCGAAATATCTGGTTCAGAGCTCATAGAAGCAGACAAGAAGATAGCCTTGTGTTTTGAGAAAATTGGGTGGGGGAAATTATTTAAGTATTTTTACGGCCATCATGCAGAGGTGACCAAACTGTTTGCCATGAATTTAAAAGATGATGTTGTGTAGATAAGGGGTTTTAAGATCATTATTAACGAAGACAATATCGCAGAGGAAACTAAACTCCCGCAAGTTGGAGAACGCTGGTTCAAAGGTAGTAAGGTTAATAAGAAAAGGTGTTTATCTCTGCTGCTACCATTGCCCGATAATACTAAACTGAAGATAGGTGTCCCTGTCAAGTTTTTGAAGCCCTAATGGAGAGCTTTTTATGAAATCTTAGTCAAGTATGTGTCCTGCGATGGACGTTTCTCCCATTTACACAATTACCATTTAAGACTCCTATTAGCATTACAGGGTTGTAGGCTTAATCTGCCATTTTATCTATGGCAAAGTTTAAAGAAGATGTCACAGGCGGTCCGAAGTTTTAACAACCCTGATAGAAGTCTTTTTCACCACGGATTAGTCAAAATTATAGTGCAACATCAATTGTCTTTAAATGGCAAGACATGGGATGAATTTTTAACTAAGTGTGATTTGGGGCCGACCCGATATTGGTTGAACCCCTCTCCAAAAAACCATAGGAAAAGAAAGGCTGCTAACTATGAGGTTAATAATGCTCCTGAAACTGAATCAGAGGGAAAAGGGCTCGGTGAAGGCAATCTATCTATAAATGCTGGGGTTAGAAATGACAATGTCGATAATTCAGTTCCCTATTGCTTTGAAGCAGTCTTGAATCAGCCCCCATCTAATAGATGTCCTTGTACTCCTGCAAAAATAGAGGAAAGTTTAACTGAAAGCAAAACTATTCACCTTGTTGATTGTAAAAATCTCGCCAAACTAGCTAGTCCTCGTAAACATGACAGAGAGTCTATGTATAAGCTACATCATCTAGCTCAAAATGATGCGATAAAGGAGGGTTTGAGTTAGACAATCTTGTGTTTTCAAGGAGGGTTACTAGGAGTATGAAACCTTCAATTTCGACTCCTATGGCTAATTGACAGAATACTCAGCCTGCAGTCGTCCATATTGAAGACGATATTACATCATCGATCCCTGATACCACTCAAGTAAATAATCCCACCTTTATAAAGGATAATGGTGCGAAATTGGGTAAGGCTGAGGTCGCTCAATCATGTATAAACACCTGCATTGCAGACCCTGAACCATCTTTTATCAGTCCCCAGTCATCTGGTCAAAACATTGATGACTCTAATTCTCCTCAGGTAGCCAATAATGAAGAAACTCTTCAGCAAGTACTAGACAAGACATACCAGAACAAGATTACAAAGTTAAAGGATGAACTTAAGCATTGCCAGTCTAATGCAACATTTATAGAAGAAGAAAATAGAACATTTAGAGAGGAGTTGCTAAATTGGATTAGTAGGTGGAAAGAAATGAGTACCAAAAAGAATCAGTATAAAAAATCAAAGATCAATAATAGGTATGAATCAGCACCTACTTGAACGAATAGAAAAACAAAATTTAAAGATTATCAGGTTGAAGGCCAAATTAGCAGAAGCACGAAGAGTAGTTGATCTTCAGAGTAGAACTTGATGATTATACTCATTTCTTGTGTCACTGTCAAACAGGTAATAAAATATTTTGTTATGCATGCCTGTAAAATCACAGATTTTACAGGCATACATTTAAATTTTAGTTTATTTTGTTACATCTGTTTTAATTGGTTTTAATGAGATGCTTCATTTGTTTAAACACAGGTGGATATGTCAACACTCTTCTCCAAAGTTTCAGGAAGTTGTTTATGTGTTGGCTGGGAGATGTGGCTGCTTGTTGAAGGCTAGAGTTTCAAAAATGGCCACGAATTTACCAAGTATCTTTAAATCAGCAAACATTCAGGCTAGTCATTTTTCTGTTTATAGTGACAGGTGTTTAATAAAAGAGATTCGATTCTCTTTATAGTTATAGGAACACTATAATGTTGCATGTAACATTAATGGGGAAAACTGAATCATAGTATTATATAAGTTAGGAATTTTGATGAACTAAGGATGGAGTGTTTGAAGAAATCATACTTGAAATATATTTTGTTGCTGGTGTTGTTTCATTCCTGAAATTGAATCTTTGGATGTGAGATACAACTGGACATCTACAGATTAATATCATTATTGGTATTATTGTTTTGGATATATTATATATATTTCAGCATCTTATCTTCTATCTTAATATTAATACAGTATACTTTGCTATACTTGTGTTCAATTACAATTTTCACTTTGTCAACTCAATATCGCATTTTGAACAAATATATCATTATGATTGCGTTTATTAGCATTTTTACTATAAACTTAAACTATAATGATATACATTTTTGTCTGTTAAAAATATCATTTGTATTTTTATAGTGATTTTATATTAGACATCATCTTTGGATTCAAATAGCTATGTTGATCATTAATTATTAATTAATTTTAGAAAACTAAAATAGTTGTTTATTTTCAATTTTTATGTTCAGTTATTGTATAACAGAGTGACTTATTATGTATAATTTAAATGTTTCTATTTAAATTATGCACTTTGTCTTTCTATGCATCTTTTATTAATTAATAATTAATCTATTATTTAAGACGCTCTCAGCTGAGATAGGATAGATAGAATAGTTTAGATTAAGTTTTATTTTGATATATTTTAGTTAACAGCTGTTAAATCAATTCGTATAATTTTAGCATACGTTTTGCAAGTCTTTATATTCAGAAAACTCTTCAAAAATTGGAGTCTTTCCTTAAGAAAGCAAACATAAGACAGTTTAGATAATTGAAACTAATTATAGGATTCATTTAAGTAGAAATAACATTAGGATAGGTTAGATTTTGCTGATTTTAATTTCTCAAGAAAAAAATCAGCTGGTAGCAGGACCATAACCTGCGATGTTTTGTTAATTTAAACACACCGGATGCTGCTTTAAGCTGATTGTGTGGACAAAACCTCCTTGTTGGCCTAGGTCAGAAAAAGAGGCCAACAAATGGCGCTAGAAGGAGGGCCTGTTAATGAGTAATGGCAGGTAAAACTAATGAAACATTTCCAACCAGCCAACAACCTCCTGAAGTCAATAGATCACCATTTTTAGAAACTGTTAGAAACATTCTTGAGCATGATCTTGTCACCTCTCCCTTTACTCTTGCACAAAGAACTCAAAATTTAGAAGAATCAAGACATATTCTCACAAGAGCATACGCTAATCAGCTTGGTATATCTCCAATAGATTATGGTCTACCTAGACAGCAGCGACATAATCCACAATTGACCATAGTTACACAAGATTTGGAAATAGATGATAGTACACCCCATCATCAGGTTGAAAGACATCAAAGGCAGACTACTCAAACCAATACTGTAGAAGACTAATTGCAGGAGGTGGATCTAATCAGCCACCTTCTCCTCCTGAATCACCACCTGATAGTCCAAGACCTTTCAACTCAGGAAGTTCCTCAAGTTCTGAAAGAATTCCAATGGCAAGAAATGTACCTATAGGAGGAGGAGGCAATCCTCCACCTAATCCACCAAATCCTCAACTCCCTTGGCTAAGAACAGCTATTGTAGCAGTCCCTGTGATACAACATCCTTTGCCTAAACACTCAGATAAAATCCTCCCTAAGTTTAACCCAGATGACAAAGAACCTACAGAGGTGCATGTTGAAAAATTCATATTGGTTGTTCAAACTTTGAACGTTCAGCATGAAGATGTAGTTTGTCGATTGTTTCCTCTAACTTTTGAAGGAAGAGCTTCTACCTGGTATTTTTCGTTAGTACAGGGATCTATCACAAACTAGGGGGAATTTAATAAAGCCTTTCTAGATAAATTCGGAGAAGATAAAACACCCTCTCTTTTAGCCCTAGAGTTATCTAGGATTAAAATGGAGCCTAAAGAAAGAATCAAAGATTTCAATCAAAGGTTTCTAACATTAAAAAATAAAATCCCAATTGCCTCTCAACCTCCGGAAGACATAATTATTGAAAATTATACATCATCCTTACCTAAATATTCCAGGATGTTCGTGAAGAGAGCCAGAAAAGTAACATTAATAGAAACATTTGAGGAATCCATTAAAGTCGAGAAGGATTCTATGTCCTATGAACCAGATAGAAGTGGGAAATCTGATTCTTTTCCTCATAGGAAGACGGAAAAACCCAATTTAGACAAAGACAAAGCATTCGATATAAAACAGTTACAGAACACTATTCGAACATTAACCAATGAATTCATAGGGTTAAAGAAAACCAATTCTGAAGCTTCTCCTTCTAGGGGATATTTCAGAAATCAGTATAGACAAAACCCGAATGCAAATAATAAGAATACACCACCTGACATAGCAGCAAATGAAGAGATTTTTAATACAATTCGAGCTATTTTATATTTGTCTGAAACTCCTTCTAGTCAAGAAATAACTGAAAACAAAGAAGAAGAGGAACCAGAAAATGATGAAGAATCAGAAGAACCTCAACAAGTTAACGGTCATTTCTGGGACAGTCTTGTGAAAGAACATGAAAGTAAAAGTCCTTCTACAAGACAACATGCCTACAATACTCATAGTAGAACATTTGCAAATACCCCTAGAGCTTCATCAAGTTCTACTACAAATAATGACAACAATAACTCACAACCCAATAAACAATCTCAATCCGGCAAGCAGACTCAATCAACCAAAATTACCCAGCCTATTCAAAATGCTCCTAAATTAGATTTACAATATGATATAATTGAATATTTAAAGAAGACTCGTGCAAACATTAGTATGTATGATCTTCTTCAAATCTACCCAATGCCTAATAGTCATTTATAAATCCCGCAGTGAGTTCAATTATTCCTAATGCAAAACAAAATGTTGCTGCAAACAGTTCTAATAATGATTCAACAGCAACTGAAAAAGGAAAAGCAACAGCTGACAAAGCTTCGCTGATAGGTAAGAATTCGAAATCAACCACACCTCCATTTTTACTTACCTTTGAAATTTTCAATAGGAATGTTCATAACTGCATGGTAGATTCCGAAGCATCCTCCAATGTGATGCCTTTATCAGTATGCAAGAAATTGAATGGGAAATATGTTCCATCTAATTCACAAATAACTCAATTGGACAAGACAAATGTAAAGGTTGTAGGGGAAATGAAAGATGTCTTAGTCAGGATTGCTTGTAACCCTTCGGTTTATTAAATTATAGATATTGTTATTGCTGATATTCCAAATGCATATGGGCTGTTCTTAAGTAGGGATTGGTCTCAACAACTGAACGGTTTCTTTGCCACTGATTGGTCAACATTGTGGTTACCTAAGAACAGAAAGTAAAATCAGATAAAGATAAATAGAGAAAGATATATGAAACATACTGTCACAGAACTGCATGATCCTAGCGAACCTGTTTTATTTTCAGATTGTATTATGGGGAATTACATGTATGAATTAGGATTTGGTGATTTTAAAGTTGAAAATTCTGCCTTATCTGAAAATAAACATCAATCTAAAATTTGTAATGTGACATCTATTTCTCCTAACTCTGCATTCAAGGAAACCATTAATGATGTAGATAATTTGAATATTGTGAATATTATAGAAAGTAAAGTGGTTGTGCATAGTTCTATTTGGACTTTACATTTTGATGGTGCAAAATCTAAAGGAGCAGGAGCTGGTTTCCTACTGGTGGACCCTCAGGGAAATAAAACATGTATAACTTGTAGGATGGAATTTAATTGTACAAACAATACGGTGGAATATGAAGATTTAATACAAGGTCTGAAAAAAGCAATTGATTTGGGCATCAAAGAATTAATTGTGTACGGTGACTCTGAGATCATTATTAGACATGTTCGTAACTCCATTCACTGTTTATCTGAACATCTACAGAGTTATCAAAAAGAGGTATGGAACCTTATCTCACATTTTGATGCATTTAACATTAATTCTGTTCCTAGAAGTCAAAATCAAGAAGTAGATTTGTTGGCAAATGTAGCATCAAAGTTAATTCCATCAGAAAATCTTACACCAGATTTCTTTTCTGTTGAATTGATTTTTAGGCCTTCCATACCTGATAATATTTTTAACTGGCGTGTATTTGACGATGATGTGCAGGTACTGAATTTTCTGATGAACGAGGATACCTTTAAAGATTCAGTGATAGATGAAGTCACTCATGACGAAAATCTGCAGGATTTTTCGGTAATAAATGATTTTTGTTCAGTTGAAAAAGATTTTGAACAGGTAAAACCAATCCCTAATTCAGTACTAAGATTAGAAAATTTCTTTGATCTGCAGGATAAGTTTAGGTCTGTTCCTAATTGTAAAACTAACAGCTCTCGAATGAGGTATGAAACCATCAATTTAGGAACAGAACTGAATCCCAAAACTATAAATCTTGGATTAGATTGCAACCCTGTAGAAAAAAAATCCTTCATGAAATTGTTTAAGGAATTTAAAGATGTCTTTGCTTGGACATATAATGACCTGAAAACCTTCAACACACAGGTCATGCAACATATAATTCCAATTAAACAGGAGTCAAAACCTTTTCAACAGAAGTTAAGAAAATATCACCCGTCTCTAGAACCGACAATAAAAAAAGGAACTGAATAAATTGTTAGCTGCCAAGATCATTTTCCCCATCAGGCATAGTCAATGGGTAGCAAACTTAGTTCCAGTTAGGAAGAAAAATGGAGATATTAGATTATGTGTAGATTTTAGAAATTTGAATAAGGCTTCTGAGAAGGATAATTACCCTGTTCCGCCCATGGAACAAATTCTTCAAAAGGTGTATGGGTCTGAGATACTGTCTCTCCTTGATGGTTTCTCAGGATACAACCAAATATTGGTATCCCCAGATGATCAATTGAAAACTGCTTTTAGAACTCCATGGAGAACATATGCCTACCGCAAGATGCCCTTTGGGTTAATCAATGTGGGAGCAACCTTTCAATGGGCAATGGATATTGCTTTTAGAGGCCTAATCAACCATTCAGTTTTTGTCTACTTGGATGATGTTACTATATATTCTAAACATCGACCTGATCATCTTAATAATCTTAGAAAAGTATTTGAACAATGCATAAAATTTGGAGTATCCTTAAATCCTAAAAAGACAATATTTGTTGTTTCAGAAGGTATCTTATTAGGTTGTGTAGTTTCAAAGCACGGAATCATGATTGATCCTAAAAGGACCCAAGCCATTTCAAAGATAACTTATCATTCTAGCAAGAAAGCAATGCAGTCATTTCTTGGTAAAATAAATTTTGTTAGGAGATTCATTCCCAGTTTTTTCAAGATCATACGTCCTTTGCAGAAAATGATTAAGAAAGATGCTGTTTTTAATTGGAGACAAACTGAAAAAGAATCATTTCAGAAAATTTTAGAAGCCATTTTAGAAGCTCCTAGCCTCCTAAGCCCAGATTTTAATAAGGATTTCATATTGTATACTTTTGCTTCGGATATTTCATATGCAGCAGTTTTAACTCAATTAAATCAACAAAATAACGAAGTCCCAATCTCCTTCATGAGTTCAAATTTCAAAGGTGCTGAACTTAATTACCATGAAGTCGATAAACAAGCCTTTGCTGTTTTTAAAGCGGTTAAACATTTTTGTCCATATTTACTGAAATCTAAAACGAAAATCATTGTCCCTTATTCTTCAGTCAGAAACTTGTTAGTACAGAAAGACTTAGGTGAAAAGAAGGTGCCTTGGATGACAGCTCTTCAAGAATATGACTTAGAAATTAAACCCTCAACGATAGTCAAACGCCAAGGGCTATGTAAATTAGCTGCTGAAGCTGCTCACTTACCTGATGATAAAGCTGAAACTGTCGTTGATGAGGCTTTACTTACCAGGGAAATTTATTTTTATCCACCACCTCAGGATTCCTGGTATACAGACATACGTATACTTTTGGAAACAGGGGCTGCCCCTGATTACTTAGAACCAAAGAAGAAAAGAGCACTCAGATTGAATTCTGCTCCTTATTTATTAATTGATAATATCCTCTTTTGGAGAAATTCAGATGGAGTATACCTTTGATGTCTAGATAAAGACGAAATAGAAGTAATTCTGAAAGAATTACATTCTGGACCAGCAGGAGGTCATTTTGGTGGAGAGACCACTGTGCATAAAATTCTCAGGGCTGGTTATTATTGGCTCTCCTTGTTTCAAGATTCCTACACCTTTGTCAGAAAATGCCAAGAATGTCAACTTGCTGCAGGAAGGGTTAAAAAACCTGCTTTTCCCTTACAACCTGTTTCAGCAGAAAGACCCTTTCAGCAATGGGGTATTGATATAGTAGGTCCAATAAATCCTCCCTCATCTATGCAACACAAATATATAATAGCTGGGACCGATTATTTCACTCATTGGGCGGAAGCTGCACCATTAAAACTTGTAAATACCAATCAGGTTATACTATTTTTGGAATTCTTTAGCATAACAAGATTTGGTATTCCTGATTCCCTCATCTTTGATAATGCTTCATACTTTTCATCAATTGAGTTAACTCAATTTTCTTTAGAAAAGGGAATAAGAATTAGATACGCAGCTAACTATCATCCCCATGGTAATGGTCTAGCTGAATCAACAAACAAAAATTTATTGAAAATTCTTAAAAGAACTATTTCAACTCACCATCGTAATTGGCATACAGAATTGGTCAATGCTCTTTGGGCAGATAGAGTAACTCCTAAGGCTGCGATAGGTAACTCACCATTCTTCTTAGTATATGGAACTGAAGCTATTTTACCACCTAATTTGTTCTTACCTTCATTACAACTAGCTAAGTCTGTCCAAGATGAAGAGTGTCCAGCAATGGAAAAGAGAATTAATACACTGCTAAAACTGGAGGAAGAAAGAGAAAAGTCAAAACAACACTTTACAAAACATCAACAGATCGTGAAATCATGGTTTGACCAATCCTTCAGTTCCAATCGAGAATTTCAGGTGGGAGACTTAGTTTTAAAATGGGATAAAGTGCACAAGGAAAAGGGAGATCATACTAAGTTTCAGAAACTGTGGTTAGGTCCCTTTGTTATTTCTGAGAAAATAGGTCCAAGTACCTTTCGATTGCAAACACTTGAAGTTCAGTCCGAAACATTCCCAGTGAATGGACTGATTCTGAAAAAATATTTCTGTTAATATTTTCTGACTTAAAATGTATATAATTTGTTTGTTGTTTGTAAATAAATTTATATTTTTATACATAACTTATGTTTGTTGTTCATAAATTAATTTACATTTTTGTATATAAATTGAGTATTAATACAAAAAATTAAGGATGATGAGAAATTCATAAAACTTTTATAACTTTCAAACATCATTCTGTTATTTTTAATTTTAGTTCTGTTAAGTCAAATATTTCAGACTGTTTAATTTTGTATATAATCCGTCAGTAATTTTTAGTTAACAGCTATAAAAATAAATGTATATAAATAAAATCAGTTTGCTCATAATCCTGAAACATTATGATACTAGACTGAAATCTTTTAAAATTTGTTCAGGATGATCAAATTTTCTTAAATCTGCAAAAGACCTTCAATGTTCTTATTTGTAAGTGTTTCTTAGATTATTCATCATCTTGTTTTTTTCCTTATAAAAGTGGGGATAGCTTATTTAATATCTTCTTCGAAGCTTGTACTTTTGAAAAACTCTTACAAACCTATACCATCAGTCTTAGAAAAGTATTTATCATCTGAAAACTATTTTAGGATTTGTTTTAATCAATAAAATGTTGAAATGAGAGACGGAAGGTCTTAGTAATAAGCTGGTTCGATCAGAATCACAAATATCACTAGTATGACATTATTAGGAAACTAATAATGGCTTTTAGTTTAAAAAATAAAAGATAAGGGGTCTCATCACTAGCCACCTGATTCATTTTCTGGTGATATTAATGACTGACATTACCGTTTGGTCACCATGCTAGGTAATGATCTCTCATTTTATGAAAGTTAAAAGAAGAAATTGAAATAAAAATATAACTTTTGACTGAAGAATAGGAGGTCCTATCACGAGCCGGCCTAATCACGATCATCAGTGCTGTCTGGAATAACTTCATTTCTGATCACCAGGGTGATGGCTTTCGATTTTAAAATTAAAAGACAAGAGGTCTCATCACGAGCCAGCTTACTTATTTTAGACAACTCTCATGAATGATACTATCACATTGGCATACCATACCCAGATAGTAGTCTTCAAGCATAATTATTGTTTTAAAAGAAAAGAAAAGGAAACAAAATAAAATTATTATGTTACGAAACAGATTCTAGAAAGATTTCAGAGAAGTAGATTTCTATACTCTATGCTGATGGTATAGGTTATCCTTACTATGAAGTACTTTGTTTCGACCAAGATATTTTAAGTTTCTCCCTAATCAAATTTTTGTTTCAAAAGATGGAATATTTCTGAGTTATACTTATGAGTATGAATAAATAATGGTTTATGTAGATAAAGAATTCTTGATTGTTTTTTAACACATTTTAAGATTTCGTTTTTATCATTTTCTATGAGCAGAGATAACTGGTTCGCCCAAGTTGTCGCCATTTGTTGGCAGCCAGCAACAACCCCTTCATTTCTCATTAAGATGAAGGGAGATCAGCTCTGTCTATGATTTACCAATTTAAAATTATAAAAGAGCACCTTCAGAATCTTTGATTCTAAAGGTATTCTCAATCAAAGAAGAGTAAAGTGATATTTTAGAAGTTGATGAAAACATGGTCATGAAATTGGCAATTAGCAGCTGTCAGTTAGTTTCATAAATTTTCATGTAATCAATTCAATCATTAAGTTTAATTTATTTGATTATATATGATTTAAGAAACTTGAAAGGATAGTATGCCAAGGGAAAATCAACAAAAACACATCTTATGTTTATTTAAAAGCGGGATATGGTAAGGTATTATGAGTTCTAAACTCTTAGAACTAAAGGTAACTCATTCAATCAAAACTCTTATT
This sequence comes from Pseudotsuga menziesii, assembly GCA_001517045.1. Lineage (NCBI taxonomy): Eukaryota > Viridiplantae > Streptophyta > Pinopsida > Pinales > Pinaceae > Pseudotsuga > Pseudotsuga menziesii. The sequence goes on from LPNX011183313.1 coordinate 341,819, forward strand.
AAACCTAATGTTCATATTCCATATGTAATGCCTAACCATGACTTTGTTAAAAATTGTATATATGTAGTTAGTGAATAAAACGACAATCATATGGGAATTTTCATATATTATAGTTTTACCACTTAGTTTCCTATCAAATTTGATTTCGGATATTAATCGATAGGATTTTGGAAAATTTAAAACTAAAATCTATGAAATTTTATGTATATACATGATAGTCATATTAAATCAAGTCATTAGCTAAGTTGACATGCTAAACATTAGGGTATATGATTTCATTACTATATCGCCTTGAATGCCACCACCTTTCACGCTAAAACTAGAAAAGACCATTAATTGACAGAGTTTCCGACAGCCATGTGTCAAATTGATAACGCTTGTCACTCGGATCGCTAAGTTGGCATAGAGATGTGGCTTGCACCTCATAATTAGTCAACAGCTGTGAACATATGGATGATTCATATCATCAAGATTTAATATTGATAGTCATTCCATTTCCTAACAATGTACGTGCTCATTATGGCCACTGTAAGTAATCAATGTTTGAATTTATGATCTGTCAATCACAAGATCCCCGGTATGTTGATTTAGTTAAATTTCACTGCTAGTCATGGCTGAGTCGTGGTTAAACATGCATGTATTATAATATAATGTTGGTTGTAGCACTCATCATTGCTAAGGTTCTGCTAAAATGGCTGAGTACAAAGATCTCATATCTGTCAGATCCAAAGCATGCGAAGTTTGCACATCATGTCATACACTTGGATACCTATTCCCTCCCTCTTCACATCATCATTCAGTCCATTCTGAAACCAGGGTAGTGTCGAGGAGGTTATGGGTCCATTGAACCGTTCTGAAATCTCTGGTTCAGAGCTCATAGAAGCAGACGAGAAGATAGCCTTGCATTTTGAGAAAATTGGGTGGGGGCAATTCTTTAAGTGTTTTGACGGCCATCATGCAAAGGTGACCAAACTTTTTTCCATGAATTTAAAAGACGACGTTGTGCAGATAAGGGGTTTTAAGTCCGTTATTAATGAAGACAAGATTGCAGAGGCAACTAAACTCCCGCAAGTTGGAGAACGTTGGTTCAAAGGTAGTAAGGTTAATAAGAAAAGGTGTTTATCTCTGCTACTGCCATTGCCCGATAATACTAAACTGAAGATAGGTGTCCTTGTCAAGTTTATGAATCCCAAATGGAAAGCTTTTTATGAAATTCTGGCCAGGTATGTGTCCTACGATGGACGTTTCTCCCATTTACACTATTACCATTTAAGACTCCTATTAGCATTATAGGGTTGTAGGCTTAATCTGCCATTTTATCTATGGCAAAGTTTAAAAAAGATGTCACAGGCGGTCCAAAGTTTTAACAACCCTAATAGAAGTCTTTTTCACCATGGATTAGTCAAAATTATAGTGCAAGATCAATTGTCTTTAAATGGCAAGACATGGGATAAATTTTTAACTAAGTGTGATTTGGGGCCGACCCAATATTGGCCGAACCCCTCTCCAAAAACCCGTAGGAAAAGAAAGGCTGCTAAGTCTGAGGTTAATAACGCTCCTGAAATTGAATCAGAGGGAAGAGGGCTCGGTGAATCCAATCTATCTATAAATGCTGGGGTTAGTAATGACAATGTTGATAATTCAGTTCCTTGATGCTTTGAAGCAGTCTTGAATCAGCCCCCATCTGATAGATGTCCTTGTACTCCAGCAAAAATAGAGGAAAGGTTAACTGAAAGCAAAACTATTAACCTTGTTGATTGTAAAAATCTCGCTGAACTAGCTAGTCCTCGTAAACATGACAGAGAGTCTATGTATAAGCTAGATCATCTAGCTCAAGTATGATGCGATAAAGGAGGGTTTGAGTCAGACAATTTTGTGTTTTCAAGGAGGGTTACTAGGAGTATGAAACCTTCAATTTCAACTCCTATGGCTAATCGACAGAATACTCAGCCTTCAGTCGTCCATATTGAATACGATATTACATCATCGATCCCTGATACTACTCAGGTAAATAATCCCACCTTTATAAAGGATAATGGTGCGAAATTGGGTAAGGCCGAGGTCGCTCAATCATGTATGAACACTTGCATTGCAGACCCTGAACCATCTTTTATCAGTCCCCAGTCATCTGGTCAAAACATTGATGACTCTAATTCTCCTCAGGTAGCCAATAATGAAGAAACTCTTCAGCAAGTACTAGGAAAGACATACCAGAACAAGATTACAGAGTTAAAGGATGAACTTAAGCATTGCTATTCTAATGCAGCATTTATAGAAGAAGAAAATAGAACATTTAGAGAGGAGTTGATAAATTGGATTAGTAGGTGGAAAGAAATGAGTACCAAAAAGAATCAGTATAAAAAGCAAAGAGATCAATAATAGGTACGAATCAGCACCTACTTGAACGAATAGAAAAACAAAATTTAAAGATTATCAAGCTAAAGTCCAAATTAGCAGAAGCACGAAGAGTAGTTGATCTTCAGAGTAGAACTTGATGATTATACTCATTTCTTGTGTCACTGTCAAACAGGTAATAAAATATTTTGTTATGCATGCCTGTAAAATTGCAGATTTTACAGGCATACATTTAAATTTTAGTTTATTTTGTTACATCTATTTTAATTGGTTTTAATGAGATGCTTTGTTTGTTTAAACATAGGTGGATATGTCATCACTCTTCTCCAAAGTTTTAGGACGTTGTTTATGTGTTAGCTGGGAGATGTGGCTACTTGTTGAAGGCTAGATTTTCAACAATGGCCACGAATTTACCAAGTATCTTTAAATCAACAAACATTCTGGCTAGTCATTTTTTTGTTTATAGTGATAGGTGTTTAATAAAAGAGATTCGATTCTCTTTATAGTAATAGGAACCCTATAATGTTGCATGTAACATTAATGGGGAAAACTGAATCATAGTATTATATAAGTTAGGAATTTTGATGAACTAAGGATGGAGTGTTTGAAGAAAACATACTTGAAATATATTTTGTTGCTGGTGTTGTTTCATTCCTGAAATTGAATCTTTGGATGTGAGATACAACTGGACATCTACAGACAGATATCATTACTGGTATTATTGTTTTGGATATATTATATATATTTCAGCATCTTATCTTCTATCTTAATATTAATACAGTATACTTTGCTATACTTGTGTTCAATTACAATTTTCACTTTGTCAACTCAATATCGCATTTTGAACAAATATATTGTTATGATTGCGTTTATTAGCATTTTCACTATAAAATTAAGCTATAATGATATACATTTATGTCTGTTAAAAATATCATTTGTATTTTTACAGTGATTTTATATTAGATATCATCTTTGGATTCAAATAGCTATGTTGATCATTAATTATTAATTAATTTCAGAAAACTAAAATAGCTGTTTATTTTCAGTTTTTATGTTCAGTTATTGTATAAGAGAGTGACTTATTATGTATAATTTAAATGTTTCTATTTAAATTATGCACTTTGTCTTTCTGTGCATCTTTTATTAATTAATAATTAATCTAGTATTTAGAGACGCTCTCAGCTGAGATAGGATAGATAGAATAGTTTAGATTAAGTTTTATTTTGATATATTTTAGTTAACAGCTGTTAAATCAATTCGTATAATTTTAGCAGACGTTTTGCAAGTCTTTATATTCAGAAAACTCTTCAAAAATTGGAGTCTTTCCTTAAGAAAGCAAACATAAGACATTTTAGATAATTGAAACTAATTATAGGATTCATTTAAGTAGAAATAACATTAGGATAGGTTAGCTTTTGCTGATTTTAATTTCTCAAGAAAAAAATCAGCTAGTAGCAGGACCATAACCTGTGAGGTTTTGTTAATTTAAACACACCGGATGCTGCTTTAAGCTGATTGTGTGGACAAAACCTCCTTGTTGGCCTAGGTCAGAAAAAGAGGCCAATAGGGTTGTGGCATAGACCGACTCAACCTAGGATCCCTTTCCTCGTAACATTGAACTTACCTGACTTATTGAGACTTATGAACGATCTGATATCTCATGACCCAGCTTGGCCGACTGTCCCTAACAAGATTCCTTCGGACATTCCCAAGTTTGAGGGAAAAGGTGGAGAAGATCCTAGTGAGCATGTCACTACTTTTCACCTTTGGTGCTCTTCCAATTCCTTACGTGACGATTCAATCTGTTTGAGGCTATTTCAATGCACCCTCATCGGGCCTGCATCAAAATGATATATAGAGTTACCAAGGGGGGCATTCATTTTATTCGATGACCTTTCCATGAATTTCCTCAATCACTTTTAGCTACCTGTGCGTTATGATGTTGGTATAGAACTCTTGTCGACATTTTGACAAGACAAAGCCACACATATCTTAGACCATATTCAAGAGTGGCATGGATAGAAGCTGTTGATTAAATCTTTTATACCACCGTAATTTCTCCTTGAGTGGTTCCTCAAGTCATTGTTACCTTGCATCGTGAAGGATGTTTCTACATCCGGAGTCCAAAACGAGGAACAAGCAATCTTTAGGGCACAAGAGTTGGACTTGAGCTACACTCAATCCAGACTTTTGTATGAGATTATACCTAACGCTCCGCGATCTAGTTTCGATCCCAAGATCAAACCTGGCCCACATGCCGATGGCATTGTGGGTTGTACAAGTGCCAAACCTATGGATTCAGTTGTGAAACAAGTGAGCTAATTGTCTACCAATCAATTCGCATCAGGACAAGCCATGGCTTTGTCTCAACCCACCCAAATGGTGAGTGTACTTTCCATGCAATCGTCGAACCAGAAGGGAAACCAGCAACCTGGAAGGAATAAGAAAAAGGGTAAAAATAATCATAAGGGTGGGAACAAGAACAAAAAAAATGCTAATTATAATGACAAGAATGTTCGTAATGCTTGGGGGGAAAAGCAGTCTAAACGTAATGTAAAGTTTCCTTGCAAGTTGTGTAAGGAGGACCACCTCACTCACTTGTGCCCTCATATGGAAGATGCCTCGAGATTCATAGCACAGGGCCCATTTGTGCTAACTAATCCTTTACCCCATAATAAAAATATGAACTCAAGGACCATTGATCCTCATTGTGCATCGGGTGGAGATCAAAATCCATCGGAGGCCAATACTGGTCATGTTTGCATCAACATGGTGCATGCTACTAAGGTTGTGACTTGTGTGAAGGATTATTGTTCGTCACAACCAGACCTTGGTAAAGAACCTTCTCCACCTAAGAGCCTTTTGCATATTGAAAACCCTGTGGATAAACCTGAAGTTGCATCTCACATTCCAAAGGGAGTCCTAAAGCGTTCAGGGCACAATCCTAATGCCCAAGCCGCCCAGAACTATTTTGTTGTTGAGGATTTGGGCCAAACTCCTTGTGTAAGGTCCACGCTCGAAGTACTTTAGAGTTGTCCTCCACAAAGGAAAGACTTGATGTCTACTCTTGGGGTTAATTATGATAACTCTTCTTCCATTATCAAATTTGAAACCATGGGACTGCAGACTCGCTTGCCTTACTATGTGTCTCTTTTGATTCATGTAGAGTGTTTTAATATGACCATCAAATGCACTGTGATTGATGAAGGTGCTGCTACTTCCATGATGTCTTTGTCATGTTGGAAGGGTTTGGGTTCTCCTAAGTTGTCTCAATCCGCTACTATGTTGACTGCCTTCGATGGTAGATCATTTTAGCCACATGGGATTCTTCCTTCTCTTAAGGTCCAATTGGGAGGGAAGAATGTCATGATCGAGGTCGAGGTGGTTGATGCGCCCCTTGACTACAATCTTTTGCTGGGTCAAAATTGGATGTATAGTATGCAATTCATATCCTCTTCTCTCTTTCAAGTGGTATGCTTTCCATTTATTGGGAATATCATTACGATTGATCAAACATCATTCCATAATCCAAGTGTTGGTGCATCATCAAGAGCTTCTATCCCGATTATTGATCATTCTCAGCTGGCAACTGGGAGTGTGGGTGTGGGTATGTATCCATCTCTTATGGGAACTTTTAGCTTTCCTGCGCCCATTCTTATGATAAAATCTAGCTTTTGTGGGGATTCATCCTTGTTGAATGTGGTGTCTTTTCACACTACCGATATGGAATATCCTTCGATTCTTCCTTCACTGAGTCCTTCGAATGGACCTATCGAAACAGATGTGTCGTTTCCTGCAACGATGATAGCATATCAAGCGAATCTTGATTATGTTGTAGAGCCTAGTCCTTCCTCTTCACGGATGGAGGAGGAAGACTCGTATGTGCTACCTGTATAGGAAGTTGAGTCCTCTCATGCACATGATTTCCTCAATGATGTTTTTTGAATGGATGAAGCCATTATTGAGGGCATATCTAGGGTTGAGCCACATTGGGAAGAGCTACATCATCGATCATATTTTCTTCCTAAGCTTGATCGTATGGAGTGTGAGGACTTTAGGGAGATTCTTAGCGATAATATTGGTAGTCCCATGGTTCCATTGAGCTCTCATGGTCAGATGGCCAATGGGAACATGGCGAATTTATCACCTACTATTCCTATCAATATTTCTTGCGATCCTGGAAAAGTTGAGAACATCTACATTAGGGTGGATTGTTCCCCTGATGAGATCAAGGAGTATACCGAGTTATTTAAAGACCTTCATGACATATTTTCTTGGTCATACGAATAAATGACAGGTATTGGCCCTCTTATTGTCAAACATGAGATTAAGACCTATCTGAATGTGAAGCCAGTTCGACAACATTTGCGTGCCGTGACTACTAGAAAAGCACCCACTATTAAGGCTGAGATAGAGAAGTTGTTAAAATTTAGTTTTATCTATCTCATTCCCTTGACAGAGTGGGTTTCAAATCCCATTCTAGTTTATAATAAGTAGGGAGCAATCCGTATATGCATTGATTTCTGTGATTTAAATCGTGCTTGTCCTAAGGATAATTTTCCCACACCATTTATTGATCAGATTTTGGATGAGTGTGCGGGACACGAGGTATTCTCCTTCATGGACAGTTTTTTTGGATATAATCAGATTCATATCAAACCCGAAGATCAACATAAAATTGCATTTATTTGTCCTTGGGGTACTTTTTCATATCAGAAGATGCCTTTCGGTCTTAAAAACACCGGAGCTACATTTCAACGGGCTATGACCTTAATTTTTCATGATCTCAAAACAAATTGAAGTGTATTTGGATGACCTTGCTACTCATTCTCTCCTGAGAGTGCATCATCCATACCATTTGATATTAGTATTTGAATGATGCCGCCATTACCATGTTAGGTTAAATCCTCATAAGTGCATATTTTGCGTGACTATTGGTCGCTTGCTAGGGTTCATTGTATCCAAGGAGGGGATAAGAGTCAATCCCTTAAAGGTTGAGGCAATACTTCAATTGTCTCCCCCATGTAATATTAGACATCTTCAGTGTTTGCAAGGCATGGCAAATTTCTTGCGGAGATTCGTGGTTAATTTTTCCAATTTGACTAAAGGATTTATGCATCTTTTAAAGAAGGAAACTACTTTTTACTCGGATGAGAGAGCCCTTGAATACTTTGATGCTCTTAAGTGAGCCCTAGCATCAACCCATATGGTTAGTCCACCCGACTATAGCCACTATTTTTTTATTTATGTGGCCGCGTCCATGGACATGGTTGGTATGTCTTTGGTTCAGGAGGATGAGGATCTCCACGAGCATGTCATATATTATTTGAGCCAAAACCTTATTGATACAGAAATCCGTTATTCCCATGTGGACAAACTTTCCTTGGCCACCGTTCATGCGGTTCAGAGATTGAGACATTACATTCTCCTTCGCCAGACCTTGGTGGTAGCTCATGTCAATCCATTTCAGTTCATCCTCACTAGAAGGATGATTGGGGGACAATACAATAAATGGATTGTTATTTTGCAAGAGTTCGATCTTGAATTCATTTCAATTAAATTGAAGAAATCATTGATCTTTGTGGAGCTCATATCTAATTTTCCAAGTGTGGAGGAGGAGGAGGTTTATGAGGATACATTTGTCGATGAGCATATTTTCCTTATCTCAACTTTGGACCCATGGTATGGGGATATCATTGAATATTTGCAAACATTGAAGGTCCCTTCTCACCTTTCATGGGATGAGCAATGACGATTATGTCATGTAGTTAAGAACTACCTTATAGTGCATAACACTTTGTATCACCGTGGGGTAGATTCCATTTTACATCGTTGTTTAACCCGTGATGAGGTTGAGGTTGTGCTGAATGATTTCCATGGAGGGGCGTGTGGTCGTCATTTATCTGGGCTTTCTACAACCCAAAAAATATTGAGAGCAGGCTATTTTTGGTCATCAATCTTCAAATATTGTGTCAATGTGGTCAAGAAGTGTCACCCTTGCCAGTGTTTGCATGTAATATGCACTCGCATCCTGCCCCGTTACATCCTATTATCACCGTTGGTCCCTTCACCAAGTGGGGGATTGACTTCATGGATTGCAACCCAGCTTCGGCTGGGGGGCATCATCATATTATAGTGGTTGTCTATTATTTCAAGAAATGGGTAGAGGCTATGCCCGTGATTAAATCCGACGGTGAGACAACCACGCATTTCATTTTCAACCAAATTATTACTCAGTTCGTCATTCCGAAAGAGATTTTCACTGACCATGGTAGGCACTTTCAGAATAAAATGATGGAAGAATTGCCATCAAAGTTAGGGTATAAGCAGGAGCACTCCTCTTCTTATTACCCTCAAGTGAATGGATAGGTTGAAGTAGTGAATAAATCACTTAAGTATATTCTCCAATGAACCATCGCACAAAGTAGGACAAATTGGCATATCATGTTATATCCTGCTTTGTGGGCCTATAAAACTGTGGTTAAAACTGCCACTGGTTTCTCTCCATATCAGTTCATACATGGGGTGGAGTTTGTCTTGCCGGTTGAATGCGAAATCCATTTGTTGAAGCTAGTTATAGAACTTTTACCAGACACTTCCACATTGGAGGAGTGTTTTGTCCACTTAGAGCATCTTGATGAGCAATGCCAAGATACCTTAGTGGCTCTAGAAGTAAATAAGCATCGCGTTTAGGTCCAATATGATAAGTCTATCCGTCCAAGGAAGTTTACTAAAGGTGATTTGGTCTTGTTGTGGGATCAAGCTAAAGAAACCTTGGGGGCAAGGAATTTTAATCCCATGTGGCATGGTCCTTACGTAGTCAAACGTGTGTTAGAGAAGCGTGCCTATGAGCTGGTAGATTATGAAGGGACAGCCTTAGTAGAGCCTAGAAATGGGCTCTATCTTAAAAAATACTATGCATGATCTTCAACCAGGGCTGATTGTTGTATATTATTGTACAGTTTTTTAATTGCATAGTTAGGTTTTCTTATGGTGATCGGGTTTGTTGATTAGCTTTCGTTTCTTATGGCAGATGTCGATGGATTCTTCCACTTACATAGGATTCGCTGGTGGTGCTAGCCATCACACTCAAAACTCAGCTTCAGCTACTTGGGTGATTTATACTCCTACGGGTCAAGTATTGTCTTCAGGATGCATATGTATACGGCCTTCTTCGAACAATGTTGGTTAATATAGTGCCTTTATCGAGTTATTGTGGGATGCCATTTCACATGGTGTTCTCTATCTTGAGGTACGTCTTGATTTATAGTTAGTGGTTTCACAGCTTAATGGCCTGTATCATATTAGGGATCTGACATTATTACGAAGATTATTACATGTGAGATTGCTAGAATGGCAATTTGAGAATATAACATACATACATGTTTCAAGAATTTTTAATCAAATTGCTGACTCATATGCTAACTATGTGTTAGATTGGAATTTGTTTCATAGACCATAAGCATATCACAAACATACATTTTTACACACATGTAAATAAATAAAATCTATCATCATAAAAAAATTTCATTAAACATCCAAAATGTGACGTCATAATACATAAGTGTCATAATACAAAATTGGGGCTTCCGAGCCACCAAAATATAATACACGGTAGTACAAAAAGAAATAATCTCACATCTCTAAGCCTCGGGAGGGGGAGCGGGGTTCTGATCATGGTGGCACACCATGACTCTAGCTAGCCGTCGAAATAATCAAACCCATGCCCATGGTACACCAACCACCTGACGTTGCATGGCCTTAGGCAAGTCCTCAACTTACGCCATGGGTACCCTATGTGTCAAGCGTACAAAGTTTGTGTGGATACTTTGGAGCGTCTGCTCCACATCCGCACCAATGATGTCATCTCCTCTTCCCCTTCTTCTATTATGGGGGAAACCATTAGGTCACCGTGGTCCAACATCTGCATACACATGATAGATTGTCACTATGTGTCATCACGCCAAAACATGTCTTTTGAGTCAATATATCAAAAAACACAAAAAAAATTAATAATTCAAAAATCTTAAAAAGAGGGTTTTGGATTCATTACCTATGTCGCCATATGCCGCTCCTGGTGGTAGGGGCATGTCCGGATCTCCCTGGAAATCTATCCCTGCATAGGGGTATTCATCAATGGCAATGATTTACCTCCGCCACCATGGAAAGAAGTCTACTGGGTAGGGGTTAGCCACCCTACCTCTACCCAGTCTGCGCATAACATTTGCCCAATGTCGTTGGGCTGGGTCTCAAACTCTGTGTGGAGGAATGTCCACTCTAGGGCTTAGCCCTGGTACACGCTTAAAGAAGATCAGGCTCAGTATGATGCTGAAACCAAAGTTTCTCACCCTTCCCATCTTGCAGTCACTGAGTTGTTTATTCATGTTACTGAACAGTGCAATGCTCCAGTCATACACTGTGGGTCTCATACACTCCACCGCATAGAATATCAATGGCCACGAGGCCTGGTGGAGTGAAGCTAGTTCAGTTATCCTGCTGAGTGCCAATAGTATGGACTTCAGTCCCAGTACCTGGATCAATTTTGTCAGGATTTGACTCCCAACCTTTTCTGTGTTCAAAAATCAATACACCACAATGTACTCATCAATAGTCAAGCCACCTCCTGTCTCACGAGATCATAGATTTACAACCTCTCCTCGTCGGGATAATCCAGTGATAAAGTATATGTCCTCAATCTCTATACTAAGCAACATCCCATCAATGTGAAAAGACTCAGAGTCTAGATCCCAGTAATCCACTAGCATCTACAGGAGTCTTGGTTTGGCCCTCAGGCTACCAAGACACCAAAAATTATGCAAACTGCATGCACGTAGAGCTTGTTGAGCCATTAAGTCACCTTGTACAGCCTCTTCTACATCACCATGTTCCCTTTCCCTCCATTCTAAAACCATCCTACACAGAAAATATGATTTTTTATTATTATTTGACTTAGAAATCCTTATTAGCGGCTACATATGCGTCTGTTTACAAAACAGCCACGTATCTACGTAGTTTTGGGAGGTTTTTCCATGTATGGCCAGCCCTATACACAGAAAAAACCCTGATATCTATGTGGGCCGAAACACATACTTTAGATTGACCTAGAAAATGAAATTTACCATGGAAACTTAAAAAATTTGCATGAAATGGGAAGAGGAGGACATGAGGAGTTACCTGGAACAAACGGTGTCAAATTTCATCGGACGATGCTCCCAGAATTCGCGTTGGAAGTTTTGAGCTAAAATGGGTAAAAATTTCAAATGATATGGAATTTTTTAATTTTTTACTATTTATAGAAATTTTTTGAAACTTTTGAAATTTTTTACCACTTTCTATAGTTTTGGACCGTTTCTGACCATTTTGGACTATTTTGGACTAATTTGATGATGTAGGAGTCCATTTTGAGCACAGTTTGACATTGGTTTTGATCTGTTTGTGCCAATTTCATATATTATGTCTAAACTGGCATATAGGTTAGGTTTCACATCCGTTTGCACTTTGCATGACCTTATGACCATTTCATTATAACCTTAGGTATGAACCCATTCTATCTTGTCACAGAACCTTCTTGTTGCTTTTAGAAGTGACATGATGTGAATGGTAGAGCTTGACCATACATGGGTTCCCTAGTTAACTCATATTTTGCATTTGGTGTCCATGCCGACATTTTTCCTTTAGGGTGTGGGAGTCCTTTGTATAGTATCGCCATGAATTTGCGCAAGAGCCTCATACTCCTCTTGATATTTTTGCTGGCCTCTTTTCCCTAGGACTCCCTTATGTCAAGTTGTAATTGCATTATCATGAGTTTTGCTTTCCTTATTGATCCTTATGCCGACTTCCCTAACTTTTATTATCAGCCATATAGCCCGAGCTTGTCTCATGTCTAGCCAAGCAGAGCCATTTTACATATCCTTTGCAGCTTGATTCCCCATTTTTACCGGGAGGATACTTTCCCCCGAGTGTCGTTATCCTACACATGTGTCCTTGCATTGAGCATAGGTATGTTTTGCTGCATGGAACTAGTTTTTTTTCCCCTTGACACTCATATCCTCCTAGTTTGTAACTATAAAGCACTTTTATTCTTTTTCAAGCTTTTCAAAATATTTGAAAAAGTCCAAAAAAGTCAAAAAACCAAAAATCCGGACAAGAAAAGATGTTATCTTTGGCAGCAGTTGAGTCGTGTCACATTCGAACATAGAACTATATATCACATTCATTGTTTGGGTTAATAGTTTGAATTTAGGAGATGTACTCATTTCTCTGAGTTTATCTTCACCGACTGGTTAAGCTTCCAGTCCCTATGGAGCCTCTATCGATGCCTCCTGTGTCCCAGAGATGTCCCAGTTTTGTATATTGAGTCTATGCTACCTAAATTCAGTCACCATTCACTTTTATGCTCTTTTTCAAAGGAAGTTGAAACCTGAGTCGACCATTCCTCAGTTCTCTTGACTTTGCATGTCGTTCATTCCCGGTACCAGTACTAGTTCATGCACATTATGATCGAGTCCTTCCACATTATACAGCTTTGCTGAGTACCTCATGTTGGATGATGGGGGATGACTTAATTCCCTCCTTCCCGCGGATTTCATCCCATCGACTTGAGATCATTTATTTTGGGATAGGATTCTAGAGTCATTTTGAGTGCCTTGAGACTTGTAGTCATTAGTGGTAGGGTCTCTCGCCATTGATAGTTTTGGGAATACATCAATGTCCCCCGATCGATGGATTCTTTCAAGTGTTCAACCTCAACACATTTATTCACACTTGTTAGTTTTCACTCTAGTACCTTGATTCTCATTTTCATTATCGGTGGGTGATCTCGCGTCTGTTAACAGTATACATCAATGACCGGTAATCAGTCGATGGAATACTATGTTTGACCTCGACACCTATATTCACATAGTAGGACATGTACTCGTAGCGGATTGTGTAGAAGACCTTACATATTGGTGGAATTTCATATATGCTACCTCCTTGATCATGCCAGTGTTCATGATATTTCAGCTCTCGTGACTTGATTCCAATGTATGTCAGATATCTTCAGCCATTATGGAGATATTGATCCATTGTATATCTTCAGCTTTCATGGAGATCATGATCCTTTGTATATCTTCATCATGGAGATTCTGATCTATTTATATTGTATGTGGCAATGACCACACATGTCATATTTTGTATCATGCATATTCATGGCCATTGTACTCTTATGTATCTAGGACTGATGTATATACTTGCAGTCATGTGTAGAGTTTGATTATTGTATTATACTATTGGATGGTTGGTTCTTCCACCTAGTTCTTCATCACTCCACTTTTGGGATGGACTTATAATGTATTTTGGCCATCGTATCACCCCTCTGACCTCACACATTAGGGGGCATCTGTTACAGCTGATTTTACCACACATGGTGGATCACACATTTATGGCCTTCCCTGTCCCTCTGCAGACTCTTTGGACCCCATGGAATTTTTTTGTACCTTTGATGTTCCAATATAATCCCTAAAAACATGCATTATTTTCCATACGCGGCTTTTAAACCTATTCTCGCGTATATACGCGGATATGACCCTTAAACCCACGTACATCGAGATGTGTGTGAAAGGCCAAATCGTTTTGGAGTTTTCCTTGATGTGGAGCTGAGTCAATTGTCTCTTGGCCTTCCGTATGTCTTGATATCACTTGGTTTCAACCTTCCATTACCCCCATTGAAGCACTATATAAGGAACCCTTTGGATACATTGAAGAGAGAGGAATTGAAGAGCAAGAAAACTATAGTCCATTGTTTTCGGAGCTTATACTTGAGTCTGCATCCCTTTATCCCTTGGAGCACTCAGTGTGTTCTTCCCAAGCTTGCCTTTGATTGTGAGCTTTCTATTGAGAGATGGAGGATTGAAGTGGTGGAGACCCAGGTGGAGGAATCCGTTTCTTCAGTTCGCAGACGTGCCGACAGAGGTTGTCATTCTTGTAATCTCTGATTTATATTAATAGAAATATCTTTTCCTGTCCAATAATGTGTATTTAAATCAATATTGAATCCATGGATGCTTTTAAATGCTTATATGTTATTGATTGTATATACTAGAGTAGGTCTAACACTATTATATAGCATGCTTGTCTTATTTGGTGATTGTTGAGAGAGAAAATTGCTAACACAAACGAGATAGGAAAATCTCAACATGGATCTACATCAACCATCCAGATTAAGGTATGTTTCGAAATCCTTTAGTGTTAGATGTTTATTTATCTTGCATATTGGGAAGGGATTGATTTCTATGGTTACTTTGTATGTTGTGGTACCCCATGCCATAGGAATTTTTCTCTGTAACAAGTGGTTAGGTACACCTCAATCAAAACCATCCTTTCCTTGGCATCCACTATGAAGTGGAAGCTACATCAATTGGACGTGAAGACATCCTTTCTAAATGGCTTGATTAAAGAAGAGGTATATATTGAACAACCACAAGGCTTCGAGACTAATGAAAATAAAAATAATGTATGTAGACTAAAGAAGGCATTGTATGGGTTAAAGCAAGCACCTAGAGCATGGCATGGAAGGATCAATGGATTTCTAATGAGCTTAGGATTTACAATAAGTAAATAAGACTCCAACCTCTACTATAAGATTAAGAAATATGAGATTATGATATTATTACTATATGTAGATGATTTGTTCCTAAAAAGAGAGGATAATCCCATCATCGAATGTAAGAAGAAGCTTGTTGCAGAGTTCGAGATGAAAGACCTTGGAATGATGCATTTATTTCTAGGTATTGAGGCATGGCAGTATCTAGACGATATTTTTCTAAACCAAGGAAAAGATGCAGTAGAAATAATAAAACTATTTGGAATGATAGACTACAAGTCTATGACTACTTCGATGACAACAAGTTTGAATTTATTAATTGATGCTTCTGAAGCAGGTGGTGTTTCCTTGATACAGACAGATTATTGGTTCTCTGATGTACTTAACCGATACAAGACCAAATATATGTTTTGTTGTAAACACTTTGAGTCAGTATATGGTGATTCCTAAACACATTCACCTTATTGGAGACAAACATGTAATAATATATCTAAAGGGAACTTTATATTATGGGCTCGAATATGCATCTAGTGGCGAGATCAAATTACATGGATATATAGATTCAAACTCAGGAGGAATTACCAAAGATAGAAAAAGAACCTCAGGATGTTGCTTTAGTCTAGTATCAGGCATGATCTCTTGGTTCAGTATAAACAAGACCAATATTACACTTAGCACAACAGAAAGATGAATACATTGCAACATGTTCAGCATGTAGAGAAACAGTATGGATTCGAAATATGTTGGTAGGACTATTTGATGCAGAGATAGATGCTACCGATATCCTTTGTGATAATCATAGTTGTATCAATATGCTATAAAATCCTTTGTTTCATGATAAGACAAAGCATATTGAAGTTATATATCATTTCATCTGGGATATGGTTCAGAAATGAGCTGTAAATATCAAGTATGTTCCTACAGAGGAACAAGTGGCAGATGTGTTAACTAAGCCTTTCAATCATGTAAAGTTTGAATACTTTCGAGACAAGCTTGGTGTAGTCCGAAAGGACCTCTCTAGAAAGAGGGAGTGACAGTAGATGGAATATGGATGCAGTATTGAGTAGCTCTGTCTAGAGGAGGGTGAGTCTGGATAGGCTTGTTTGTCCCGAAAGGGTTAGTAAGTCAGATGAGGCATGTTGATCCTATGGGAATTAGTATGTCTAGCTAGGTTGGGTTGGCTTGAAAGGGTTAGTAAGCCATACAATTCTCATTTGGTCCCCATGGATATCCATCTATCTAACTAGGCTTCTTGGATTGAAAGGGCTAGTAGACAAAATGCCTGGATAGATCTACTAGAAAACTCATCGTAATGCTTCTCTGAGATGGTTAGAGGGAAATATATATCTTTAGTATTTCTATATTGTTAATTGTTGAGATGATTGCTTCAATATTTTTATATTGACGATTGTTGAGATGTTTTCTTCAGTTTTTTTATACTCAAGATTGTTGAGATGTTTCCTTTAGTATTGTTATACTGGTTATTGTTGAGATGATAGTTTCAATATTGTTATACTGATTATTATTGAGATAGTTTTAGTGTTGTTACACTAATTACTGTTCATGAGATTGCTTCAGTATTTCTATACTAATGGTGATGATGATGCTCTAGCATCCTGATAATGCAGATGATGATCTAAAATTATAGATGATTTTGATTTTATCACTAACATGCTAATGATACTGTTGTTGATGTTTCAGTATATATGTACTGATGTTGCATATTTTGAGGTTATAGCTAATGTCTCAGTATTCACATACTAATATTGCTAAAATTTGATTTAGCATTCATGTGCTAGTATGACATATTATGACTCAATATCCACATACTAATGTTGTAGAAGATGATCCAAAAGATTATTCAGTATTCATATACTGGCATGATAAATGATGATTCAGAATATGATCCAGAAGATGATTCAATATTCATATACTAAGGTGACAGATGATGATTCAGTATCCACATACTAATGCTACAGAAGATGATAGAAGATGCTCGAGTACGTATAGAATATGATTCAGTATTCACATATTGATATTGCAGAAGATGATCCAACTAAGATCGATGATGAAGATGTATGATGATGTACCAAAACTTCCTATGACATATAGAGACTCGCCAATCAGTTGTACAATTGTGGAAGCAGTTTCTACTATGGTTTAGTACCTTCCTATTTAAGATGGAGTGCTAAAGTATTGTAACTTTGGAAGATATTCCAAGATGCATTGAATGTGTTCCTCCTTCGAGAGATGACATTGGTTTTTTAAGAGTCATTGAAAGAGTCAATGTAAACCTTTGAATGTAAGTCGGGTCAATAGTACCCAAGTGCCAGAATAATAAATGTTATTTTTGGTGTCTTGCTAGACAAGTCAGTCCAGTCAGTTAGACAAGTCGACCCTATTAGGTTAGAGGTCAAGTCAACTGAAGAATATAAATATGGAGCCGCTCCCCTTCATTTGTACTCACTCACTCAAGTTGTTTTGCAAGAGAGAGAAATATTAGTGCTCCATAAAGAAGAGAGAAGCAGTTTTCTGGGTTTTACATTTCTCTGGTTGAGTTCTATAGTGAGGAAGTTTTGCGGGGTTTTCTCCCTTGTGGTTTCCCCTAGGAAAAACTTTGTTTTCTTGTTCTATTATGTTTCTGTGTTTTTTGTTCTTTCAGTGATCTTACTAATGACAATTTGTTTTAATATATCATCTAAACAAATTATGAAAACTTAACACCCCCCTAACCTTATAACTAGTCATAACTATGGCTACCTAGGAATGCTTCTTTCTAATATTTTGAGCATAGAAATAAAATTTTACATCAATCCAAGTTTCTTAAGGTCCAATAGACCAGAGTTAGTCTCACTGGACATTAACCAACATCATCATCATAAAATATATATAGTCACTATATTATTTTTATATTCATATTGAAACATAGTAATATTATATAATCAACTAACTACAAAGCAAAGCATATCAATATTGTGTGTATAATAGCGTTTTATAATAATATGTGATATTTGATCGTAAATGAATGATGATTTAAATTTTTTTAAATAGTAATATATGATAATTGCTATTATTAAATATATCTCTATAGATGTGTATATATACATTGATAAGAAAATATAGAATATTAATCAAAATAATTATATAGTATATGTTACGAATTGAGAGGATGTTGTAAGTACTACTAAATCAGTTTTAAATTTTACATAAATGAAAATAAAATTAAAATCAACATAAATCCATTTTAAACTGAGATATATTAAACACATAAAGGATCAAATTGTTGAATTTTGTGCAAATTTGTTGAGCTTTGATCTTTAATTCTTTAAGTGCGAAAATACTGAATACTTGAAACAATGAACCATTCAATCACATAAGAAACATTCAACCATAACATAAGATGTGCCCTTAGGAATACCCTCAAAAATATGAGGATGAAAAACCCTAGCAAATATTCTTAGTATAATTATGATAGATTGAAGAGAATGTCTTTTTACAATAGCATATTGATTTTGTAAGTTAAGAGAACGCCAAAAAACCTCAGTGTAGATATGAAGCAATAGAGAAGAGAGATTAATCAAATGAAATTTCCAATGCGTTCAATATAATAAATAGCATGTCAAACCAGTGCCGTGCAAGGAATAACAAATCACTGCATGGGGAATTATCCTCTCATGCAAATTATGGTGAATTTCCTTCTTGGATAATTGTTTTACACCTCGATATCTTCATCATGCAAAATCAATGTGTTGTTCCTTTCTTCTTTTGCATTAAATCATGCTTGATTATCTTTGTAGTGAACTCACCTCTTTATTGATTGTAGGATCACTTAGTTAACAAGTTAACTTAAGTGTCTTCATGTAATAGGTGAAACTCAAGCATCGTCTTTTAACTTAAACGTCGTCTTTTAGTTTAACTTAAGTGTCGTCATGCAAAACGCTTTCGTTAACTAATTCCTTTATTAATACTTTAGTCAACTAATCTTAACTGAATTCATGTTGATTGATTTTACTAAAGTGATCACTGAGTTGTCCTTTAATTAACTGATGCATACATTAATACTTTTGATGCTTTAACTGAAGCATATATTGAATCTTTAATTGAATCTTTAACTGAGGCATACAATGATATTTAACTGAATATTTAAACAATTTGAGTTCACTTTAATCAGTTGAAGTGTCTTCATGAGAAATTTTGAATTCTCTTGTTCTCTATGAATTTATCTTTATCTCTTATCTTTTATTGCATGGTCAATATGTGATAACTTTAATTATCTATCATATCGAATTATACTAAGAATATTTATCGAATGTTGTGATCATATTATATTACTCTGAACCAAATGATCATATGCTAAAGTAATTCACTCTAGAGGTGGTCAGTACTAAAGGATACTTAATAGAAATCGGAGACCATCGTTATTAATACATCACACAAAATTAAATGCTTCAACATGCAAAGAATTACCTCTATATGGGAGGTACACCCCATTTGTACCTACTACAATTAGAGGTCCACATGAGAATCTTGACTTAACACACAAGTCTCGAGCCTTGTACAACAATACTTTACAACATAATCACTTTGATAAATCAAAGCATTCACCTATATACCAGAGGAATAACCTTTATATGGAAGGATTATCCATTCTTGAGTCGAACCCAAGAATCTACTACAATTTCCTGAGTCCAAATCGGGCTTCCCTACCTCAACACATGAGGCCTAATCCTAACTGTACAATATTTTCTTGGAGAATGACTCGTGATGTTGTATCTTTAACAATCCCTCTAACTAAATGAGGAATTCTCTTTCATGCCAAGCTTGTATTGAAAGTATCTGAACTTTTTCATTGACAGAGGCTTTGTGAACACATCTGCAATCTGCTCATTAGTAGCAATGTACTAAAGTTTTACTGCACTTTTCTAGACCATTTATCGGATGAAGTGATACTTCATGTCAATGTGCTTCGAATTATCATGAAACACATGGTTTTCAGAAATTTTGATGCAACTTTGATTGTCCCAATGAATGATTGTAGACTCTAGATTTCAACCTAGCAATTAGCTTCCCAAGCCACATTGCTTCTTGACAGGTAGTACTAGAAAATTAATATACTTTGCTTCTATAGTACTAGTTGAAAATGTACCTTGAAGGTACCTAAGCATATGCTTAGTAATAAGCATAAAATATAACAGCTCTACTATGTATTAAATATATTAAGATACTAATAAGCTACCTATTCGTGGTAGCATCTACTAGATTCAATCTAGAATCTGACTCGTGTAGTTTCATTAAATTGGAAACCATCACTGTATACATGGATTTGCAATCAATCATGCAAAACCTTTATAATACATCAAATGTGTAATTTTCTTTCAAAAAACAAAATATCACCTTTCTTTTGTCAATATTCAGTATTTTCTTTTTGCTTGTTGAATTCTAGAATATTCTACAGTCGAGAGAATTCTATGTGATATTGCCATTCTCTATTATGTTCTTCAAGTCCTAGCCACTTTCAAAGTGGTTTCATTTTTCTTTTCTATCTTACAATACCCCTCTATCCAACTATATGGCTGTCTGACCTCTCCAAGAGTTTGACTACTCCTTACCAGTCCCGATCGTAACTGACTTGAGTATCTAATAGTCACTAATAGTCTTAAATACCTTGACTATTATTTGATAGTCATCTAAGGTCTTGACTATGTCTCTACTCATGTGGGTGCACTCCACAAGAGATATTATAGCACCTATATGTATGAGTCATAGTATCATGACTTATCTTATCTATGTGCAACTTACTAGCTTATCTATTGCATGGATTAATTGAACCATGTACTAGTACATAACTAATCTTAATCATATATTACTATAGGGCTTAATTGGTGTCGTAGTCATGTAAAACTACATGGATTACCAATGGGGATAAATCTTGAGTCATGACCCACATGAGTTACTAGTGGGGATGTTATCTATCTATTGCTTCATACGAAGAAGCAACAATACTCCTTATCAACTATAGGAGTTATTCTATACCATACCAAGCTTGGCTCGGAAGTACTCAACTTTTCTTTGGATAGAGACTTAGTAAGTATATCAACAATTTTCTCATCTGTGGATATGTATTGGATTTACACTTCTCCTTTTTGCACCATGTCTCTGATAGAACCTATCTGAGACATATATGAATCCATATCCAATCATACATTGTAGGTACCTCAGCACATGCTTTGTTGTACATCTCTGTGTACTGACTGCAAAGAATTTTTCCGGCCTGGTGTTAACCAATTACGTATCAATTATATATGAGATCCTACAAATCTAAGGAAGAATCCGTTTTATATTCATCGCCATATGTCTAGCTATGGACTTATAGTCCATCATCCTGAATCTCTTCAAGATATTTACTGTGTATTTTCCTTGACTAAGGAAAATTTCATATACTTTCTTCCACACCTCTAATCCCAAGAACCATGCCAATATTCTTGAATATTATGATTTGCTTCCTTCTAAATATGACCACCATATAGGTCTCCTCTTAGCAGGAGATTCATCAACCAGTTCTCCTGGTTCTTCAGGATCTAGCGAATTTGAGAAGTGTTCTTGATTCTCTCTCTCAACATATATATGGGGAGAATCAAAATATGGGTCCTCCTTCATGGAAGCCTCATGCTCTTCCATGCCTATATCATACTGAAGCTATTTTAATCACTTTAATGTAGCCTCTTCATGGAAAGTCACATCTGAGCTCAATGTTTCTTTCACCTGGAACATATATTCTGTAGAATTTGGACGATTCGCTATAACCAACAAATATTCCCTTCTTTTCTAATGTGTGGGTCATCTTTGTCATATTTTATTTCAGTACATGAATGTATATAGGACTAACCAAAGGTATTTGAAAGTCTTGTCTTCCATATTAGTATTAGGGCTTCTATTCTGGATATATATATTTTTGAAGGATTCTTGATCTCATATAAACATAGGAACCTCTCGATCTCCTCCTAGAATTTTCTCGCTTCAGAACATCCTACACTCTTTTGGGATATCCATCGGAATGAATCCACAAGACCATACTTGTCATTCTTTGATTGTAGTTCAGGGCATATGGTTTTCCCTACAAGTCAAATTTATTTTAATGATTAGCAACATAGCATAATCATGAAATTCAATCATATGAATACTTTAATGAATTGGAAATAGTTCATGCAAACATTTTAACCAATGCTTCAACACAACCACCATCCAAATCTATGAAATGTTATGCAACCCCATATGTTATTTAAATAATCATAACATTTACTACATGAGTTTTACTATTCGCCAATAACATAAAATTATAACATATGTTCATCATGTTATGCTATAACATACTTCCTAATTCTAGGAATATATATATGCATATAACTGTAATGAAACATATTCAAAACTATTGAGATATGATTTACAAGAGAATCAAAATACAAATACTTATCTCTTATTGTTTTGTGGTATCCCTCTTGATCTCTGCTTCCTTGTGGAAATTACTAGAGCCCCTAGTTCTTGATCTTCTTTATACACTTACAAATTTGATTTCATGCAGGAGGTATCAAATCTCTACATGGGAAATCAGGGTCCCATGCAAACTAAAACAAATGCTCTTCTACTGATTAATCACTAATATGTACACATTAAAGGAAATACTCCTTTTGAGGGTTATCTTATTTTTCATCGGATGAATTCTTCTGAGTAGGTTCATATTTTATAGTTGTACAAGCATGAAACCTATTTTTACCCTTTTTCTTTGCTAGGAAATCCCTTGCATAATGATACTTCTTGTTGCAATTGAAACATCTCATATTATACTTGTAAAAGGCTTTGTTGTCTTCCTTATTTGGATGAGAGAATTTTTTTTGGAATAAGGGTTTCCTTCCTTTTTTCATTCTTGTTGTGAGAGTAAGGTTTTTCTATTTGGTGCACACAGTCTTGATCTAGATTCACCCTTCCTCTTGAACTTATTCATGCCAAAACCTCTCAAAGTTAGGTTGCACCTCTCGGCCATTTACTGCAACCAAGAATGTCTCCCATGAGGATGGGAAACCATTAATAGTGGTTTGAAGAAGATCATCTGCATCCACCAGAACTCCAATGCTAGCAAGATGATCTCTTGTCTCATAGATATTGGTGAAGAAAGAGGCCATTGTCTCGTCCTTCTACATCTTTATGTATTGAAGCTTGTTATTCAATTCCATCTTTTAACTTAGGGCCTTCTTCTCATATAGGTTTGTCAATGTATCAAAACATTCCTTTGCGGTCTTCAATGGTGCGATACGGTCATCAAGTTGTCCTTCATTGAATCATAGATGATCTGTTTAGCATTAGCTTGATTCTTCTTGAAGTCAATGCTTATCCATCACAATGGATACGTAGCTATCCAAGTCATGTTCCTCTAGGATGTTGAGAACTCTAGACTTCCAAGTGTTGAAATTCAAAGTTCCTTCAAGTTGGTCTTTTGGTTGAACAAAGATTGATGCCATTATATTCAAGTTGTGTTCTCAACTCCTTGGGATATACGTAGGATTCTAGTTTGCTTGCAAAAACTCAGCTACTTCATGCCATGAGATTTGATACCATGTTGAATTTTGTGCAAATTTGTTGAGATTTAAAATTTAATTATTTAAGTACGAACATATTGAATACTTGAAATAATGAACCATTCAATCACATAAAACACATTCAACCATAACAGAAGATGTACCCTAGGGAAAACAACCAAAACAATGAGGATGAAAAACCCCAACAATTTATCTCAGTATAATTGTGATAGATAGAAAAAAATGTCTTTTTACAATAGAAGATTGCTTTTGGAAGATAAATATCACAAAACACCCTTAGTGTAGACACATAGCAATAGAGAAGAGAGATCAATCAGATGAACTTTTCAATGAGTTCAATACAATAAATAACATGTCAAACCAATTCCATGCAAGGAATGGTGAATCATTTCATGGGGAATTAGCCTCCCATGCAAATTATAGTGAATTTCTTTCTTGGATACTTGTTATGCACCTCAGTTTCTTCGTCATGCACAATCAATGCGCCATGCCTTTATTCTTTGGAATTAAATCATGCTTCACTATCTTCAGAGTGAACTCGCCTCTTAACTCATTGTAGGATCACTTAGTTAACATGCTAACTTATGTCTCTTCATGCAATAGGTTAAACTCAAGTGTCATAACTTAAGTGTCTTCTTTTACTTTAACTAAAGTGTTGTGATGCAAAACACTTTAGTTAACTAATTCCTTTATTATTAATTTAGTTGTAATGTCCCAAATTTTTCATTGGGTCACAATGTCCAAATCACATTTTCCATATTCATGAAAGTTGTCAAATGGATGCTAAAAGTCAAATAACTGCCAAGGAGGAAAATCACTAGTTTCCTAGGTTGGGGGTGGAAGCTTTGAGATTTGGAATAAGGGGGATAATAAATGATATTTAGACATTAGAAGGGGAAAATATATATAATAATGTATCTTATTAAATAAATTCAAGATAAAATGGAAGTGGCAATGGAGCATGAAGACACATGGAGACTATGGAGCCCACACTAGCTAGAATTCCTATGTTAAATGGTATATTTCTCTTGCAAATTTGAATATATGGGAAGCCTAATGTTTTGGTATGGATTATGAGGTTAATATAATTGTAAATATACTTCATAGGTCGAATTTTGGATGGATTTTAACTTACATGGGAGAGGAAGAGCCAAATGGGAGTTTCATGGACACTTGGCTAGATTCCCCTTACATTTATGACATCTATGACACCAATGATGGAGATTCTATGATGGTTATGACACAAGTCAGATGTGAAGGCTGAAATACTTACATACTGAAATTTAAGGACTGAATAGATCATCTTAGAGATCGAATTTTGGAGTTGGAGAAGGCCGAGAGGCTCCTACTCAAATTTGGGAGAAGAGGGAAGGTGAAGAGAGAGGCCACATGGCATAGCATGAGCAGCCACACCAATTCGACTTGGATTTGGTTTATGGATGGATTTGGAACCTTAGAATACTAATAATTTTTATAAAATACAGGTATAAGCCATGAGAAGAAGCTTTTTATCATTTGTGAAATTGTCATTTGTGAATGGTTAAAGCTAGTGGATGACTAGTTTTCTTGCTTAAGCCAATTTCGAGGGTGAAAGATTCCCATCCTAGTTGGTGTTTGGAAAGGAAACTCAGGTATTTCATGGAGATTTAATGGAGTCTTATTTGCAGGTTTAATATACATGAAATCATGTGTATTCTTCTATTGCAGCACTCTCTCTCAACTATTTCCAGTTTTCACACCATATTCATGCCAATGGAGGGATTGCACTTTGTGTGAGCTATTAATCTCTTTGGGGAAGATTATAATTCCAATTATATTATGTGCTGATGTATATTCTCTATATTTCATGTTCAAAATACTCTCAGGTCTAAATACCCAAAATAATTCATGTAAAAATGTTGAACAATGAAGAAATAGTGTCATTTCCCCACTATCTTGTTGTGAACCATTGTAATGATGATGATTTTGAATTGGGAGAGCCTTTAATTATCCATTTATGATTGTAATCAGTTAAATATGATATTTTATTCATTATTATAAAGTTTCAAGTCTAAATTCCCAAGAGTTGTATGTCAAAATGACTTTTAATGAGCAAACAATGACCATTTCCACTCCATTTTGATACATGCCATGGTAATGCTTATTATTTCAAAGGGAGGAATGTATCTCTGATACATGTATGATGTATAGAATTTAATTAATGTTTATTTCAAGTCTCATGTTCAATACTTGAGCATTGGAATCCATTTTACTCATTTTTAATGCATTTGGAGAATATTTGGTGCATTTTCCCCAAGGGTCGAAATTGTGACTTGGGAATTGTTTTGGAAGGAGTCATAAAAGTATTTATAAATTGAAACATGATGCATATGAGAATTTTAAAAGGTCCCTTACACATACCCATCCTCTATTCTTAAATTCAAGTGACTTTGGGATCATTTGTGGATCCATTTTCGGCAATTACCTGAGAGGGATTGGAGCCCCAATTTGCTAGTAAAGACTCCTACTTTGAACATAACATTAAAAAGGTTTGCAAAAGTAATTTGGAGGTCACAAAACATACATGAGAATAATATTTAATTTATATTATCATTCATTTACCTTCAGAGAAAATTTGGAAGCATTTGGGTCAATTTGGAGGTCTAGACATCAAAACTAGTCAAGAGACAAAATTGGGGAAAAAGTGAAAAAATTGGGCATTTAATTAAATTCCAAAAAAGGGACATTACAGTGGTATCAGAGCATAATATTGGCACCTTATGTGGTCTTATATTTATGATTACAATAATTCAGTGACCACCATTATATATTGAAACCAAAAGTTCTTTTGTTGAAGAGGAAAAAAAAAGTAGGAGAAGAAGACAATTTTTTGGAAACTATGACTAGGCATGAAAAGAGAACCTCATATGACGGTGAGGAGATAATAAAAAGCATGGAACCTATATTTGAATACATGACCAAGAATATTATGAAAGGATTTGAATTTTTTTTTATCCAAAGTTGGGAAAAATATATTGATTTTAAGAAAACTAAGGGGGGAAATGCATCAACTTGCTTGAAGGAGCAAAAAGAGGAGACCCATGAACCACCTAGTTCTGAAATAAGTGAAGTAGAAGAAGTATTACATGAAGAGGATATAAATTCACTCCAAAGTGACTCTGAAAAATATGAAAAGACATCACATGAGTATGAATAAGTTTTTATTGAAAATACTGAAGATAATTTTGAGACACATGCTACCTTGGAAATGAAACAAAGAGAATCTACTGATGGATGCTTGAACTATGGAGGAGTACCTACTAATGGGTTCTCACAAACATATGTTGGTGACATAGAGATCAGATTTCAAAATGTTTCTGCAAGCCAAAATTCCATTAAACATGAAAATGAAGACCTTGTAGTAGTTGAAGAAGAAACAAGATCAACTTCCCCATCACTACTTGAGCTTCATGAAGTTGGTCTAAGCAAGAAGGAAGAAGATGAGGAGGTTCAATTGAAAGATCCTAATTTTCTTGAAGGGTCCTTCAAGATGAATGAAAAGAATATCCAAGAGGCCCTTAGAATACTCCATGACACTCAAGCATTGGTATCAAATTCTTGTTGGAGAGTTACTTCCTTGGAGGAGCCATCATTCCTTGAAGACATGGAGAAGATTCAAAGAGCAATGTGCAACATAAAAGGGAATTTCATGTATTTGCTTTTTGATAGAAAAAATTTCATTGAGCTTATTGAATGGTTACATGAATCCTACTTGAAGAACAATGAATTTATTGATAAGCTCACAATTCAAAATGAGCAACTTCTTGAAAAGTTGCAAGACACTTGTTTTTCCTCCGATGTTTTAGATTTTCATAAGGTAGATTGCTTGGAGGATTCTCATGACATGATGGATCATGAGAAACATGAAAAATTGCAGGTTCTTGATGTTCTTGAGTATGATAGTGATGAGATCCAATCACTAGTAATGGTGGAAGAGGAACTTGAGTTTCCTCTTGAAAATGGTTACACAATTTTTGAAGAAGTGCATAATTCCACTACCTTGGAACCAACCCATGAAGAAATTTTTGCATTTTATAGGGAGGTGAATAATCCTACCCCTATGGATACTTCACATTATGACAATGTTTCACTTACTGATCATGTGGGTGAGTTTGTTCTTTCTCCTACATCCTACACTTCCAAATTTTGTAGCATTCATCCTAATGAAGTATAGGTGAAAGGGTTCTTTTTTATGGTGCCACATGAGGAGTATGGAACTCCTAGATTGAATTTTTATGATGACATGGTTGGAGCACATTATTATTTACATTTACAGCAGCATTCCTTGTTACTTTCTGATGATGCACATCTACATGGATGCACCTATGATATGCATTTTGAGTCACTTGAAGACTCATGGTTTTTATTGCTCAACACTTGGTTCATTTGACGTTGGAGGAACTTCATACAACACTAAGGTGAATAGACTTATGATAGGAGAACATTTTTGTTACCATCCACATACCTTGTTATATCTTTATGATTCGCTCATTCATGAATGTATGGGTAATACTTGTTTGATTCATTTGAAGTCTCCTTGTTTCTGTTGCTCACTATTTGGATCAAAATTTGAGTGGAGATTCTTCATTCACTTCTTGGATGAAAGAATACATGGATGAATATTTTGATGCATATCAATTCATTTTGGAGAAGCATTATAGGACATGGGATACTCAACTATGTCATTGGATCAGATTTGATTGGTCACTTGAAGCATGTATGTACTTGGAAAATGGTAGTCTACTCACTGGGATGTATAAGCACTTTCATGATTTCTTGGTGAGGCACCTCCTTGATGTACATTCTTATTATGTTGTTATATACATTGATGATATATATTATGCACTCATGATGTTTGGAAGAATGCATATAATAAAATGGGATCCAGGAATTCTCTTTCGAAATGGTATGGGTTGGAGAGAACTCTTAATTATTGGAGTGCAATGCAAGCAATGAGACCTTGGTATAGTTTTTAGTCCCATTGATTTAAAATTATTTGGGAAACAAGCAGCATGGGAGATGGATTCCCCACTTAATAATTTGATGTTAATAATAGTAGTGTAGCAGCAAGCATGGTGGTTCATCTCTGAAATATTCATGGAATATCAAAGAGTCAAGGTGGGAAGCTCAGTGCAACTTCAAAGAATCATACAAAAATCGGGTTCTTCAACAACCATTTTTGAAATTGCTTGAGGACAAGGAATATTGGGAAGGGATGATTTGTAAAGTCCCAAATTTTGCATTGGGTCACAATGTCCAAATCACATTTTCCATATTCATGAATGTTGTCAAATGGATGCTAAAAGTCAAATAATTGCCAAGGAGGAAAATCACTAGTTTCCTAGGTTGGGGGTGGAAGCTTTGAGATTTGGAATAAGGGGGATAATAAATGATATTTAGACATTAGAAGGGGATAAATATTTAATAATGTATCTTATTAAATAAATACAAGATAAAATGGAAGTGGCAATGGAGCATGAAGACACATGGAGACTATGGGGCCCACACTAGCTAGAATTCCTATGTTAAATGGTATATTTCTCTTGCAAATTTGAATATATGGGAAGCCTAATGTTTTGGGATGGATTATGAGGTTAATATAATTTTCCATATACTTCATAGGTCAAATTTGGGATGGATTTTAACTTACATGGGAGAGGAAGAGCCAAATGGGAGTTTCATGGACACTTGGCTAGATTCCCCTTACATTTATGAAATCTATGACACCAATGATGGAGATTCTATGAAATTTATGACACAAGTCATATCTAAAGGCTGACATACTGACATTTCAGGACTGAATAGATCATCTTATAGGTCGAATTTGGGAGTTGGAGAAGGCCAAGAGGCTCCTACTCAAATTTGGGAGAAGAGGGAAGGTGAAGAGAGAGGCCACATGGCATAGCACGAGCAGCCACACCAATTCGACTTGGATTTGGTTTATGGATGGATTTGGAACCTTAGAAAACTAATAATTTTTATAAAATATAGCTGTCAGCCATGAGAAGAAGCTTTTGATCATTTGTGAAATTGTCATTTGTGAATTGTGAGAGCTACTGGATGACTAGTTTTCTTGCTTAAGCCAATTTCGAGGGTGAAAGATTCCCATCCTAGTTGGTGTTTGGAAATACCACTCAGGTCTTTAATGGAGCTTTAATGGAGTCTTATTTGCAGGTGTAATATATAGGAAAGCATGTGGATTCTTCTATTGCAGCACTCTCTCTCAACTATTTCGAGTTTTCACACCATATTCATGCCAATGGAGGGATTGTGCTTTGGGTGAGCTATTAATCTCTTTGGGGAAGATTATAATGCCAATTATATTATGTGATGATGTATATTCTCTATATTTCATGTTCAAAAGACTCTCAGTTTGAAATACCCAAAATAATTCATGTAAAAATGTTGAACAATGAAGAAATAGTGTCATTTCCCCACTATCTTGTTGTGAACCATTGTAATGATGATGATTTTGAATTGGGAGAGCCTTTCATTGTCCATTTATGATTGTAATCAGTTCAATATGATCTATTATTCATTCTTAGAAAGTTTCAAGTCGAAATTCCCAATATTTGTATGTCAAAATGACTTTTAATGAGCAAACAATGACCATTTCCACTCCATTTTGATATATTCCATGGTAATGCTTATTATTTCGAATGGAGGAATGTATCTATGATACATGTATGATGGATAGACTGTAATTAATGTGTATTTCAAGTCTCATGTTTAGTACTTAAGCATTGGAATCCATTTTATTCATTTTTATTGCATTGGGAGAAGATTTGATGCATTTTCCCCAAGGGTCAAAATTGTGACTTGGGAGTTGTTTTGGAAAGAGTCATAACAGCCTGTATAAACTGAACCATGATGCATATGAGACTTTGAAAAGGTCCCTTACACATACCCAACCTCTATTCATAAATTCAAGTGACTTTGGGATCATTTGTGGAGCCATTCCGGCAATTACCCGGAAGGGATTGGAGCCCCGATTTGCTAGTAAAGATTCCTACTTTGAACAAAACATTAAAAAGGTTTACAGAAGTAATTGGGAGGTCACAAAACATACATGAGAATAACATTTAATTTATATTATCAGTCATTTACCTTCAGAGAAAATTTGGAAGCATTTGGGTCAATTTGGAGGTCTAGACATCAAAACTAGTCAAGAGACAAAATTGGGGAAAAAGTGAAAAAATTGGTCATTTAATAAAATTACAAAAAAGGGACATTACATTAGTTAACTAATCTTAACTAAAATCATAATGATTGATTTTACTAAAGTGATCACTGAGTTCTTGTTTAATTAAGTGATGCATACATTAATACTTTTGATGCTCTAACTAAAGCATATGCTAAGGCTTTTATTAAAGCTTTAACTGAGGCATACATTAATATTTAACTAAAGTTTTAATCAATTCAAGTTCACTTTAATCAACTGAAGTGACCTCATGAGCAATTTCGAATTCTCTTGTTCTCTATGCATTTATCTTATCTCTTATATTTTACTACATGGTTAATATGTGCTAACTTTAATTATCTATCACATCGGATTATACTAAGAATATTTATCGGATGTTGTGATCATATTACATTACTTCGGACCAAATGATCATATGCTAAAGTAATTCACTCTAGAGGTGGCTAAAGGATACTTAATAACAATCGGTGACCATAGTTAGTAATACATCACACAACATTAAATGCTTCAACATGCAAAGCATTACCTCTCTACGAGAGGTCTACCCCATGGGTACCTACTACAAATGGAGGACCACATGAGAATCTTGACTTGACACACAAATATGGAGCCTTGTGCAAGAAGACTTTACAACATCATCACTTTGATAAATTAGAGCATTCACCTCTATATAGGAGAAATAACCTTTATATGAAAGGCTTAGTCATTCTTGAATTGAACCCAAGAATATACTCCAATTTCTTGAATCCAACTCTGGATCCCCTACCTCAACACATGAGGCCCAATCCTCGCTAGACAAGATTGGCTTGGAGAATGACTCATGATGCTATATCT
>LPNX011183324.1:0-11122 GCA_001517045.1 Pseudotsuga menziesii
TGGCTCTTTGGCATAATGGAGGATTCTTGCTCATAGCATAAAGAAATTTAGTGATGTCTCGGGATTAACAATCAATTATAACAAATCATGATTACTTTTGAATGGATTTAACCCTTCCTGGAATGAAGATATGGAACGCTTATTACAGATGGTCACTAGCTCTTTTGCAGAAGGTACAAAATACTTGGGTTTTTTCATAAATCCAAATGGATATAAGGCAGGGGACTAGTGGTGGCTGCTAAATAGATTCGAATGAAGGATTAAATTTTGCGGATGGAGATGGCTGTCAATTGGGGGTCGTCTCACTCTTGCTAGGGCTGTCTTGACAAATATGGCAGTGTATTGATTTTCACTATGC
The DNA here is from genome assembly GCA_001517045.1 of Pseudotsuga menziesii. Taxonomy (NCBI): domain Eukaryota; kingdom Viridiplantae; phylum Streptophyta; class Pinopsida; order Pinales; family Pinaceae; genus Pseudotsuga; species Pseudotsuga menziesii. The sequence continues at coordinate 359 of LPNX011183324.1, forward strand.
AAGATTCCAAAAGCCATCATCAACAGTCTGCAGAGGATAACCATGGCTTTTATTTGGTTTGGTCAAGTCACCCAAACAAAATATCATCTAGTGCGGTGGGAGGACTTGGCCAGACTGATGGAGAAAGGGGGATGGGGCCTTAAGAACCTGTTTTATTTTCCGCTAGCTCTAAGAACCAAAATCCTTTGGCTAGCCCTAACAAGCAGGATTTTATGGTCTCTTGTCATCAAGGAGTAATACATCAAAATAATTTCAATTATCATGTGGATCAGAAATTTCAGGAAGCCAAAAAAATGTTCAAATGTTTGGGCGGGCCTTATAGATTCTTTTTAGATCCTATCAACTTGGTTGGCTTGGGTTCTAGGAGATGGTCGTGCTGTGCGGATTGGTGAAGACCCCATTGTTGGGGGACCATAGATACATGGATTGTCTCAAGAGATAAAATATTTTCTACATTGCAAGGGTATTTTCCCCCTGCACCATGCTTCCACGATGCAAGTCAAAGGATTGGCTCAGCAGGGGTGGCTAATTGGTAAATAGTTAGGCCTNGTCTCAAGAGCTAAAATATTTTCTACATTGCAAGGGTATTTTCCCCCTGCACCATGCTTCCACGATGCAAGTCAAAGGATTGGCTCAGCAGGGGTGGCTAATTGGTAAATAGTTAGGCCTCTCGGGTGCTATGGGCATATAATGGAATAGATATATCTGGAATTTGCAGTCAGGTGAAATCTACCTAAATGACTCGCTAGATACTCTCTGTTGGACATACGACTCAGCCATGGGAAAGTTGTCTGCCAAGCTCGCATACTAGCATTGCATGGACATATTTANCAGGTGCAATCTACCTAAATGACTCGCTAGATACTCTCTGTTGGACATACGACTCAGCCATGGGAAAGTTGTCTGCCAAGCTCGCATACTAGCATTGCATGGACATATTTAATGACAACCAGGTTTGGTGGCATATGATCTAGAATTGGAATATTCCATTGAGGATCAACATATGCACCTGGTTAGCTTTGGACAATTAGCTTCTCTCATGGGACAACCTGATGCGATGGGGAAAAATTGGCTCGGGTATGTGCTTGTTGTGTGGATCATCAAATGAGATCATCTTGCATTTATTTGTGATATTTGGTTTTTGTTCTGCAGTCTAGAAAATTATAGCATATTTGACCAAGGTGGACTCGGCATGGAATGGTGATTCTCTATCCTCCTGTATGTGGTCGTTGGGGAAAAACATCCACAAATGCGCAATCTTTCATGCTATGTTATATGGACGGTTTGGGGATCTAGGAACAGACTCATTTTTTAAGGAGTGCAGCCTCGGCCTTTAGAAACAACGATATGGTGCTTGAAGGCTTTTTCTGAAGCTAATGGCTCCTTCCACACAAGTATTCGTCTGGATCTAAAGGATAGAGTGTCAAAGGACATACCACTAGTCCCTAGACCGGTGGGATTCTTCAATGAGGCCTCACAGAACTCTGCAAACATTTGTGGGGCGGGTGCTCTGTTGAGATTGGCAAACAATAGTTTTTTCAAGGTGTGGATGCATTGTGGTTCAACGACGAGCACAAAGAGAGAACTCCTTTCTCTATTGATCCTATTGCGCATTTGCACTCATCTCGTCTTGGACGACATCCATATCCATGGAGACTCCAAGGTCATTATCAATTGGGCACAGGGTATAAGTCAAATCCATATTCTTCCATTGAATCCTTGGCTGATCAGAGTTCGTGGGATGGTAAATAGTTTCTGAAGTTTTGAATTCTCCCACATATACAGGGAAAAAAACTCGGTTGCGGACGCCTTTTCTAAGGTGGCTCTGAGCGCGGCCCGTGACTTGTTTTGAATTTTTTTTTGCTGAGCATTGGTTGACAAATGGTTTGGTGGCCCAATTCTAGGAGCCGACCTTTGGGTAGCTGGTTCATGCATACCATGCGTTTTATTTGCTTGGGCCACCTACGTGACTGATCTATCCACCTCCCTATTCATCTGTGGTTTGATGTTTTGCGGGCATCACTCCTTGTCCCCTCTGATATTTCTCGTCCTATGTCTCTGTCCATCTTGGATCTATGTATGTACAAGCGTATTGGACACTGGTCATGTGTGACTACGTTTGTCATTTTGTGCCTAAGTGACCATCTCACACAGATAATTTTGGAATAGAATGTCGTTCTTTTTTTTATTGAAAAAAGCATGAAGGCTGAATCTTGTGAATCTTGTGCATTAGTCCTCAAAGGTGCGGAAGTAAGAATCTTGTACATTAGTGCATTTAAAAAAGAAGTATAGATATGTGAAAGAATTTCTCTGTGTTAACGATTTAAAAAATTAATTTTGGTGTATTTTTTAATTGCTTTGCAACCATGATTTAAAAAACAATTTAAATATATATGTGATTTGCTTTCCCACAAATAAAATTAATATGTAATACAACATTAAAATACAAAAATGATACACCTAAATATTTGACATTGAAATGCAAAAACCAAGGACCACATTTCTGGTTATCCAATGTCCTTTTACTTTGATAAATAATTGTTTTAAAACGTGAGTGAGATGCTAACATTTACTAAATACAACTTTAAATAAAAAAAAATACAAGGATTATCCTATGTCCATTTACTTTGATAAATAATTGTTTTAAAAGGTTAGTGACATGCGAATATTTAATAAACAATTTTTTAAAAACTNCAACTTTAAATATAAAAAAATACAAGGATTATCCTATGTCCATTTACTTTGATAAATAATTGTTTTAAAAGGTTAGTGACATGCGAATATTTAATAAACAATTTTTTAAAAACTTATGAAATTTTAATATTCAAACTATCCTATGGTTCAGGTGTGAAGACTAAGTTTATTGATAATTATAGAATTATCTTATTTCTAATTTAATATTAAGAATTAAAAAAATATGAAACCTAAAGATAAGTCTAAACTTTAAAACGTCAATAAATTTGAAATATTCAAAACCACTCAATTTGAGAAACGTAAAGGATGCAACTAGAGTACACCAGCTTTTGAAATGTCAACGAGATTAGGATATTCAAATCATCTTTCGGGCTAAATCTTTTCCAGCTTCAGTTTCAGCTCTGCTGTACAAATACAACTTTCCCTGGTTGAAAAAAATTCATATCCAGACTCTCCACTGTCCAATATTGGCCATGGCAGCCCTAACGAGTATCAAATTCCTTGGAAGAAGGGATTATGAATATGGATGCTCTCTCTTGATCCTATTTTACATGATTCTTTCCCCGGCCTTGCTCGATACACTTCACGCAGAGGTTTACAATACATCCGATGCTTGGTGCAACAATGACACTTACTATGCCGAAGGATCTGTCTATCAGAGCAATCTGAATACAGTCATGAATAGTCTGGTTCAGAACACGTCCCAAACTGGGTTTAGCACAAGTGTGTATGGCCAAAGTCCGGACCGAATATATGGCCTCCTCCAATGCAGGGGTGACGCAACAGCTGATCAATGCTACAATTGCTCACAAAAAGCAACCACTACCATTCGACAAAGTGAAGAATGTGGGAATGCCAGTGAAGGTAGAATTTGGTTGGACGTGGAGTTGTGCTATTTGCATTATGACAACTCTAGTTTCATAGGACAACTGGACACTGAGTATGAGGTGTATTATAACGATCAAAACCCTGTCACCAGCCCTGATGTCTTTAACGCGGCTCTTCTGGACCTATTCACGAAATTGACAGCTGAAGCATCTGCAAATGGATCAAAGAATCGATATGCTTCCGGAAAAACTACAGACAACTTGTTGCGAGACATTTACGGTCTGGTCCAATGCACCAGAGATATATCTACTGACGACTGCAAAACATGCTTATCAGACACAATCAAAGGTATTCTCGCAAGTTATTCCGGAATGCAAGGAGCTGGGATTTGGAAAGGAAGTTGCTTGGTTCGTTATGACATAAATATTTTCTTTGCTCCGACTGCTCTTTCTCCATCGCCGGCGAAAGCGCCATCCAATATGCCGGCGGTCACACAATCAAGTAATAACAGGCTTTCAAACAAAATACCCATAATTTTAGGTGTTGTTCTTGGTGGCTTGCTTCTGGCGCTATTGATATGCCTGTTTACAACTCGGAGAAGATTAAACCGATACACAGGTATTCTATATGATTATATGACCTGGTTTGCCATGCTTTCCTTTTTGTTATATTGGGCTGTAATACCTCGTTTGGAAAATTAGGTCATGTTATGTGCTGGTCCGGTTCTTTACATTGTGTTTGGATTATATCACATACCAATCTGAACGGGTCTCTGACCATATTGAAATCTAGAGGTCCGTATGATCAGACACACTTTAGATTGCTAAGTGTTATCCTAAATAATAATCATTTTTAAAGTTATATGGTTATGGTTAATTAAATATTAAATTGGTGAATGAGATTTTTTTCGTTTGTCCAAAAAAAATCTTGTGCATAAGAATTTTACTGTTAAAATTTATTAATTTGTAGATACTCCTGCAACTCTCTTTAGATGTGAATACCTTCTCTATACCTTTTGGATTTGATCATGTTGCTTTTTTAAGATTTTAACATGTCACTTCAAATTCAAATTGTACAACTTTACATACCCATAGTTATCAAATTCAACATCAAAAGTATTCAGAAATTCTGTGATTCTTGGAAAGGTTTTGATTAGTTTTGAACTCTATATATGGAGTAGAGTGTTACAAAGATTTCATTGTAGTGTGACAAAGATGGATTTCATCATTGAATCAGACATAAAAATTTCACTTAGGAACTTCAACTTCTTTTTACTTATCCAGTAAAATTTGTCTCTCTCTAGACAAGTTGAAATTTAAACTTACCAAAAATTTTAAAAAACTAATTTGTCTGTTTTACCTACTTACACTTCTTGGACAGGTTTTACTTCAACCCTATTGACTTCAGGACGGATTTACTTGGCATTTTCAGTTCCTTTTGGTTCTGGAATTGCTTTTGTCAAATTTTACAAGAGATATGTCTTAGCCTAAGAAATATTTAATCATTTCTTAGCCTTACACGGGTTTGAATGATTTGATTAGTTTTTGAACTCTATATATGGAGTAGAGTGTTACAATATTTCATTGTAGAGAGTTACAAAGATGGATTTCATCATTAAATCAGACATAAATATTTTACTTAAGAACTTCGACTTGTTTTTATTCATCCAGTAAAACTTGTATATCTTTTTAGACAAGTTGAAATTTAAACTTACCAAAATATTTAAAAGACTAACTTGTCTGTTTTACCTACTTACACCTTTTGGACAGGTTTTACTTCACCCTATTGACTTCTAACGGATTTACTTGGCATTCTCACTTCAGTCTGACTTTTGGTTCTGGGATTGGGTCCCTTTGCAAACTGACTCAGCCTTAAACTGGTTTTTATCATTTATTTTACAAAAGATATTTCTTAGCCTAAGGACTTACAAATATTTTTCACTTACCAATAACATGTGGAGTAAAACTGGACACAGCAACAATTTACAATTTAACAGAAATAAAAAACATATAACAAAACATTCAAGAACTGATCACAATATAGGCTAAGATCTGATACGAATCTGCCATTAATTAATATTTCCAAAAATCTGCGATTAATTAATATTTCCAAAAATCTGCGATTAATTAATATTTTTTTTTGGTTGAGAGTACTATCCCAAACACCAATTTTTCCCACCATAAACCCAAGAGACGAAATCGCCATGAGTTGAGACTACTCTATACTAAACTAAAGGATACAGCAATTTTGCCAACCTTAGACCCGAGGGTTAATCGCTAACTTTAAAAGGTTGTTTCTCTGGGATTCAGCTTTCAGAGACAAAGCAAGCAAATCACTAGCTTAGGCAGCCAGCATCACTGTGAAAAACAAAATTAGACTGAGATTGTAGGAATAATGCCAATGTGGTTAAAGGATTACAGGTTAAAAGTAAATAGATGTACTGTACTCTTAAATATTAGATATTTGCCGATTTTTTTAACGAATTTTTACGGAACTGTAAATTGTTAACTGTATTTTGGTATCGTATAGAATTTTAAATGGAAGAACTTAGTAATTATGAATTTACCCATCATTAAGTTTCCCAATTATATTTTCTNAATTTTTACAGAACTGTAAATTGTTAACTGTATTTTGGTATCGTATAGAATTTTAAATGGAAGAACTTAGTAATTATGAATTTACCCATCATTAAGTTTCCCAATTATATTTTCTAATGTACATCTAAGTTTTTTCCTAATTGTATTCTCTAATGTAGCTCTGTACATATTTTGATTGTATAGTTGATGAGAAAGCCGCCGAGGAAGACACACTAGTCAGTGAGGATCGACAAATAGTGACGTTTGATATGGACACACTAGTCAGTGAGGATCGACAAATAGTGACGTTTGATATGGAGACATTGGTAATTGCCACCGACAATTTCAATGATGATAACAAGCTGGGAGAAGGAGGATTTGGCCCAGTATACAAGGTAACATAGACTAGAAAGCTTCTGCCAGCTTTTGGAAACATTTATAGTAATAGGCAAGACCATTAACCTTAAAACATCCAAAATCTTGAAAGGGATATTTTGCCGGATTCTCTCAGGGAACTGCTTATGATGGAAAAGAAATAGCCGTGAAGAAGCTGTCATTAAAATCTATGCAAGGAAAAAAGGAATTTCTGACTGAAATCAAGCTTGTCGCCCAAATTCAGCATAGAAATCTTGTGAAGCTACTCGGCTGTTGTGTAGAGGGGGCAGAAAGGTTGCTTGTCTATGAGTTCCTACCGAATAGCAGCCTCGATAAAATCCTATTCGGTGAGGCAATTCCATTTGATTATGTTTGTAGATAAATAGTATTAATGTTTCAACAAGCTTGTTTTGTTTAGGTCAGATAAGTAATCAGTGTCCTGCATGTATTCAGATCCAATCAAACGCAAACAGCTTGATTGGAAGAAGCGTTACAACATCATATTGGGGGTGGCTCGTGGGCTTCTTTATCTTCACGAGGATTCTCAACCGAGGATTATTCATAGGGATATTAAAGCCAGCAATATTTTATTGGACGAGAAACTGAATCCTAAGATAGCAGATTTCGGCTTGGCAAAACTTTTTCCTGAAGATGAGAGTTGCGTGAGCAGCTTGACAAAAGTGGCTGGAACTCTGTAAGATTTCAAGAAAATCATACTATATTCCATTTTTTGCCATCTTTGTTTTTCTTAGAAGCTAACTTAATTTTTACTTTCTAGAATCTAGCACTACAGTTTCTTTTGCAAATAGCTTTCACTTCTATCATTACTGAATTCTTAAATTTTTCCATGAAATACAATCTTTGATAATATGCATTTGCAGTGGGTATATGGCACCGGAGTATGCTATGCACGGCCAATTATCAGCAAAAGCTGATGTTTATAGCTTTGGCGTCCTTCTCTTGGAACTTGTAACTGGAAGAAAGAACTCGGATTTTAATTTGTCACCAGAAATGCAGATTCTTTTAGGATGGGTGAGATACTGTTTTTGTTGTATTTTATATTGTATACGATTATTTTTGTTGGGTGAGATACTGTTGTTTTTGTTGTATTTTATATTGTATACGATTATTTTTGTTGTATTTTACATTGTATATGATCATATTATTAGTTCTATTTCCGATTGGAGATTTCATTACTAATCTATTTTGATGTTAGTCTATTGGGCTAGTTTTAGTTTTAGTGGTTGAGTTGTGAGCTCCTGTGGATTGCTCTGATGTTAGTCTATTGGGCTAGTTTTAGTTTTAGTGGTTGAGTTGTGAGCTCCTCTGGATTGCTCTTTATCCATATCCAATATGGATATGGAGTATGGAGTAAGATTCACAGTTGATTTTGCTCTTTTTGTCTATTGGGCTAGGCTAGTTTTAGTTTTAGTGGTTGACTTGTGAGCTTCTCTGTATTGCTCTTTATCCATATCCAATGGATATCCAGTATGGAGTAAGATTAACAGTTGATTTTGTTCTTTACTTATTGGATCCATCGAATTAGCAATAAAATAAAGATGGTAGTGGTTGAGTGCTATGAGCTTAACACATATTGCCTCAAATCATTGAAATAAAGAGAAATGCTTAAAAGATTTTCAGTGATATGCAATTTATCTAAATCTGATTGTAGATTATGTTATGGGTTAAGACCTTGTGTTAGTTATCTATAGATATATGTTAAGGACCTCACATTTTTGAAATAAGGATCTAAGTGCTCAAAAGATTGTTAGTGATGTATATTCCATGAAAAACGTGATTGTAGACTATATTATGGGATTTTCTAACCACTAGTGAGATCAATAGCAATTACACATAGACCACACTATTTACATAATAAATCCCTTAATAGGTAAACATCCATAGGGCAATGATATAAGTATTTTTATTGTTCAACAATGGAGAATTACATCATCTAAATAGACCACACTATTTACATAATAAAACCCTTAATAGGTAAACATCCATAGGGCAATGATATAAGTATTTTTATTGTTCAACAATGGAGAATTACATCATCTAAACAAGCTTATTACACAAATAACATCTTTCACACAATTATATAAAAGTGACCAATTATATGTGCAACTATCCATATTCTATCTTGGTTATGTTATCTTTCACACACTTATGTAAGACTTACCAGTTAAATGTCCACATATCCATATTCTATCTTGCAATATATTGTTTCAACTGAAAGAAGAATAATAAGAATCTAAAAAGATATCCACATCCAAATCCCTAGGAATTTAGTTATCAGAGTTTCAGCATTATGAGATTGCCCAATCACTACAATTGGCTTTGCTGTTTGGCCCTNGAAAGAAGAAAAATAAGAATCTAAAAAGATATCCACATCCAAATCCCTAGGAATTTAGTTATCAGAGTTTCAGCATTATGAGATTGCCCAATCACTACAATTGGCTTTGCTGTTTGGCCCTCCATGAGGCTTGAGCTTATCTCATTGCTGATTCCCTCCCAAAAAGCAGAGTCAACAGTTGACTCTGCTCCTTGTCTATTAGTGCTGTGGTCATCCTTAACAAACATGTACTTTCATGCTATCCAAAGGACCAACAGCAAAGTCAAAGTCAATGGTTGACTTTGCTGTTGGTCCTTTGGATGGCTTGAATTTACATGTTTTTTAAGGCCCTGTGATAGAAAGACTCAGCTATATAAATAAAAATGGTTCTCCATGACTTGCCGGTTAGATGGAAAGAATCAACCATATGGATAAGGATGGCTCTCCATGACTTGCCCACAATTAGGTTAATGATGATCCGATATGAATTCCTTATCTAATTCGATATGAAAATTAAATTAATTAACGCTGTATCTTACGGATCATCTGTGCCCATCATGTATACATATATATCAATTAAATTAAAATAATTAACGCCGTATCTTACGGATCATCTGTGCCCATCATGTATACATATATATCAATAATTACGGCTGTGATTATGCAGGTCTGGAAATTTTACGAAGAAGGAAATAGTGTTGAGATTATTGATCCACTTGCAATGATTGAAAGCTGCGATGAGGAGAAAGCTTTGAAATGCATTCAGGCTGGTATTTGGTGTACACAACCAGACTCATCACTTCGCCCACCAATGTCTACAGTCATTCAGGCGCTTTCATATCATTCTGTGGCGTTGCCTGACCTCACGAAACCTGGTTTCGCCAATTCTGTTACCCGAATTAACACGAGGTACAACAGTTCTGTCTCTGGGTTGTCAAATAGTTATGCAACCACATCATCTGCTTCATCAAAGCTGGTTACTGCTCCTCCATCTCACTCTGATTCTTATAGTATTGAATTGGTACCTAGGTAATATGCTATATATTTCATGTTATTGTTTCATGTTCATAGAGTATGGGCATAACCGTTAGTGTTCCAAGTTCAAATAATGAGGGATACGGTATAGACACAAAGATGTAAGGAAGTTCTCATGTTTTTTAATATGTGATAGAAAAGGTTTTTTTTAATGATTATAAAATATGTATTCTTAATTTATAATATAAGAAGGGTTTATATATTTTTATTTGTAAGGATTTCAGATATATTAGAATTATGTTTAATTCATTTATGTGATATTCTTTCGTATACAAAATATTTATTCTCAATTTATATTTTATAGGCAAGGATTTGAGATATATTAAAATTTTGTTCAATTAATTTAAATTTCTAGAAATTACTATTATTTTATATGTAAATTTGTTTATAATGTAAAATGTGATGAGAGTTTGTGTAGGGAGGGATTTGATATTTTGGTTGATTGATAAATCCATAATTAAAATGTATGTAGGCTTTTTTCAATCTCAAATAGACATATCAAATTTAAATGATAATTATTATGTATATTTATATGTTTATGATGAATTTTAAATAATAATTATTATATAGATTTATATGTTTATAAAGAATTTGATCATTTAAAATCTACTAAGTATCATATATCATAAAGATATTGCATAGTTACATGAGGATGAAGGTGATTTCAAAGACCATTCAAATTTATATTTTTTTTTCTTTTTCCAACCTTATATGCTCTAAATTATATTTATATTTTATTGCATGCTTTTGATTTTAATGCATAGTACATATCAATGAAATCTATAAATATCTTAACATTCTATAATATTTCTTAATATTATAAATGTGTATCATGTTCAATATTACAATTAGCATTTAGTTTGCATCATTATAGTATATATTTACATGGATAGGTGTTTTTATTTGAGATTTTGGGGTGGA
>LPNX011183337.1:0-31620 GCA_001517045.1 Pseudotsuga menziesii
AGACTAAGGAAGTATAGGAATGCCACATGGGACACTATGGAATGGTTTGATGCACTTAACATTCAAAAGATCCATAGGGAAATGAATGGGTTAGCAAATAGATTAGCGGTAGAAGCATCCACCCTCTAGCCATCAGATGAAATGATTAACGGGAATGGAAAAATGGAAATAAATTTCAGACCTTCAATTCCGGATAATATAGACCACTGGCAGGTTTTCAAAGATGATGAGAAGCTCTTGAGATTCATCCACAATCTCCAAGAATTCGAAGGTTGAAAGATCAGTTAATAGCAGGAAGGTAAAGAGTATCAAGAGTGCGAGGATAATGAAGGGAACCACATCCCGAGTAGCCTTATAGCTTTCGAAAATCTTTTCGATCGGCAGGATCATCATAAAAAACAAAAAGAAGAAATAAAAATTGGGAATTATATGGAAATAAACATAGGAACTGACAAGGATCCCAAGTTAATAAAAATTGGAAAAGGTACTTCAGAAAAGGAAAGGAACAACTTAATCAAGTTAATCAAAGAGTATAGAGATGTGTTGGCCTTTAGTTATGATGAGCTTAAAGCATATAGGGAAGATGTGTTTCAACACACTATTCGCCTCATAGAAGAGGCTAAGGAGGCCAAACCTTTCCGACAAAAACTTAGGCGAATAAATCTTAAGTTGGCCCCCATTGTGCAGAAAGAACTTCAAAAAATGCTAGCAGCAGGGATCATAGCACCTACAAGGCATTCATCTTGGTGCTCCAACCTAGTTGTTGTTAGAAAGAAGAATGGGTCAATTAGAATATGTATAGATTTTAGAAATCTGAATACATCATGCCTCAAGGATAATTACCCATTACCCAACATGGAAACTTTGCTTCAAAGGATAACAGGGTCAGGAATGATGTCCATGTTGGATGGATTTTCCGGTTATAACCAGGTGTTGGTAAATAAGGAAGATCAACACAAGACTACATTCACCACACCTTGGGGTACTTATAAATTTCTAAGAATGCCTTTTGGCCTTTTGAATGCTGGTGCCACCTTCCAAAGAGCCATGGATTTTTCCTTCAAGGAATTGATAGGAAAAATAATTGAGATATATCAGGATGACTTAACTATTTTTTCAAAAGAAAGATCCGACCACATAAGTCATCTTAGGCAGGTTTTTATAAGATGTCAGAAATATGGGATTTCCTTGAATCTCGCCAAGTCAATCTTTGGAGTTGATGAAGGAAAGTTGCTGGGGCACATAATTTCTAAAGAGGGTGTCAAGGTTGATCCTGAGAGAGTCGAAGCTATTAAAAAAGTCCCCTTGCCTCACAATCTAAAAGCTCTCCAATCCTTTAATGGTCAAATCAACTTCAGAAGAAGATTCATCCCAAACTTAGCAGAATTAATGAAATCTCTACAAAAGCTTTTGAAGAAAGATGCTAAGTTTGAGTGGACAGATGAAGGGAAAGATGCATTCAAGTCCATAAAAAATGCCATATCTATGTCCCCGGTCTTGATTAGTCCTGATTATTCCAAAGATTTCGAAATATTTTCCTTTGCCTCAGAAGACACCATTGCTGGTGTTTTACTTCAAAAGAATAAGGAGGGACAAGAGAAACCCATAGCCTTTATGAGTAGGGCCTTGCAAAATTCAGAATTAAAGTATACCACGATGGAGAAACAGGCCTATGCTCTTGTCAAGTCCCTTAAACATTTCAGAACTTATATAGGTTACTCCAAAATCATTGGATATGTACCCCATGCAGCTGTCAAGGATATCATGTCTCAGCAAGACTGTCTAGGAGTCAGGGGTAAGTGGGTTTCAAAAATTCAAGAATATGATTTGGAGATAAGACCTACTAAATTAATCAAGGGGAAAGGTCTTGCAAAGATGTTGACCCAGGGAAATGAGGAGGCTTTAGGAATAATATGCCAGAGCAGCAATTCAGAGCAAAATGTATCAGATGAGTTTCAAAGATTGGAGCAGCATCCCTGGTACACCGACATCATATTTTTCCTCCGCAACCTTACATGCCCCGATCACTTACTGGGTCATAAAAGAAGGGAATTAAGATTAAAGGCAACTAAGTATTGTTTGACCAAAGATGGTTTGGGTTGGAGAAACCCAGATGGTTTGATACTTAGATGTGTCGATGAACCGGAGTCCAAGAAACTCATGGTTGAGTTCCATTCAGGATTTTGTGGTGGACATTTTGCAACTAAAACAACCTCCCACAAAATCCTTAGAGCAGGCTACTATTGGCCAAACCTATTTTCAGATGTGCACAAGGCTGTCAGAGCTTGCCCCCAGTGTCAGTTATTTACCAGAAAGCAACAAATGAAGGCCTTGCCTCTAAATCCAATAGTAGTCCAAGCTTTGTTTCAGCAATGGGGGCTTGACTTCATCGGTAAGTTCAAGGATAACTCAAGCAATGGTTATTCTTGGATTATTACCACCACAGATTATTTTACCAAGTGGGTAGAGGCCATACCCACCAAAAAGGCAACTGATGCCATAGTCATGGATTTCCTAGAAGACAAAATCATCACAAGATTCGGTGTGCCAGCTAGAATAATCACAGATAATGGCCCATGTTTTATTTCTTCTGAGATGTCGTCTTTCTGTTTCAAGTACGGCATTATCCTATCTCACTCATCTAATTACTATCCTCAAGGAAATGGTCTAGAAGAATCAAGTAACAAGAACTTAATGACCATAATCAAAAAAATTGTGGGTGACAATAAGAAGGCTTGGGATAGCAAAATAAAGTTGGCATTATGGGTTGACAGGATCACTAAGAAAAGTTCAACAGGGAGGAGCCCTTTCGAACTAGTCTATGGCCTTGATGTCACTTTACCAATCCATCTAAAGCTTCCAGTGTATCAGCTCCTCCAGACTTTCAGCTCAGATCAGGAAGCCATCCAGAATAGAATAAACCAATTAATTGAGCTAGATGAAAGCAAAAGAGACTCTCTTGACCATAGTATCAAGAGTTCAGACAAGGTCAAGAGAGCCTTCGATAAGTCTACCTGGTCGAGTTCCTTCCAAGTAGGTGACACGGTTCTACGTTGGGACAAACGACGAGAAAAACCTGGGAAGCATGGAAAGCTCGATAGCCTACGGTTGGGACCATACATCATTGATGAAATAGCAGGAACGAACTCCTTCTATCTAAATGACTTGGAAGGAGAAATATTGAGCTTACCAGTGAATGGTTTTCTCCTCAAGCTGTTTTTCGCCGAGACAGTTTGATTCCTTTGGTGGCATCGGTGGTTTCAGGGCCAATTTCTAAACCTTGCCCTGCATATATTTCTAAATTGTATATATCATATTGTTGTATCATTGATTATTGTATTATAGTTATGTTGTACCATGTTGAAAATTTTCCTTTGTATATTAGCTTTTGTAAAATATTCCTTTTTACACATTATAGATTAATTATGTACATTAGTTTGTTTATGGCTAATTTTTTCTTATATATACATGTTACTGACAAACTCTAATTTCCTTGCAGGAACCAGAGATTCTAGAGTTCTCACATCCTCTCCTTTGAACAGAAGATCAATTAGAGAATGTGTCCCAGATGGAGCCAGAATGTTACCACCTAAGTTTTACTTAGTGGTTTTTATCAAGTGAGCTTGGTTAACCGAACAGGGTTAACTTGTTCGGACTTCAAAAGGACCTTTGGAAATACTTCTGGGAAGTGCTTGTTGTATCATATCACATGTTCATACCCCATGGGGGAATTGTAATAAATGTTCTAGCATGATAGTGTCTGTAAAAGACTCGGTCTCTTAGACTTCATTTGTCAATCTGATCAGCCCAGGGTGTTTTTTTCCCTTGGTTATTATTGGTTGTTGAATAAACGACTGATAATTTCTGAGTTTTTCACTCCATACCTTCAAAATTGGGGTGGTCGGCTTGGAATTTGTGCCTATTGAGGTTATTAGAGTCTATGTGTCAATGTGTAAGCATGCTAGACATCTTTTTTGAGTCATATGAACATGTCTAAGTCCCCCTCGGTGTTTTTCAATTTTTCAATTTTTCAGTTTTTTCAGGTTTTTTTATTAAATTTTAATTTTTCCAAAACTTAGGCTATTTTTTAATAGTTTAATTGAAAAAATTGAGTCTGTAATAAAAGTGGGCCAAATAATCAGTTTCAGTCATGTAGGTGCTCATTTTGAAGCTAAGAGCACCATGTAAACCCATGGACCCACTTTTTCCTAAGTTTTGTGTGATCTTCCATCACTCAGGCCAGAAAGCCCCAAAAATCAATTATTGATTATTTTAATTAATAAATTGATGAATAATGGAGCAAATCCAAAATCAATAACTCAATGGATTCTCAACCAATTTGACTGAAATCAATCAGATCTGGAGCAGATTGACTGGATCTGACAAATCCTTGACTAAAGGAGGGGATCAAATTAGATCTGGAGCTGATCTATAGTGGTCTTGATGAGGAATTGTGCCCCCCCTCTCTCTTCAACAAGTTTTGGCTCTCCTCGATGCTCTGTGGGCCGATGTGTCAGTGTATGGGTTGATGTGTCAGCCAGATCAGGCCCCCGGTTGAAAAGTAGGCTCAGTTCAGCCTCAGTTCTACATTGATGAACTATCCATCAAAGGATTTCACTTGATTCCATGAGGAATTGCGCCCCCCTGGGTTAGATGGCCTGCAAATTGTATAAATCAAGGCACAGCCTCCTCTTCCAAGCTAGTTAGAACTGGGATTGAGGTGCTGTTGCTATTGTATTGTTGTAATTCTCATTTGAAATAAAGAAAAGCTTTGGAGGCAATACGGTGTGGTGCCATTACATGTGTGGATGATTATTGCCATTGTTCTACTGAGGTAACCTGTATCTGTGGTCATTTCTTGCTATTTTCTTGTAGATCTGTGGTTAAGATTGGTAATTATCTTATTACAATCTTGATAGGAAAGATTTTGTTCAATAATTTTATTGACTGTCACTCTCCTTTGACGCATGTTTAGAATTCTAGATCTAGCATGTCCTATAAGCTTATATGCATGTTATCTTGAATCTCTTTGTATGTACTAATCGGATCTCACAAGTGTCTTGGCAAGTTCTTTGATTTCAGCTGAGTTGCAGGTTCACACTTTGGAGAGGATGCTGATCTAGTTTGCTTCTTCATTCTCTTCAAAATAGTTCAAAGGCATAGTCCCTCGGCATTCCACCTGAAAGCTCTACTGTGGATCTTCAAAGAAACCAACACTCTTTCTCTCTCTTCCTCCTTTAAAAATGATTAAACTTGCCTCAAAGCTGGTTACTTTAAGGTTTCTTTTTAAATACTGATCTATCTCATAAAGAAAAGCATACATAGATCTAATTATCAATATCCCTTCAATTTTCTAGATCTTAGTTTCATTGTGCACATAAAGTTCAAATTCAAGAGATCTAGCTAAAATTGCCTTAGTTTCGCAAGTATTTTAGTGAAGAATCAATAGCTTGCTATTAAGGTAGTTTCATTTGCTGTTCAATAATTTAAATATTCTGTAATATCAGTTCTGTTAATTGGCTGCACAAACAGAAATCCAAGATCCCAAGGAAAGCTTGCTTTCCTTGGTTCCATTTTCGTCGGTTTAACTAGTTCAATTTCATTAATTTTTTGAGATAAAGTAGGCTGAACCAAAGGCACTCTTAAAGAGATTTGGGGAATTTGTTATTCTAATTCATTCACTATAATTTAGCAGGCCTGACAGAGAAGAAAAGAAGCTTCTGTCCAAAGTGGCTGTTGGAGCGCTCAAATCCCCCCAGGGGGCTCTCTTTTGTCACATAATTTATAATTGTTTTGCATAAACTGTAATATATTGGTTTAATCCTGTATAAGGACCAAGAAATATCTGTTTTATCAGTACTTTTATATTTTAATCTCTATAATAAAATAATCCTTTGAATAGGCTCTTTCGAGCCCATTCCCCATCCCCCCTGGGGGGATTCGCGTCGGTGCGTTTTTTGTCTTTTCTGCTTATTTCCTTTTACTAGAATTTATCTGATTGATAGGGTAGTATATTTGATCTTTTTTTTTAATTCCATATTCCATATCTCATTTGCAAAAGTAATCATAATACTTACCCCACGATTTCCCGAGTGACCCGCAAGGGGAAAGAGATTCGTGGTAGGATTAATCAGAAAACCGCTTTTGTGTAGTTGTGTTATTTTCTCATCTTTTGTTTATCAGCATTTTAAAATTAACCCCTCCTTGATTCCCCGATTGAGATCCACTTGGATCGAAAGAGGTTCTTGGAGGATTTTCTTTTAAGCAAGAACACATCTTTTAAAGCTTATTAAAATTTACAAGACTCCAGTGTGTATGCTCTGCACTTGGCTGCGGTTCGTTCGATCAGTCAAGCTGTATCAAAAGCACTTGGGTGACTAGGATAATTAGGACTCACCTTCCCCAATTAACAAACCATCAGGTGAAAATCCAACACCTTGATCAAACCTTACGGTGGCAAAATACCCAAAGGAAGCGGGAACCTACTGAAAAGTGACCTCGGGGCGCCGATCTCTATCACACCCTAACGGGTGCGTTACGAACACAGCCCTAGAGACTCCATTTCAGCCCACATATTCCTTGCGGGTAGCCGTATAGGCTTTGTTTTGGACATACTCCAAGTACTCTCGGGTATATCTGGAGTCCCCCTTAAGCCTAACTTAAACAACTCATACTCCAATTTTAACTTAAAACGTACCAAGATGCAATCGCAAAACATTTATTCTAGACACATGCAAGCACACTGATCTTTTTTGACTCCATTATTAAGGCACTGGTCTTTTCTGCTTCATATTTATATTGTGTATCAACTTTGTGCTTTCGTGTGTATCTTCGTATCTTGTCATCTTGATTGTTTATAGTTAACATATTCAAGCTCCTAAATAACTGATTCAGTACAACATCATTACACTAAGAAATCATCCTTAGTAACTTAATAGGGTCTACCCCCCTTGGCTTCGTTAGGAGTTGATCTTAAACGGAGGAGTCAAGAACAAGGTGATAGCCTTGACTCGAGACTTGCCCCCAAGGACACACCGAGTGGCTTGAAGATTTCTGCCATGTGATCCAGGTATGTGAAAAGGCGGCAACAGCTAGCATTATGTTAGGATCTTTACTGAGAGAATAACAAGTACATCAATCAAACACAATATACAATGAACATGGTGTTTTTGATTGGGGAAAGCATAAATGGAGAAAACCCCGCAACTTCCTTAGAGATAGAATCAGCACAAGATGTAAAACGCCAAAATAGTAAGATGCACTCCTGACAACAGTAATCTTCTTCTTGTCTAGCCCCAGTGTCTTCTCCTTCCTCAACTATGCACTACACTTGAGTGTGTGAGTGATGTGTGATAAATAGATACCCCAGCTCTCTATTTATACTAATCCTAACATGACTAAAACCCTACTAGGGCCGACCTCTACTAGGAGAGTCTAATAACCCTAGTGCCCTAGAACTGTGAGGACTTTAACTCTTACACAATCGGGGGATTACCCATTATGACTTGACATGACTTGTTTACATTATTGATCCTCCCAATCGGAACATCGAGGCATGACAACATGACCCAAATACATAATAGATACATCCTGGAATAAACATCGGGTTATAATACATAAGATACATAGATGAATACATTCCGAAGTTACAAATATATCAACATTAGGGTCTTGGAATAGTTCATTGTGAGTTAATTCTCCAAGACCACTAAACAAAACAATTAGGTGTATGTCCAGGTGAGAGTGTGAAATCCTTTATATAATTGATGTTTCTCATCATCCTCCTCTTACAAGGGGGTTAAGCACAAGGCAGTGTGAGAAATTATGATTGGGATGACCCCTAATTGTGATTGATTAGAACCAGAGATATTTCCAAGATTGTATTCATATTTTGGGTCCTTTGAGGTATTGGCTAGTGCACCCCTGGGGTACTAGTTGTGCTTTTAGGCTTCGGGCTTTGTTACCCTGCCCATACGATCAATATCGACTGCGCCTGTCCGCTTGAGCATTGATTATATCGAGGTGACCTTAGTTTCCTTACCTAGGTTATCCAGGGGGTATTTAGAGAGGTTATTCTGCAAGTATCCTTGTTAACCCAAAAAATCCCTCACTTAGCTCTACATGGCCTACACCACCCAAGGAAACCCATGCATGACCCTCATTTCACCCCCTTAGACCCCCACACCCTAAAAAAGGCTTAAGAATGAGAAAAAGGGCTTAAAACCACAAAAAGATGCTAAATAGGTATCCTAGGGGCTAAAACCTCCAAAAAGGGGCTAAAACCCCTCAAAGGAGCTAAAAACCCCAAAAGGAGCTAAAGATAGGGCAGAAGGGGCTAAAAGCCCAAAAAAGGGGCTAAAGCCCCAACTAGATGCTTAAAACCCTAAAAGCCCCAAAAAAGCTATAAATAGAGTGGTGGGGGTCACTCTCAAGTCACTTCTCCCTTGCATTATGTTATTCTACCCAAGTGGATGCCTTGAGACCCTTTGTCTCTCAAGCCACCCACACTCCATCTCCTCCATTCATCCATTGAGCCATAGCTCCCCCTTCCAAGAGAGGTGCTTCTCCAAGCTAGGGCATGGTGGCCCATTCCATCCAAAGAGAACGTATAGCTTGTTGTTTATGTCTTTGTTTTGGTAGTTTTCTTAGTTTTTCCTAACCCATATTTGTTTGCAGGTTTGTTTCTAACATGTTTTTGTAGGTATTTTGGTTCTAACATTTGTTTTCAGGTTAATGGAACTAAACCCTAACAGTGTTTGCAGAGGGTTTTCGAGCCATTTATTTTCTTCCTTTTTGTTCTTTATTTTGGCTCTATCCTTTTTTACTACATTTCACCACCAGGAATCTACCCTTCCGTCCTATAGATGGAAGGTAGCCATTCCTTCCCTTGTAGCAAGGTAGAAATCCCTGCTACAGTCCTATCTAGGTAGGGGTCAGACAGCACAGTCGCTATATGTGTTGAAGCTAAGGGACACTATAATTGGTTACAAACCTCCACTTGTTGTGTATGGGAGTCTCAAGACTCTCCTAGGTGAGACATACCTGCTTCATTCGGGAGCTCACATATCCTACCATTGGTTTGCTTGTGATTTGGCTTTACATTTTTAGGTGTATTCTCTATGCACACTAGTTTTCCTAGGGTTTGCATAATTAGATCGAGTCTTTTTATTTTTTGAGTCATTGTGGATTTGGGCGTGGCACCCCGCCATTCTCGTCGTTTAGAAGGACTTCCTCCTTCCATGTCTCCTCCTCCTTTGGGAGAGAGAACTAGACAGTCTGGGCAGACTACTTCTCACTTTGATTCACACACCATGGGAGATCATGAGGATGAGATTCTAGATATGTCCTCTCCAACTCATGAGGTTCGCGAGTGTTGCTGCCTTACACACACCTAGGTCACGTGGCAGAAATATTCAAGCCACTCGGTGTGTCCTTGGGACAAGTCTCGAGTCAAGGCTATCACCTTGTTCTTGACTCCTCCATTTAGGCTCAACTCTTAATGAATCCAAGGGGGGTAGACCCTACTAAGTTACTAAGGCTGAATTACTTAGTGTGGTGATGATAAAATGAATGAGTTACTTAGGAGTTTGGAATTTAACCATAAACAATCAAAGATGACAAGATACAAAAATGAACGCACGAAAGCACAATGTTGAGACACAATATAAACATATAGCAAGAAAATAACCAGTGCCTTAAAAATGGAGTCAAAAAATAAATCGATGTACTTGCATGTGCTTGGATTGAATGTTTTGCAATTGCCTCTTGGTACATTTTAAGTTAATGTGAGGTGTGAGTTGATTAAAATTAGGCGAAGGGGTGGACTCCAGATATACCTGAGAGTACTTGGAGTATGTCCAAAACTAAACCTTCACGGCTACCCGTAAGGAATATGTGGGCTGAATGGAGTCTCTGGGGCTATTTTTCATAATGCACTTGTTAGGGTGTGACAGAGATTGGCGCCCCGAGGTCACTTTTTAGAAGTTCCTGCTTCCTTTGGGTATTTTTCCACTGTAATGGTTTGATCTAGGTGTTGGATTTTCATCTAATGATTTGTCAATTTGGGAGAGTGAATCCTAATTATACTAGTCACTCAAGTTCTTTTGATATAGCTTGATTGATCAGATGAACCACAGCCAAGTGCAAAGTATACACACCAGAGTCTTGTCAATTTTAGTAAATTTTAAAATTGGGTGTTCTTGTTAAAAAGAAAACCCTCCAGGAACCTCTTTCGATCCAAGTGGATCTCAATCAGGGAATAAAGGAGGGGTTAATTTTATAATAGCTGAAAAAACAAATGATAGAAATGAAAACACATATACACAATTTCGGTTTTCGAATTAGTCCTACCACGCATCTCTTTCCCCTTTCGGGTCAATCCAGAAGTCGTGGGGTAAGTATTGAGATTAATTTGAAAGATCTAATATGGAATATGAAATTGATAATGAATCAAATTATACTACCCTATATATTAGAACTATTCTAGTTTGAGAATATATGAGCAAAAAGTAAAAAATTGACACCGACGCAAATCCCCCCAGGGGGGATGGTGAATAGGCTCGAAAGAGCCTATTCAAAAGGAACTTTTCCTTTTATTAGAATCAATTTAAAACATTAGAAAATTAAAATTGATGCACTTTGTTCCTTGTTATATGGGATCCAAAGGCTTACAACAAGCTAGTAACAAGCTAGAATTAAACAAAATGCTGGGGGAAACTTTCGGGAAGCTCCGATTCATCCAAGAGTTGGAAATTTGGCAGAGTATCCTCCTCTTTTTTGTTCAACCAGCTCAAAAATAGTGATAAATCAGAATCAAATGTGCCAAAACACACTTTGAAAGTGTTTTGGGTTACTACACTAGTTATCGAAAAAAAACTTAAGTAAAATTTTGTTAAATTGGGGTAATCTAGTTTTGCAAAAAAAGGAACCATGGAAAGCAAGATTTCCTTGGGATATTGGTTTTTGTTTGGGAAGCCATTAATATGTGCACTTTTATTGCAGAATATGAAACTTTAAAGTATAGCAAAGGAAACTACCTTAACAGCAAGCAACAAATTTTCATTAAAATGCTTGCAAAAATAGGGCGATTTCAGCTAGATCTCTTAAAATACAACTTTATATGCAAAACGAAACTGAGATATAAAATTAAGAGAGGATATTACTAACTAGATATATATGTATTTTTCTTAATGAGATAGATCTAAGCAATAATATTCCTTAATAGTAACCAGTTTGAAGAAAATTTAAGATTTTTGAAGGAGGAAAAGGAGAAGAGAAGTGCTTGTTACTGAAGCAGATCTGCAAAGGAAACTTGTTAGTGAAGCACTGAGGGGAACAATATTTGCAATATCTGTTGGAAAACCAATGGAATCAAACCTAAACCATAGATCTTCCAATCATGGCAAACCTATAAGCTACACAACAAATCCCACAAACAAAACCATTAAATTTGAAGATACATATGAGAAGTAGATGATACAGCATGCAAATAATCTTATTTAGCATACAGATATTAGCTCATTCAAACATATGTAGAAAAATATAAGTAAGTAAGATTACTTATAATTATCTATCGCTATGATTCCAATAACCATTCAGGAAGACAACAGTTAAGTGCAAAAAATTGAAAAAATAGCAGTTTCACCTCAAATGCAGCATGATAATGATGATCCACACATGAAAGGTACTCCACAATTAAGCCTCCAAAGCTTCTCTCTATTTCAACAAATGATGATCAATACAAAATTACAATATCAAGCCCTTCAAACCAACTCTTACTAGCTTGGAAGAGGGAGCTTCTTCATGGATATATACAAAAACATGACATTAAACCCAAGAGGGGGCACAATTCCCAAGGAATCAGATCAAATCAGCTGATGGAGATTCAATCAATGCAGATCTAAAGCTAAACTAAGCCTACTTGTCAACCAGGGGATTGATTGAGCTGACACATCAACGCATAAACCGACACATCAATCCATAGAGCATCCAAGAGAGTCCACGCGTGTGGAGGAGAGAGAGAGGGCACAATTCCCCATAAAGACAGCTGATGATCAACTCTAGATCTGATTTGATCACCTCCTTTAGTCAAGGATTTGTTAGATCCAATCAATCTACTTCATATCTAACTGATTTCAATCAAATTGAATCAGAATCCATTGATTTATGATTTTGGATTTGCTCCATTATTCATCAATTTATTAATTAAAATAATCAATAACTGATTTTTGGGGCTTTCTGACCTGAGTGATGGAAAATCACTCAAAACTAGGAAATAGTGGGTCCATGGGTTTACATGGTGCTCTTAGCTTGAAAATGAGCACCTACATGACTGAAACTGATTATTTGGCCCACTTTTATTACAAAATAAATTTTTCCAATTAAACTATTAAAAAATAGCCTAAGTTTTGGAAAAATTTAATTTTTAATAAAAAACACTGAAAAAACAAAAAAATTGAAAAATTGAAAAAACCAGGGGGGACTTAGACATGTTCATATGACTCGACGAAGATGTCTAGCATGCTTATAAATTGACACATAGACTCTAATAACCTCAATAGGCCTAAATTCCAAGCTGACCACCCCAACTTTGGAGGTATGGAGTGAAAACTCAGAAATTATCAGTCGTTTATTCAACAACCAATAATAACCAAGGGAAAAAATAGCCTGGGATGATTGGATTGTTGTAATCTTACAGATCACATAATATTACCAATAATACATACTAAAACATAACTATAAATCAGAGACAAGAGACAAGAACAGATAGGATAACAGATTATATTAATGCAATGAGTTCATACAAGGCAGAGAACTGAACTGAGTTCTGGCTTGGCTCAACAGCCTAATATATACAATTTACAAACAATTACAAAATAACTACCTATCGGTTCGGTGAACCGACATGACTGTTAGTTAGCTGACCTAATCGTTCTAGTTAGTCGGCCGACCGACTTAGTCGGCTGATCGACTAGTTG
Organism: Pseudotsuga menziesii; assembly: GCA_001517045.1. NCBI lineage: Eukaryota > Viridiplantae > Streptophyta > Pinopsida > Pinales > Pinaceae > Pseudotsuga > Pseudotsuga menziesii. Next base: position 12,978 of record LPNX011183337.1, read on the forward strand.
GCCCATCGACTTAGTCGGCTGATCGACTAAGTCGGTCTTCGTTCAAGTCAACTTCGTCGACTTGCTCTTTCTACATCTCCCCCACGAAAAAAACGTTTCTTCATCCTGAAAAAATAGGGAGGTACAAAAATTGAAGTTATGTTGAACCATTGGACCATGCTATTGTTGTGGACTATGCAGACGGATGGTTGGTCTCTTCTAGACGCAGACTTCGACAATGTCCGGAGCTGTGATGGCGAGGTGATGCTGAAAATTTGTCCAACTTTGTAAATTTTTTTGGATGTCGATTGTTAATGTTGTTAAACTTGATAGGACTGACATCTTTTCTGAAATGGGGACTTCAACGATTTTCTCCATATTGGGGCCTAAAGCTTGGTTTTTCTCTTCTGCTGCGTCGATGAGTCGTTTCATCTAGGGGCAGATGACATCGAACTTTTCTAGGTTTGGAAGAGCCTGTTGCACCCACTGATGAGCTCCTCGTTCCAGCTGCTATAGCTTGTTGGTCTCCAGCACAATCTGTTCCTCTATGGTCTGTCTGAGTGCTACCTCCGTTGTTTTCCTGCCCTCCAAAGCCTGAATGCCTTGTCGTGTCTTCCTTGTCTACTGATAGACCTACCCATAATGAGTAGGCCAGTCATGTAATACTTCTTCTGTGACGACAGATTCCTCCATGTGGTCCTGCAGCACTTTGTAGGCCTCGAAGAAGGCAGTGTGATGTGCTAGTAGTAGTCAGGCATTTTCTTCCTTCTGTTCTTCCTTGGTTTCTTGCAGACGAGCCTGGACGGTCGATACCATGGTCTTGAAAAGATGATAGGCTCTTTCCAACGGTCGATTTGTGTCGAATTCAATAGGTCCTGGTATCACATACTGAGTTAGAGCCCTGCATTTGCTGAGAAACTTGACTTGTTCTGCATTTTTGTCGAGGAGCTCTTTGGTTTTTCGTGCCGTCATTGTCTTTGCTTCTTTGGCCAATGTCTTGAGGAGTTGGGCGACTTCTGTGTTGGTCAATGAACTTGCATCCTTTAAGCCGATCCAAAGTCTAGATGTCCGTGGATGATGTTATTTCTTCTTCTTTTGTGTGTCTGTCACTTTCTCCTGTGTACCTATAGCGGTTAAGGGTAGGTCTGTGGTTAGCGGTATGGAAGTTGAGGATTTTTCTGATTAGGGGGGTGGTATGACCACTTCCGGCTGTGAAGATGTAGGTGGTCATGGCAAGTCTGGCTATGAGTCTGGTGGTGGTGGAGGAGGTGGTGGTGGTGGTGGTGATGGAGTGGGGGAATGAACAAGGGTAGATGGGTTGGCTGAAGTGTGTTGTGGGCTTCCATCGGAAGAGATACCTGCTTCCGAAGGTGTAGTGGGTAGGTCATCTTGGGCGTTGGGGTTGATTGGCTCCGTGATAGACTGTGATGCTCCAATTACGTCACCTTGTTGGTTTCGGGTGAATTTTGTTGTAATGTTTGCATAGGGATTTTTGCTTGCATAGAGAGGAGCTATTGTTTGTATTTTGTGGGCCGACTGAAACAGTGCAAGAAGCGTCGCAAAGAAAGCTTTAAGCTCAGTGTCCTGGTTGACCTTAGCTTTGATTGTCTCTGGGATTTCTCTTTGATATACATTGTGGGGACTGACCGACTGTTGTACTGATGCTTGCTCCTCGACTATGGGTGTCGGGGATGGGGGTGGAGGGGTCGACACAAGGTCGACAACGTTTTCAGGCGTCAGTGTCTTTTTTGCTCTCTTTGGTCGACCCTCCGGAGCTCCTGCTTCCAGATACCATTGAAACTAAGTTTCAACTGATACTTTATTTGCAGTGGCATCCTCGACAATGTCGACGGCCGCGGCTACTAGCTCCTCCTCATCGTCGGATGAGTTAGCAAGAAGAAGCTTGCGTTTACCCTTGCCTTGTTGTATTTTTTGGGCCTTGATTCTCTTTCTGGTGACATCTATCTCCTTGGCCAGCTTCTTAATGATGATTTTGGATAAAGCATATTCCAGGTCGGCATCCTTGACTTCACCTGTCGGTATTTGAATTGGGTCGACAGTTGTTGGAGCCAGAGGGGCTGTTTGTTGCTGTGGTTGTACTATTGGTTGTTGTTGTTCTGTTAGCTGTGGGTCGACTACCTTTGCAGTCGGAGGTTTGACAGTGATGTGTACCCGACTAGTGGGCTCAGTCGGGGTGTCCTCCGACACAAATGCGCTAATGTAGAAGTTGATCTCGTAGTCTTCCTCTTTTTCCTCATTGTTAAGTGGCTCTGTGATGGAGAAGTCGACCTATTTGGCAGCCTCGGGTATTTGTATTCTTGTCCGAGCCTGTCGGGTCAACTCCCGGAAAATATGATCGACCGTCGGATAGTAGTCGAGGTCCTGGGATTTGGGGTCCTGACCTTGCATGTACCAGACCGACATATGGTCAAGCTCTAACTGTATATGTGAGTCTGCATGGAGGTTTCATCGGATGTTCTAGGGCACCCTCCACCTTGTCGTGCGAACCTTCAACTGCTTAAACTAGTTTTCCAAGAAAACTTTCCCCTATCCCAGCTCATGCAGGGTTCCTTTTTGTGAGAAGGGTTTAAATCGGTTCATCTCGAACTTGGTCGGCCTCCAGAATACTGGACTACCTTCTGGACAGATATGATACATGACAATCCAGAGAATAAGAGAGGGGAATTTGATTATACCTTTCGTCTCTTGGCATCTTTCGCAGATGGCTTTGACCATGTCGGCAACATAGTCTCCCCATCGGTAGATCTGACCGTCGGTTGCAATTATGTTGACAGCCTCCAGCATCTCTAGTTTGAGGTCGTTGCCTCGACTGGCTAATGTAAGGCTGATTGCAATGATTTTAGCCACAATTTGCGGCATCCGTGTCGTAATCTGTCCAATCATCAACCCCTTGGAATTGTTTCCCGACGGCGAGCCCGTAAGCTCTTGGACTAACCCTTCTTTAATCTCAATTGGTACAGGGCTTCCTTGGTTGGACAGACCAGTAAGTTGTGAGATAACATCCCCGGTAATGTCGATCGGCCTGTCGAAGTAGAATCGGCCGTTGTGGTAATGGCTGATAATGAATTTGACCGCTGCTTCTTTCATCCCACCAAAGCTTGCCATCAGTGGTGCGTTAGGGTAGTTGAAGATGGTGCTCTTCTGGATTTTCTCAGCGGCCTGGGTCATCTTGTTGTCGACATAGGTCCATTCTTGGATTTCTATCCATATTTTCTGCCATTGGCCGTCTTGGACTTTAGCATTTTTTATGTTCTTCAATCAGCGGACCAAGGGTGTGTCCTCTGCCTGTAGCTCTCTTGCCTTAGTCGCTGCTCAGGTCAGTTTGGGTGCCATTGTGTCGGGTTGGTCGAAGGTGTTACAGGGTTCTTGGTCTTTAGTCGACTGAGGTGGTGGGTGCTCTGTGGGTAAATGGTGTGGTGGATGAACCTTCGACTGTCTTGTATTTATAGGCGTGGGTGTTTTTGCGTGAGGGGATGGACGTATTAATGGCAGAATGGATAGTCTGGCTGTAATACTTGAATGGGACTTAAAGGTGGAATGTGTGTGGTGCTCGAGGCCATCAATGCGTGATGGGACTCTTGAGGTCGTCGGTCAGTGTCGATGGTGAAAATGGTTGGCCGGACTGGTCGATGAGGATGGTCGAGGATGATGATGTCGATTATCGAAGTAGTGACTTGTTGTCATGTTTGTTGGGTTTGATTGTATTGTTTTGTTTTTGGACATTTTTAGCTGTTGATGGGTTTTGGTTGGTAGTTAAGGCCATTATTTGATTTTTTTATTTTTTTATTTATTTTTTTTTTTTTTTGTGTCTGTAACGTTTGAGTCGGGCTCCATTAACGAGCTTCTGAAATCCTAGGACCTGTAATTTTTTTAGTCGTACTGAGCCATTGGGATGTATTTCTTCGACAACGTACGGTCCCATCATTTCTGTGTGCAATTTCTTGGGTTTTCCTTTGACTTGACTATTATAAAGTAAAGCAAGGTCGCCGACCGACAAGTTTTTGTTCTTGATATTACGGTCCTGCCATGCTTTCTGTTGTTGTTTGTGAATTTCCTAGTGTTGGATATCCATGAGTTTATGTTCTTCTAGCTTACTGAGTTGGAATAGTCAGTCCTTTATTTCCTGTTCGACGTCGACATGTAGTAGTTGTGCGATAATAGGTTTCTACTATCAAAAATGTAGGGGGACGACTGCTTCTTTCCCGTAGACTAGTCGAAAAGGGGTTTGATCGACCGACCATTTATATGTTGTTCTATATGCCTAGAGGACCGCAGGGATTTTCTCATCCCAGTCATCTTTGTCGGTACTACATATTTTGGTTAACCCTTTTGTCAATGTTTTGTTGAAATATTCGATCGCGCCGTTCGACTGAGGGTGATATGCGGTGCTTCGTCGGTGGTCGATGTGAAACTAGTCGATCAAATTTTTGATGGTTTTGTTGATAAAGTGTGATCCTTGGTCGCTGATCAATGTGAGTGGGCATTCAAATCTAGTGATAATTTTTTCGTAGATAAACTTAGCGGCTACCTCACTAGAACATGTATCGACGGGTTTGGCTTCTGCCCATTTAGTGACATATTCCACTGCCGTGATAATATATCTTGCACCTAATCGTTTGGTTGGGATAGGAAATGGTCCTATGAAGTCTATGGCCCAGATTTCGAATGTGAGACTAGGGTTTATAGATATCAAGGGAATTTCTGTGCTCGACAGAGGTTGACCAAGTCGTTGACATCTATCACATCGAATAACAAAGTTTTTTCAATATTTGTGGATTATCGGCCACCATAATCCTGATTGTTGGATTTTTCTTGCAGTTGTATCTGCTTGAAAGTGTCCTCCTGCCAGTCCATAGTGTTCTTCATGCATGATTTGGTCTCGTTCATGGTCGAGTACACACCTCCTGAGAATGTCATCTAACCCCATTTTGTACAAAAATCCATTGATGAGGCTGTAGGGTGCAGCCTTCATAGCTAAGATTTGTTTTTTCTTGGTGTTCAGACCTTCTGGTGCCTGAACTGTCTCTAGGAACTGAGCTATTTCTTCTAGTTCTTTGGGGACTGCTTCTATGCAGAATAGATGTGCATCCGGCAAGTTGTCATCGACTCCGGTCAATTCCTCCCCTGTGTCTATGCAGGATAGATGGTCGGGCCTGACATTTAGCTTTCCTAGTCGGACAACGAATTCAAACTCAAATTATTGAAAAAGGAGTAGCCATCGACAAATTCTTCCATGATGAAGGGGTTTATTAACAAGATACTTCAAAGCTTGATGGTCGGTATAAAATGTGAAGGGGTTGGAAAATAGGTAATGTTGATACTTTTGAAGGGAAAAGACCATACCTAGGGCTTCTCTTTCAGTGGTCAAATAGTTCCTTTCATCCTTATTTAATTTTTGACTACTGTAAACTATAGGGTAATCCATCACGTCATCCCCTGGTTGAGTCAGGATTGCTCCGATTGCGATTCCTGATGCATCGATATGCACATGAAATTTGGTCGACCAGTTTGGAAATTTGAGTATGGGGGCTTAGACCAATTTTATTTTTAGTTTGTCGAAGGAGATTTGGAATTTCTCTGTCCACTTAAATTCTTAGTCATCTTTTAGTAATTCTTCTAGAGGGTAGGTCATGTCTAAATAGTGTCTTATGAATTTCCTATAATAGCCTGTATGGCCAAGTAGCACCCGAACTTGTTTAGGGTTTATTGGTGGTTTCAGGTCAAGGATGATTTTAATCTTGGCAAAATCGACTTTGATACCATCCTTACGGACAATATGCCCGACGATTATTCCTATAGGAGTCATAAAGATACACTTCTTGATGTTCAGGGAGAGTTGAATCTGTTGACATCTCTCCAGCATGAGTTAGAGCCATGCGCAGTGATCTTTTAAGGTGGAGTATATAGTCCAATTGTCAAAGTATACTGCCATGGTCTTATAGATATATTCTTGTAAGGTATTGACAACAATTCGGGAAAACACTACCGGTGCATTCTTTAACCCAAAAGGCATAACTCTGTAAGCAAAAGAGCCAAATTCACAGACAAATGTTGTCTTCTTCTGGTCTTCCTTTTCTATTGGTACTTGGTTATACCCTGAGAATCATCAGTGAATGAATAACATTCATGGCCTGCAACTTCATTTAAGATTTCATCAGCACAGGGGGTTGGAAATGGATCTGTTAATGTTACTTTGCTGAGCTCCCTAAAGTTGACACAAATTCTCAACCTTGTCGGGTCATGTTTCTTTGGCTGTAAAACCATGGGACTTGCCCATTCGGACTGGTCGATGGGGTAAATGATCCCTGCTTCTAACATGTTGTCTATTTCCTTTTAAACTATTTCTTTGTACTTATGAGCTAGTTTATAAGGTCTTTTCTTGACAGGATGGACATCAAGTTTAGTGTCTATTTTCATTTCTCCCATCTCTTGGACCAAGCCTTTTAAGTCTTTATAGTCCCTTGCAAAGACATCCTGGAATTCTCTAAGTAAGCTCACTATTTCGGTGGTCTGTTGTTCATTCCAGTAGTCACCAATCTTGGCTATTTTTGGTCGGTTGTCATTTGAAATGTCGACCTCCTTAGTTTTCACTTTGGAATCTAGCCACTTTGGTGCTTTGGCTTCATTGATCAGTTGACTTCCTTCTTTGAACTGTAAGAATGTAGCAAGGAAGTCAGCTGCAGTCATTCTGTCAAGGTCTGGTTTGTCGGTGGTCTTGACTTTCAAGATTGAGTAGATCCATTTGGTTGTTTCAATGTGGTCGGTCTTCCATCTGAAGCTCTTGCCTTTTGTGTGTTCATTTTCTAAGTGTAAACATGTCGACTGTGATGTTGATTCATTTTGTATATTGTTACAGTCCTTGATCTATTGATGGTCTTGGGAGGGTCATTTTTTTGTCGGTTGGAGAAATTGTTTGATTTGTTGTGCTGTCCCAGCCAATTTTGCATTTTGAGGTATGAATTGGAAGTCCTTAATAAAATTTTCTTTAAGTTCATGCCAAAAGAATGTTTCTCCTCTAGCTTCCTCCATCTTATACCATTTATTGGGTAAGTCGGCTAGGGTTGAAGGGAACAAATGTGGCCAGGCTCTCTCATCTTTATATCCAAGTCTTCTCCACTCCTTTTCATAAGTCTCAATGTGTTCTTCATGGTTTTGACCTTGGGTAAAAGTAGGGATCTGGGTTTGTTGGGTTAAATTTTTCCCACCAAACTGTTCGACAAATAAAGTTGAAGCAGTTGTCCAGCTCTGCAATTTTGTCTCATGGGTGTCCCGCCATCTAGCTGCTTGACCTGTAAATGTTTCCACTAAGCTTTGAAGTCTGCCATGTTCTCCAATATTTTTAGATGCTTGTTCAATGTGCATGAATGGGGAATCCCTCTCCTTATACCTGGGTATTTGTGTATTGTGTAAGCTGGTTGGTTGTAAGGTAGGTCGTTCCTTGACTTTATTTTCAAATACTTTGGGGATAATTGATACAATGAAGCACTGTCGGGTGGGTTTTTTCTGTACTTTTTGTATAGTCCAGCACCCTCTTGCTTGTGTTTCGTAATTTTCCATTTCCCAGTCATATAATTCAGCATCTGAATTATAACCAATTGAGTCTTGGTTACCTAAGTTAAGCTCCCCAAAGATATTTGGCTCTGTATAGTCTGTATTGTTATGAATCTGGTAAAGCTGTCTGACATCGAATTCCTCATGAATCGGTTCTGTCCAAGGTTTTCCTTGGGATGGATTAATGGGTACAATGACTTTTTGACCATTTTTTTTTAGTTTTATTCGTTCTTTATCTAAGGATATGGATGCTTTCATCTTTCGTCCCCAAGGTCGACCGACTAGTGCTGGGAAGGAGCTAGATCCTTCTTTTGGGTCAATAATTTTGAAATCACCCTTGGTAGAGATTCCTTTGATGGTCGTGTCGACATCTTTCCAAACCCCAATGGGTTCAATGAGACCTTGGTCGATGAGTTTTAGGTAAATGCCTGACTCATAGAGTCGATGTCAGCCCATCTTTTCCCATGTATCCCTGGTCATGATATTTACCTGAGACCCAAAATCGAGCACAACTTGTCGGACGTGGTAACCTTCGATTTCCAGGTCGACATCATTTTTGTCTTTTTGATTTAGGCTGCAAATGTTCTTAGTTTGTTTTCCAAAGTTAGTACTTTTCATTTCATGTAATAAATCAATGAACTGGGCTACGGATTTGTCTGTTTGAATGAGATAGGTTAATTGCTGTGTCATGCTAAGTCGACTGTTAATAATGTCTTCTGTTGTGCAATGTCGTGAAATATGTGGGTGGCTTCTTGATATGTTTTTTTTTCTTTCATAGGATCCGGATAACCATTTGTGTTTTTAATTTTACTAATTTGAGGGTTATCAGGGCCTGTTTTTGCGCCTTGGCGAGTGACAATATGTAGATTTTTAGTAGTTAATACATCATGCTTTTGTACACAAGACAAGAAATTAACATTTTTCTTATTATTTATTTTCTCTAACATGGTAGGACAATCCTCCAGAGAGTGATCGCCTACTCCACAATGGTTACAGAATTTAAGATCAGTCCTGTCCTTGTATGGACAGTCTGCGTATCAGTGCCCTTCTTTATGACATATAAAGCACTGGGTGGATCGATGCGGTCGTATGTCGTGATTCCCGATGAATCACCCTCTTCCTCCATACCCTTGGTGTCGATTGTCGTACCGGCACTCATATCGTCGACCTTCGTATCTTTGCTCGTTCTGGTCATTTGTATTGTTTTGATCGTTGTTTTGCGCTACTGCATTCGTTTGGTAGACCGCCTGATAGTTCTGTCGGTTTTTCAGATTTAACTGACAGTCAGCTGTGTTGTGAATTTTAGTCTCACAGATGGCGCACCAGGAATATTTTCCATTCTTCATGTCAAACGGACAATCTTTCATAGAATTATCGCCGTGTTCTTGGAAAATATTGTAAAATGATTTGGTTTGTACAAAGCGGACATCTTGTCGGCTATATTGTTGTCGACAATTATCTTTTGAATGACCGGCCGTCGATTAGTTGGTACACCATATTTTCTAATTCTTGAGGGTTAGCTCTTTCAAAGACTTATGCACATTCTCAAGTTGTTCCTCTAATCTGTGGTCCATCGGATACACAGGTATTTCTTCGTCCATTTCCACCTGCAAAGCGTTGGTCAGCGCATCTTCATATGTCTTGAACATTTCCAATTGATATGTCGATTTACTTTCTGTGATAATCCTGCAAGGAACCATTGAATTAGTATTTTTTCATCAATAACATAATCTAGTTGGCTTAATAGGTCCTTCCAACATTTGTCGTAGTCACGGACTGTCTCCCCTGGCTTTTGCTATGTTGTTTTGAGGTTTTTGGCGGCCAGGTGCTTAGCGTCTGGGGTTTTGAAGAATGATAAGAACTGCGCCTTGATCTCATCTTTTGTCGCTCTGGGTTTCCTTTTCAAAAAGGTCATGTACCAGGTCAGGGCCCTTTTTCGTAAGGCTCCCGTGAACTGAGCCATTTTTCAGTCTTCATCCGTCACCTGGTTTGCTTCCCAGGTTGACTACCAGACGAACCAATGTTGTCTAGGGTCTTCATCCCCTTTGTAGAGAGGAATGTGAGTTAATCCATGACCCATGTCTGAATCACTTTCATTTCTCTCAGAATTCGGCGGGGTCATAGGTGTGGGTGGTGGTGAAAGTGGTGGGGTTGTTGATGTGGTCGTTCTTGCGGAATTTTGGTCAACGAAACTTGTGCTTCCATCGTTTGTCGTGTCTATGTCGACTTGTAGTCAATTCGAGTCAACTTCTACCATCGATGGTCCACTGAAACTTTGTGTTCGCAGGTCTATTTTTTCAATTTCTTCCAAAGCTGTAGTTGGCGAGGGGGGTGCTCCTTCATGTGTCGGTAAGAGCAAGTGGATACTTCGGAGGGAGGGTGCTGCCTGAAACATCACCCAGTTTCCCTCGAGCGATCAACATATGATAAGGTGTTGACCCATGTATGTTTCATCACCTAGTCGACTCCATATGCTGTAGTCACTAGGTCATAGTCGTAGATCGTCTTCGACAATAGTCTGGATTCTAGTATGTGGATTTGTTGGGAAAACGGTTATTCCATCGTCGGGAGATCTTATTTGGAGAGATTATGGCTGCTCTATCCACACTTCTTCCTTCGTAGGGGACACCTCTTGTTCTACGCCCTCTTCCTGTCGGTCATGACCCGACTCTGGTGGATTCTCTTCACGGTAATTCTCCCTAGGGTTTTGTTCTCTGTGCAGCCCTACGGCTCTTTCGCATCTTGCTTCCCTTTTCTGCTGTCTCTCGTCCCTTTCTTGTTTCTAAATGTCTGACATACTTTTGTACAGTACTATTTTCTTTAGGTCTTCTACGGTCGACTTTTCATTACTAGTGATGGCTATCCTCTTTGGGTCGACTAGGATCCACTATACTCTACCTCTGACACAGGACCAGCTACCCCCCCATAGCCTACCCGATGCTTTTAGAAAGCCCGGATAGTTCAAATCACTTGCTTAGGAAGTATTCCCACTCCCTTTCTTCGATAAATTTCTCCCACTTCCTTTGCTTGTCCGCCCAGTTGGTGTTTGGTGGCTGTTCGTACAGTGGTGGTCTCGGTTCGATGATGTGGCCTGCTCCGCTCTCTATTAAGAATTTGAACAGCAAGGTCGGTAAGGAGCACAAGAATTGTTCGGTGAAATCTGTGTAGAATTTCACTTTGACAGTTTCCACTGATGTCCTGTCTTCAACCACTCCGACAAATTTGTACGACCTCCTCGTATCAGATTGTCTAGCAACTGTTATTCTTTAGTCGCATCCGAATTTCTCATCCAGAAGCTACTTCAGGAGTTGTGGCACTGATTCGATGAATTTTTCATGGGTCTCTGTGAAAAATCTTGCTTTGGCTTCAGCGACTGTTAATCTGTTTCTTCTTGCATAATTTTGCAAGTAGTTCGCAACTTTACGGTCCCACCAGTCCTTGATCTCCTACTCTGGTATCATATGTGAGCATATATTTTAGATATGTACTATCGGCAACGGAACCAATGTTGTAATCTCACAGATCACATAAGGTTACCAATAATACATACTAAAACATAACTATAGATTAGAGACAAGAGACAAGAACAGATAGGATAATAGATTATATTAATGTAATGCATTCATACAAGGCAGAGAACTGAACTAAGTTCTTGCTTGGCTCAATAGCCTAATATATACAATTTACAAAAAATTACAAAATAACTACCTATCGGTTCGATGAACCGACACGACTGTTAGTTAGCCGACCTAATCTTTCTAGTTAGTCAGCCGACCGACTTAGTCGGCTGATCGACTAGTCGGCCCATCGACTTAGTCAGCTGATCGACTAAGTCGGTCTTCGTTCAAGTCGACTTCATCGACTTGCTCCTTCTACATGGATTGACAAATAAATTCTAAGAGACCGAGTCTTTTACAGACACTATCATGCTAGAAAATTTATTACAATTCCCCCATGGGGTATAAACATGTCATATAGTACAACAAGTACTTCCAAAGGTCTACTGAAGTCCGAACAAGTTCACCTTGTCTGGTTCACCAGGCTCACTTGATAAAAAACCACTAAGTACAACTTAGATGGTAACATTCTGGCTCCATCTAGGGACACATTCTTTGACTGATCTTCTGTTCAAAGGAGAGGATCTAAGAACTCTAGAATCTATGGGTCCTGCATAGCAATTAGATTTTTTCAGTAACATGTAAAAAAAATAACTATAAAAGCAAACTAATGTACATAATTAATCTATGATGTGTAAAAAAGAATATTTTACAAAACTAATATATGAAGGAATATTTTCAAACATGGTACAAAATAACTATAATACAACAATATATATGATACAACAACATGATATATATAAGATTTAGAAATACATGCAGGGCAAGGTTTAGAAATTGGCCCTGAAACCACCGATGCCAATAAAGGCATCAAACTATCTCGGTGAAAAACAACTTGAGGAGGAAACCATTCACGAGCAGGCTCAACCTTTCTCCTTCTAGTTCATTTAGATAGAAGGATTTCATTCCTTCTATTTCATCGATGATGTATAGTCCCAACCACAAGTTGTCGATCTTTCCATGTTTCCCAGGTTTTTCCCGTCGTTTGTCCCAACGTAAAACCATGTCACCTACTTGGAAGGACCCTGGCCGGGTAGACTTTTCAAACGCTCTCTTGACCTGGTCTGAATTTTTGATACTATGGTCAAGAGAGTTTCTTCTACTCTCATCTAGCTTGATCAACTAGTTTATTCTGTTCTGGATGGCCTCTTTATTTGAGCTGAAGGTCTAGAGAAGTTGATAAACTGTGAGCTTTAAATGGACTGGTAAGGTGACATCTAGGCCATAGACTAGTTCAAAAGGGCTCCTCCTAGTTGAAATTTTATTGGTGATTTTGTCAGCCCATAATGCTAATTTGATCTTGATATCCCAAGCCTTCTTATTGTCCCCCACAATTTTTTTGATTATGGTCATTAAGTTCTTGTTACTTGATTCCGCTAGACCATTTCCTTGGGGATAGTAATTGGATGAGTGGGATAGGATAATGTCGTACTTGAAACAAAAAGATGACATCTCGAAAGAAACAAAGCACGGGCCATTATCCATGATAATTCTAGCTGCCACACTGAACCTTGTGATAATCTTATCTTCTAATAAATCCATGACTATAGCATCGGTTGTCTTCTTGGTGGGTATCGCCTCTACCCACTTGGTAAAATAATCAGCGGTGGTAAGAATCCAAGAATAACCATTTCTCGAGTTATCTTTGAACTTACCGATGAAATCAAGCCCCCATTGTTGGAAAGGGGATTGGACTACGATTGGATTTAAAGGCAAGGCTTTCATTTGTTGCTTTCCAGTGAATAACTGACACTGGGGGAAAACTCTGACAGCCTTGTGCACATCTGAAAATAGGTTCGGCCAATAGTAGCCTACTCTAAGGATTTTGTGGGAGGTTGTTTTTGCTACAAAATGTCCACCACAAAATCCTGAATGGAACTCAACCATGAGTTTCTTGGCCTCGGGTTCATCGACGCATCTAAGTATTAAACCATCAGGGTTTCTCCAACCCAAACCATCTTTTGTCAAAAAATATTTAGTTGCTTTCAACCTTAATGCTCTTCTTTTATGGCCAAGTAAGTGATCGGGGCATGTAAGGTTGCGGAGGGAAAATATGATGTCGGTGTACCAAGGGTGCTGCTCTAATCTTTGAAGCTCATCTGATACACTTTGTTCTGAATCACTGTTCTGGCAGATTATTCCTAAGGCCTTTTCATTTCCTTGGGTCAACATCTTTGCAATACCATGTCCCTTAATTAATTTAATAGGTTTTATCTCCATATCATATTCTTGAATCTTTGAAACCCACTTACCCCTGCTTCCTAAACAATCCTATTCAGACATGATATCCTTGACAGTTGCATGGGGTACATATCCAATGATTTTGGAGTAACCTATATAAGTTTTGAAATGTTTAAGGGACATGACAAGAGAATAGGCCTGTTTCTCCATCATGGTATACTTCAACTCTAAATTTTGTAAGGCTCTACTCATAAATCCTATAGGTTTCTCTTGTCCCTCATTATTTTGAAGCAAAACACCGACAATGGTGTCTTCTGAGGCAAAGGAAAATATCTGGAATTCTTTGGAATAATATGGACTAATCAAGACTGGGGACATGGATATGGAATTTTTGATAGACTTGAATGCAACCTTCCCTTCATCTGTCCACTCAAACTTAGCATCTTTCTTTAATAACTTTTGTAGAGGTTTCATTAATTTTTCTAAATTTGGGATGAATCTTCTTATGAAATTGATTTGACCATTAAAGGACTAGAGAGATTTTAGATTATGAGGCAACGGGACTTTCTTAATGTCTTCAACTCTCTCAATATCAACCTTGACACCATCCTTAGAAATGATGTGCCCCAACAACTTTCCTTCATCAACTCCAAATATTGACTTGGCAGGATTCAAGGAAATACCATATTTCCGACATCTTATAAAAACCTACCTAATATGACTTATGTGGTCAGATCTTTCCTTTGAAAAAGCAGTTAAGTCATATTGATATATTTCGATTATTTTTCTTATAAGTTCTTTGAAGTAAAAATCCATGGCTCTTTGGAAGGTGGCACCATCATTCAATAAGACAAAAGGCATTCTTAGAAATTTATAGGTACCCCAAGGTGTGGTGAATGTAGTCTTATGTTGATCCTCCTTATTTACCAACACCTGGTTATAACCAGAAAATCCATCCAACATGGACATCATTCCTGATCCTGTTACTCTTTGAAGCAATGTTTCCATGTCGGGTACTGGGTAATTATATTTGAGGCATGATGTATTTAGATTCCTAAAATCTATACATATTATAATTGACCCATTCTTCTTTCTAACCACAACTAAGTTGCAGCACCAAGATGAATGTTTTGTAGGTGCTATGATCCCTGCTGCTAACATCTTCTGAAGCTCCTTCTGTACAATGGGGGCCAACTTAGGATGTATTCGCCTAAGTTTTTGTTGAAAAGGTTTGAACTCCTTCACTTCTTCTATGAGGGGAATAGTGTGTTGAAACACATCCTCCCGATAGGCTTTAATCTCATCATAAATAAAATCCAACACATCTCTATACTCTTTGATTAAGTTGATCAAATTGTTCCTTTCCCTTTCCAAAGTACCCTTTTCAATTTTTATTAACTTGGGGTCTTTGTTAGTTCCTATGTTTATTTCCATATAATTCCCAATTTTTATTTCTTCTTTTTGTTTTTTATGATGATCTTGTCGATCGAAAATATTCTCGAAATCTATAATGCTACTCGAGATGTGATTCCTTTCATTATCCTCGCACTCCTGATACTCTTTACTCTCCTGCTGATAACTGATCTTGCAACCTTCAAACTCTTGTAGATTATGGATGAATCTCAAGAGTTTCTCATCATCTTTGAACACCTGCTAGTGGTCTATATTATCCGAAATTGAAGGTCTGAAATTGATTTCCATCTTTCCATTCCCATTAATCATTTCATCCGATGGCTGGAGGGTGGATGCTACTATTGCCAATTTATCTACTAACCCATTCATTTCCCTATGGACCTTTTGAATGTTAAGTCCATCGAACCATTCCATAGTGTCCCATGTGGCATTTCTATACTTTCTTAGTCTATCATTTTTTCATTGATACTAATTCTTACTCTGCAGGACAACTAGATCTGAATCACCCTTTATGTTCAATATCTTTATCCCCATATCTTTAGTGGTTTCTAACCCTAGGAGAAATGCCTCATACTCAGCTACATTGTTTCATGCTTCAAACTCTAACCTGAATGCAAAGTTGTAGATTTTATCCGAAGGAGAGATGATCACAATGCTCGCACCTTTTCCAGTTTTGGAATAAGCCCCGTCAAAGTACATTTTCCAAACTCCATCGATCTTTTCATTTTTAATGTTTTCCTTAATACATGCCATGAAATTTGACAAAATAGCATAGTTTCCAAAGTTATTAGTGAAATGAACAAATTCATTTCTGGGCTTCTTAGGGTTTTCTACATGTCGTTTCCTCGGCTTTTCTTTATGGAGAATCACCCTAGTGTTCTCTGATGCAGGTGTAGTAGCATATGTCCAATCCATTTGAATGTTCCCACCAAGAGTTGTGGCCCATTTTCTGGATAGCAACATACCCCAATTTTCTGGAACATCTATCACCACCACATCCATCGCCATGTCGATATCAGGATACTTAGCCAACTTAACCTGTAAATTTAAGATTATCCCTACCACTTCAACTTCTCTTGCATCCATGGCACAAACATTGTGGTAGGGTCGGGTGACCCTTAGAATTAGCTGCTCCATTACTTTTCTTGTCATGACATTTGATGAAGCACCTGAATCTAACATGCAGTTATGAAGGAGAAGTTTATCAACTAAGAGGGAGACATAAAAAGGTGGGTGGTCTTTTCTTCTCGGATCAACAATGTTGATGACTATAGTCATATCTATAGGTTCAATATGTTCAGCTTCAAATATAGCATTGTTATTAGGAAGAGGATCCTCTTTAACAATATTATGAGCTTTACTTTGACTATCCTTTAAGTCTTTCAACAAATTTTCTTTTTTACCAAGAATTTTAAGGACATAAGTTGCATAAACATGAATCTTAGCACTACTTATCCATTCTCCCATATCAATATTTTATTCAGGGACAATAGGAGGATCTGGGAGGGGAGGAGTGGTTACCTTTAGCTTGTACTATTTAGACGGTGATGGCTTCTCTCTTCTTTGATATAATGCTCCCTTGAACCTAGCCTCCTTCATTTCCTTAGTTGCTTCTAGAGAAGGCATTACATCATAAAAGTTGGAAAGGAGATCCTTCTCGTAACCGTAATATGTGGCCTGCTACCAATGTTGGTTTGATAAAGGATAGGTTTAGCCTACCATGTACACATGATCAGAATCACCTGATGTTGTTTCTTGATTACTGACCTCAACCATTCCATGTTCTATAACTTGGTTTTCTATATAGCAAGTGCTTTCTTGGTGGAATTGATCACAAGGTCTGCACCATGTAATGACTTCTTCTACCAAGTTAGTTGAGTCTAACTGGCTTGGAATCCTAGGTTCTTGTTGAGGATCCTTATTCTGATACACCTGATTTTGTTTAGGATGAAAGTTCCTAGGTCCATTATTTCTTTCCATTGTGATTATTCCATTCTAAATATTATTCAATTGTACATATTGATTTGCCATGAGTTGGTTCTAACTAGTAACCAATTTTTCTATCATGTTAGTTACATTTTCCATGGGGTCTTTAGAGGTTTCCTTTTCCTCTAATTCAACGGATTTTCCCTTCTCTTTGTTGTATGAAGTGTTTCCCCTAGTGTAACCTGGAATGTTGGATTTGCATGAAGACTGCATATTCTTTTCTATTTTATTGGCCAAATCCTGAGCAGTTTTTAGATCAGCTAGCTCTTTGTCCCTTAACTCGTCACTCAAATCACCAGTGAAAGATTCTATGTAAGATATGAGGATGGAGGCATCCCTTGGCTTGATTTCTCTAGGGAGTTCCGCAACCACCCGCCTGAACTTAGTATTAAATTCATCAATGGTTTCATTCTCCATCTTCTTTATGTTATGAAAGGAAGCAAGCAGATGTATTGGTTCTTTCTTTTCCCACCATTTCTTCTTAAAAACCTATAGGAATTCATTAATAGTTTTATATGAATCATCACCAAGGTCGGTGTACCACTCCACAACATCTGTTAGTTTTTCAACATTTAAGCTAGCATTATGTTAGGATCTTTTCACTGAGAGAATAACAAGCACAACAATAACATAAGCACATCACATGAGACAAGAGACACAAAGAGTTTTGATAGGCGAAACCATAAATGGATAAAACCCCTCAACTTCCTCTAAGATAGTATCACCACAAGACGTGAAACCCAAAACAGTAAGATGACCTCCCAACACAACAGCAGCCTTTTGTCTTCTGTCAAGCCAAAGTATTTCCTTCTCCAAAGGTGCGCCACACTTGAGAGAGCAAGTGATGTATTTCACAAGTGATAAATAGAGAGACACACCCTCTCTATTTATATTAGTCCGTTCAATTAAGTTTCCATTTCACATGTAGGCTCAACCCTAATAATTACTACTCGAGCCTACACCTTAATTAGTGTATAATAACTCAAGTGCCCCGAAACAGTGGGGACTTACCTAATGACTTGACATGACTTGATTACATTATTAATCCTCCCGATCGAAACATCGGGGTATGACCACATGACTCAAATACATAATAGAAACATCCCGAAATAACCATCGGGTTACAATACATAGAATACATAGAAGAATACATTCCGAAGTTACATATACATCAACACCCCCTCTTAACTAGGAAGCTATTCTTTCAACACAATTTTTCAGCACTGGTCTTCTTCTCTGCATCAACTGGATCATCTTCGTCTTTGAGTCATCTTTGTCTTCAAGTCATCTTCATCTTCAAGTCATCTGGATCATCTCTCGATTTGGATCATCATAGAATGGCATTACTAGATCTAGATCATCACTCGATCTGGATCAACATCATTTGGATCTGGATCATCTCTCGATCTGGATCTCTGCTGCTGGATTTGGATCATCACTTGATCTGGATCTCTCGGAGTCATCATAACTAGATCTGGATCATCACTTGATCTAGATCTCCTCTAGTCATCATCATGTGTGTACTATCTCGTCATAGGAAGTTCTACAGAGGCAGCCCTTTTTCATGCTGGATGTAGGCCTACCCTCATGTAGGTCTTCGCCCAGTACTTACATCTGACCTACTCGTCAGAAAGGCACGCCCAGCACTCACATCTAATCATGTAGTAAACTACAATCCCATCAGAAAGGCCCAACACTCACATTCACCAGCATGGTAGGCACAATCAACTACCATCTGTGAAATGGCTCAGCACTTACATCTGACCTACTCGTCAGAAAGGCCCATCCATCCAGGAAAGAACACATCCTATCACAGTGATGGAAGACTCCCACCCAGACAAGAACCAATCCTATCACAGTGGTGGAATATTTCTCCACTTTCATCCAGACAAGAA
>LPNX011183364.1:0-56326 GCA_001517045.1 Pseudotsuga menziesii
TATATATATATAATGTTTTTATTAAAATTAATAAGAATAATAAAAAAAAATTAATAAAATATTAGAAAAAACACAAATAAATAAATTTGTTTTTACTATGTATATTTAGCTATGTAAAAAATTAAAAATTGGATTAGTATAGTTAATATGTATATAAAACAATAAATAATTAAAATATTAAAATACATAAAAAGAATAAAAAAATAAAATTTAGGTCAAACATAAAATAATAAAATTAGTAAAATTTATATGCGTCTTTGATATAGAAGGCTTCGCTGCTATCGCAGCCAAGCCTTCTTAGTAATATTTATTTATTTATTTTTGCACAGTGGGACCTGGCACATCTTCCGTTTGAGGGAGATAGGCGGGTAGATGGTTATATATTTCAAGCTGCTAAACTCACCATATAAAAAAATATTGTTTGTTTGTACTTCTCTCTATTCAGATCATTAAGATAGTTTGCTTTTAGAGGGGTTTACCCCCTCTCCCTCTGTTTCTTAATCATTACATAAAGACACATTATGATGTAAAATATTACATTAGTATCTATGTACATAAAAGCACATAAAAATTGAAATTTGTTTTTGTAAATAAATCAAATTTAAAAAAAGATATATAAACAAAAACAACTTTAGAAAATGATAATAAAATGGTTATGATAACATTACAAAAATAAAAATAAAATAAAATTAAAAGCTAAAAAATATAAATAAATAAATAAGTATTAGGTAATCAATAAAATCATAAAATTATAAATGAACTTGGAATCTTCTCAAAATTTTATGATTAGTGCACGAACTTGTTTTCGCAAGTTGCTTAGAAACAAGATTCGACAAAAAGGGTTGCCACTTCTCAGGTATAAGAGTATTTTATTTATTCTCTTTGACATGGTTTATTAAGCACATATTTTCATGTATTTCCCATCATCTCACAAGTTTGTTGCAAGGAAATACTAATTTTTTCGCTGATTTAAAGACGAACAAATGGCATACAAAAATAATTTCCAGAATTGTAGAAGATTTTCAGAAAAATGCTCCATTAAAAGCTTGAAGAAACTGAGTTTCCACTGTGTATGTCATGACATTTGCTGCCACAAAGAATCATTTCAGAGACCAATTGTGCCATGTCATGATTACTTACCATTTTTCCTTCCAAGCTTATCCATTATCCATGTTAGAGTCTAGTTTTCACTGCCTTATACATCATGACTTCCCGCATGTCTACCTTTCTGAGTCGCACACATTTTCCTCATTTTCAGTTTGTATTTTTCCTTTTGAATAAAACCATTGAGCTTCCTTTCCACGACTACATTGCTTTTTTATCCCTTCCATAAAAACCGTTTGACCACGAGATCTTTCATTTATATTCCTACCACTTATTATGTACAACTTGTGTTGACTAATGTGGGATTCCTTAAGTCCCACCTTTCAACAAGTCTTGCCCCATCGACCTCAGCACATTATCTAGGATAGAGACTAGAGTTCATTTTTTTGTACCTTGAGGCTTGCATGCCTTAATGGCAAGTTCTCTCGCTGACAATCATGGGAATACATCAATGTCCCTTGATCGTTAGATCTTGCAAGTGGCTCGACATCAACTCCTTTATTCACACTTTGTACGATGTACTTAAGTACCTTGGGCACTCATTAACATCAATGGTGAGATTGCCTCGCATTGGTTAACGACATTCATCAATGGTCGAAAATCCAATGACTTCTTTCCATGTTCGACATTGACATATCCATTCACATGGTAAGAGTTGTACCATCGGGTTTTGTACCAGGCGAAGACTATATATTTTTCATGATCGTCATCAACAGTTTTATAGCAGCATTCTTCAACCATATGAGACTACCATAGTTTTACTTTCAGCTTTCATCTCTTACTTCATCCAACAAAGCAGCAGTTTAGATCCTCCACTTCACATTCTGTTATTCAGCAGTAGTATCAGCCACATTTCTCTTGTATAGTTCATCAACTTTTTGGGTAAGTGGAGGTATGTTGTTTTCTAATATTTAACCATGTAATTCCTTAAATGCTAGAAAATGAATGAATTTGGAAAATTCCCTCACTACATTCCCTTTCTCACTTTTCATAAACCTAATACATCTTAAGTTGGGGGGGGGGACCATTCATTATCCTTTTACACATTCATCATCCCATTTACACTTAATCAACATGTCTGTCCCAAACTATGCTATGTATATTGGCATGATTCATAACTATAAAAAGGATTTTTACGATACATTGATGGTTTATCATTTCTAATGCATGTATACTTTTAAAATCTTATGTATTGCAGCAAAAATACAAATAAATTGAGCAAATGTTGTTAACACAAGAACCAACATTTGTTATGGTTGTTACACAAGAACCAACCACACAAATATATAAAAAAAAGAGAAAAAAAAGTCGCTGCCACTCATGCATTTCAAAATCATGGAATGATTTACTGTTACATACCATCATCATGTAAAGCCTCAGCTACAAGCGAAAAGTTTTAAAGGAATCAATGCATAGTTGCATGAGGACATGTAAATAGTCAAGTTGGGGGGTATGTTGAGCCGCAAAAAGACTACATTTTATTCATCATTTCATATACTATTTATCACCTTATTCCATTATCTCCTTCCATAAAACCATTAATATTCATCATTTTCATAATAAATATGGGTTTAAATTACTATTTTCCAAGTCATTTATTTTTGAGTATTTTGAGTGAATTTATGGTTAATTATTGAGAAAAATAACATATTTTCATTATACTTTAAAGTTGGGTGAGTTTGGTGATGTGTATAGGTGTATTTTAAGACTTTAACAAGCTCAAAGGTGGCCACCTACCCTCAGATTCGAATTTCATCTTCTAGATATGAGCTAACTTCAAGGAGAAGATAATGGACATGTGGAGAGAATATCTCATCCAATATTTAGTTGAGGATTTAAAGGGATGAGTTGTATATTTGTTGAGGATTTGGGGGGATGAATTGTCTATTTATTGAGAATTTTAAGGGATAGGTTGAGAGAATAGTGGATCTGTAATTATGATCAGTTATCTTGGATTTATGTATAAATAGGAGGGCTCTCTCCTCATTTTGATTAGAGGCCTCTCTAGTGGTTTGGAAGTAGAAGATAGTCTAGATCTCTTTTAGAGTTAGTCATGGAATAGATGCTGATTGCTATGTAATGGAGATGATGCTTATGTCACCTCCTTTGACTCTCTTATATTAATGTAGATTTTCAGCAATTTCTTTCTTTATGAGTTTTTAGTGTAGATTTCTAGTTATGTCTTGTTTACGAATTGTTAGCATAGGTTTATCGTGAGCTCACCAGTTGTTGTTAATTGATTTGTACCAGTTATTGTTAATTGCTTTATACCAGTTTATTTCATGCATTCTTCTGCTATTTTAGATAAGATTTGTTTCCTGTAATTTCTTGTTTTTAGATTATATTTATTTTATTTCATTTCCTGCCTTTTCCTGCTTAATTCAATTTCAGTTGTGTATTTTTAATTGCAGTATAGATTAAGTTCAACGACACTCCACCCCTTCATATATTTTGTCTGGACCTCACAAGTTTACGCTCTCCCTGGGTTGACAATTAATCGTTGGAATTCTATTATAATTTGTTTAATATTTTACCCAACAGTACCTCAGGTAATGCTACAACTATTTGATAAATAGGCAGTAGATTTTGTAGAACCTATAAATCCTATAGGAAAATGAATGGGTGTGTGATATATCATCACTACGACAGACTACTTCAAAAGATGATTTGAGGAAACACCAGTACAGTATTGTACAGTTGCGACAACAATGAGGTTCTTGGTTGACAATGTGTTCATGTTGGAGGAAACCCACCAACAAAGCCTCGTCAACAGGGGTTCTCACTCTGTCGATGCCCAACCAGTGCAATCTCCTTGAGCACTGGCCCAGACAGATTTTAACCTGTCCAACAACATTTGTAGAGCGGATGAAGTCTCACCCGATATGTCCAAGGGAGAGCTATTGGAACCGAGTTTTCGGTAGTGGGAAAGGAAGATATGGCATTCATGATTTCGACAACATCATTTTATCAAATTACAGAACTAAGACAATGATCAGAATTCATCATCACAACTATAGATCTAACAGATTACATCATTCATTTATCGCAACACTGTTATCAGTCATAAACCATTTTCATCATCATTCATCAGAATTATGACAGAAGATTGCAACAACATCAATAAATCATAAACAGATTCAAAACACTTCCCATTAACATCGCGGTAGAGAAAACAAGAAAACAGAAGACAATATTTAGGCAACAACCGTCATGTCATATTAATTTTGCATAATAGATAAAAAATAGATAATTCTTCTCCATAGTAGATGATCTATTACATCCCAAAATTTAGTATCTGACACAGACATATAGTAGATTTACCAAAATAGAAAACTCAACAAGATCATAGAATGATCGCAATAAACTGGACTTGTATCGCACTGATCATGATCATGAGTATGATATTTCTCCTTGTTATGCTTCTTCTTGTATCTGTGTCTTTAAAACTGCAAAACTAGCTCTATATATAGGCTTGCGCCTTTACATCAAAGGTCCACTTCTAACTAACCACTAATGACCTATTTCCACAAAACATGGTTAATTAACACATTAAATATAAAAAACAGTTATCTTTCTGCCCATCACGCTGATCTGGCCTTGCGCGATGTCGCGTGAGCTTGCGCAGTTGCTGTGACAATGCACAACTCACTTACCCAAAACCTCTACCAACAGGCCCCCAACACAATCTTGTGGCTCGTCCTCAAGCCACGTCAGCTTGACAAGGTATATGCCGAAGTCTTGTCCTTGAAATCTTCAAACTACTGCAAGATCTTGCAAACCTGGAGCTGGACTTTTTCGGCCACGGTTTGATAGTTGAGTAAAGTCTGCTACACATGGTGTGCTTCCCAAGCCTTGGTATCGACCATATTCTGACTTTCTTGCACCGCCTGCAGCGTTGTGACTGCTTTGACATCCAGTTTCCCACCAACTTCTTGAAACTCGTCCAACTAGGCATGATGCTTTTGTTGGAATTCTTAGTCACAAGCAACTCTCTACTGTAGGTCCTTCAACTCCCAGGTCCGCATGATCTGGACCATGAGCAGCATATTAATATGCCATAGTAATCTAGAGACTAAACACAAGTCTCATCAAAGATTAATAACAATAAGTCATGAAAATGGTGTAATAAGGCTACAAAATGAGTAGCCGCTCTGCATATTCACACAAAGAATGAGTAATACAATACATGATCATGTTGCGAGTATGAATGACAAAACAATTTGAATTCCAAAGGAGGTCATTCGAATTGAATGAGTGAGTCTAACTTAACTGAATGTAAGCCATAGTCAACACTCCAGTTAACCACTGATCAAAACCCTAATTTACTCAACTGAGCCCTAACTGAAGTCGAAGTTCAGTAAATGATTGAGTCTAACTAAAAGTAGGTCAAACACATGTCACAGCAAACCAACCAACAAGTGGTAGCTCTTCAATGACTCCAATGAACCCTGATGAGGTTAACTGAAGTGTAACCGTGGAGGTGCCTTTGTTGACTCCAGTTCATTAAATAATCAATAAATAATAAATTTAATGAAGGAGGGCACCTTCACTGCTCTGTTTAATTGATTGTAACCATTAGTTAGCAATATGGGGCATTAATGACACTCATATCACCCTTGGAGTGCTCCAGTTATCCTCCTCGAATGTAGGAGAAGGCTAAGTTAGCCTCCTTAACTGAAGGTAGGCATGGGTGTGATCTAGCTGATGTCATCTAGTGCTCCTCTAATGTCAATTAAGTTAATAGTGCTTAATATAGTGGTTTAACTAGGCCAAATTGACCAAAAATAGTGTGTATGGTGGTAAATGTCTCCAACACCCCCCCTTAAGCTATAATCAGGAGGAGTTAGAAAACATAAAATGCATAAAAATGCTAGGGCCCTTGCAAATAAGGCCATAGGTCACCGTGAGGTCACCCTGTACAATGCTGAAACTGAAACAATGCTAAAAAACAAACTAAGTGAGGAAAAGAGGGAAAACCCAGTGGGAACCCCCCCCCCCACCCTCAAGCTGAACATTGAAAGTAGTCTGATCACCCTGATGAAATCACCCCCAACAGTGAACAGAGGTAAGTGAACTTCTTTTATGAAAACCTCTTGGTGAAGATGTTTGCAATCTGCGCATCAGTCGGGCAGTATTGCAGAATGATGGTCCTGTCATGCACTAGCTCCTTGATATAGTGCATGTGGATCTCTACATGCTTGGTCCTCTACCTAGTAACTGGATCTGTGGATATCTTAATAACACTTCGATTGTCACAAAAGAGGACAGTGGACAAAGTACTACCAAGATCAAACTTTGAAAGAATGCCTTGCAACCAAACTGCTTGGATGCAAGCATTCACCGCTCCTCGATACTAGGCCTCTGCTGAAGATAATGTTATGGCAGCCTGATTTTTGCTAGACCAGCAAATGGGGCCACCACCAAAAATCAATACATATCTTGAAGTAGAATTTTGATCAATAGAATCACCCACCCAATTGGAATCTGTGTATCCAACCAGCTCTAGCTCGGAGTCTGCAGCATAGTGAATGCTGTAGGTCCTGGTTCCCTGAATATACTGGAGGATCCTCTTGGATTCCTTCCAATTAAGATCATTAGGATACTAAATGTATCTTGATATAGCATTCATGGAATAATATATATCAGGCCGAGAATGTGTCAAGTACAACAAGCTACCAATCAGCTGTCGATAGATAGTGTAGTCCATGGGAGGTGTGATTTTTCCTTCTTCAAGGCCAATCCCTGAAAGGAAAGGGAATGGTGTAGGCCTACATTCAGCCATGTTAAACTTGAATAATAGGTCTGATATGTATTTTAATTGAGTGACCATTATCCCATCATAATTTTTCTCAATTTTGAGCCCCAAAAATGGTTTTAGGAGCCCTAAATCACTCATTTCAAAGGCATTGTGGAGAGCAGTTTTGATGGCTGAAATGGAAGCAACTATGCTACCTGTGACTAGTAAGTCATCAACATATAAAACAATAATAATCAAATTACCATCATACTTCTGTAAATACACATTTGGATCTGATCTACATCTTTGGAAGTTTTGCGAGAGAAGGAAGGCATCCATCTTGGAATACCACTCTCTTGGGGTCTGTTTTAACCCGTATAGTGACTTATTTAGCTTGCAAACCAAAGATGGATAAGAGATGTAGCACTAAACATGATTCATGTATATCTCCTCATGAATAAATCCATGTAGAAATTCTGACTTAACATCCATATGATGCACTTCCCAGTGCTTAGATACCAAAATTGCCAAAGCTAGGCGGATGGAGTCCATTTTTGGAACCAGTGCAAAGGTCTCATGGTAGTCCACACCTTGGATATGAGAGAAAAATTTTGCCACCAAACTTGCCTTATATTTTTAGGTGCTTCCATAAGCAGAAACCTTGGTCCGAAACACCCACTTGCATTGAACCAATTTCCTTCCCAGAGGAAGAGAAACTAGCTCCCAAGTAGTGTTTTTCTAAAGAGAATTCATCTCTTCATCCATGGAAACTTGCCATCTCAGATACTTCCTAGCATGGTAGTTGGATTTTGGGTCTGAAATAATAATCAAATAACAAATTTTAGACAGAAAATTATCATGACAAGAGAGCGCAATACCTGCTCTTTGGAAATTAGACTGGGTTCTCCTTGGATCATCCAGATTTCCAATGTTATCTCCTACATAGGAGAGTGTCTGTCGGGCTCATGTGGGAAGATGATTTTGTACTTCAGGTTATGATTCAAAATATGATGTTTGCTACACATTGATATCATAAATGAAAGGATTCAAATCAGGGTCATCACCCCCAATTTCATCATCCAAATATTCAGTATAATAGGAAGGAAATTCAACAGTTTTCTCCTTCACTAGTTCCACCTCCAGAAGAGGCTCATCGAACTTGACACTTCTCTCAATGAGGATATATTTTGTTTTGATATCCAGTAGCTTGAAACCTTTTGATTCATCAGGATACTCAATAAACATATATTCTATGCTTTGCGGTTGCAAAGCCCTTCTTTTATCAAGTGGAATCCGGGCCCATGCAGTGGACCCAAAAACCCCCAGGTTCGACACATCCGGCTTGTGTCCGAAGTATGATTAGAAAGGGGTATTCCCTTTCATGGATGAGTGTGGAAACTTGTTATGAATGCATGTTGAAGCATGCATGGCTTCAGCCCACAAATTTGCAGCCAACTTTTTTGATTCCAACATACAGGTGGTCATCTCCTTGAGAGACCGATTCTTCCTTTCCGCTACTTTGTTTTGCTGGGGAGTGTAGGGAATTGAATGTTGGACCTGAATACCAATTTGGGAGAATATGTGTAGAAACCCATTACTGACATACTCCCTAACATGATCATATCTCAAGATATTGATCTTAAGCCCAGAGGCATTCTCGATCAAGGCCTTCAGTTTCGAAATTTTTTCACATACTTTAGACTTGTTTTTGAGAAAGAAGACCCATGTGTGCCTTGAAAAATCATCAATAAAATTCAAAATATACCTTGATCCATTCATGGATGTGACAGGAATCGGACCAATAATATCAGAATGTATCAGCCCCAATATGCATGTAGCTTGTTTTTCCTTCCCCTAATCGAACTTGTGCTCATGGTGTTTTCCAACCACACAGCCCTTGCAATTTCCAGTGGTTTCCTTGATGATCGGGAGGCCTTCAACCATGTATTTTTTCTATAATTGCTGCAAATATTTGAAATTTATATGGCCAAACCTTTCATTCCATAGCCTACTACATTTCCATGAGTTAGCAAAGCGGTGGGCTTTGCATCCGCCACAAAGTGGGAGAACTCATAGGATTTTGCATGATGGTTTGCAAGGCCTTTAGCAATGAGTTTCTTGGATGCAAGTTTCATTATATCAACATCATTAGGGCTGAAAGATACTCTCTTAGGCACTCCTGCATGTTTCATTTGATAGACACTAAGGAGATTTGATGCCAGAGACGGTACATAGTAAACATTTGAGAAATATCCATTCTCAAGATCAACCATACCTTGTCCTTCTGAAATGATGGTGGAGTCATCTCCCATGTGGATGGGAATGGATTTGCCGGTATCCAAGGATGGAAAGGAGTCTCTTTTATCCATCATGTGGTTCAAAGCTCTAGAATCAATCAAGAGTGCTTTGGAATTCGAAGTGCTTGCCATGCGGGCATGACCTTTTTCATGTTTTGGTTCCTGATCTTGGTGATCTCTCCTCCGAAAGATTTCTAGAATATTGATGTGATTTATCTCAAGGAGAGAGGTAGCTTCATCAAGATTCTTCTTCATGCAGGCATGTTTAGGGTGGAAGCCCTTCCCGCAGTATGAACACTTGAATTTTTCCTTTACATGATGCCCTTTCCCTTTGTTCTTCTTTGAGCCAGAAGACTCATCATGCTACTGGTTTTCAACTTTAGGCTTAGGAGCTTTGAATTTACTTTTTGGGTTCTTCTGCTGCTTTCCTTTACCCTTCAGATGTTTGGGCCCTGAGACATGGAGGGCTTGATCACGGGAGGATCTGATGATCCCCATCTAGACAATCTTATCATGTTCACTTGTTAGGGACTCAATGCAGGCATTGAGTGTAGGCATCTTCCATCCAGGGGTTGTGAGCTT
Organism: Pseudotsuga menziesii; assembly: GCA_001517045.1. Lineage (NCBI taxonomy): Eukaryota > Viridiplantae > Streptophyta > Pinopsida > Pinales > Pinaceae > Pseudotsuga > Pseudotsuga menziesii. Next base: position 9,721 of record LPNX011183364.1, read on the forward strand.
CCCCACACGGAATGTAGAGACAAAAACAAAATAATCAGCTCCAAGTTTGGAGAGTATGCGAGGATGAGCTGATCATCCTCTTTCTCCACTTTGCATTGTTTCAACAGTAAGACAATGTGCTTGAACTTTGTGAAAAAGTCATTCAAGGCATCGAAATTGGAGGGCTAGAGAGACATCAATTCGTTTTTGATCTGGTAAACTCTCAAATCATCCCGCTTTCCATATAGGGCTTCCAATTTGTCCCAAATTTCTTTTGGAGTCTTCAATCCTGAAAGATGGAAAAGAAGATCCGAGGAAACAGAGAGGCATAAGAATCTGAATGCTTCATCCTTCTTGTTCAAGAATCTAGATTTGTCTATTGTGGAACTAGGATATTCTTCAGTGTCCATGGTTACCCTATAGAGTCCTATGGAGTGAAGCTAGATCTCCATGTCTCCTTTCCATGAGTGGAAGTTGAACGGAGTCAAAAGATATACATAAGAAGCCATCTGAATCTGCTGGAGTGAATGCTTTCACCTGTCAAAAACCTTAAAATCACAACAAAAGGGGCAATTTAAGGTCAGATAGACTGCACATTTTAGGGTTTCATCACACCCAGCATAGTCAATCAAGCAAGCTTAATCAACAAGTTCTTTACTTGGGGTATTAAGTGGTAAGCCTTGGCTTCTGGTGTTGTGCTGGATTTTTGAGCTATTGCTCAATTGTCATGCAAGATCTGTCAAAACCCTTGTTTTTGAGAGATCTGAGCTTCGTCCCACCGTGAGCTCTAATACCATATTAATCTGCCACAGTAATCTAGGGACTAAACACAAGTCTCATCAAAGATCAATAACAATAAGTCATGAAAATGGTGTAATAGGGCTACAAAATGAGTAGCTTCTCTGTATATGCACACAAAGAATGAGTAATACAATACATGATAATGCTGCAAGCATGAATGAAAAATCAATTCAAATTCCCAAGAGGTTATTCGAATTGAATGAGTGAGTCTAGCTTAACTGAATGTAAGCCATAGTCAACACTCTAGTTAACCACTGATCAAAACCCTAATTGACTCAACTGAGCCCTAACTGAAGTTAGAGTGCAATAAATGACTGAGTATAACTGAAAGTAGACCAGACACATGTCACAGCAAACCAACCAACAAGTGGTAGTGTTTCAATGACTCTAATGAACCTCGATGAGGTTAACTGAAGTGTAACACAACATCAGAAGTGGTTGGAGGTGCCTCTGTTGACTCCAGTTCATTAAATAATGAATAAATAATTAATTTAATGAAGGAGGGTGCCTTCACTACTCTGTTTAACTGATTCTAACCATTAGTTAGAAATATAGGGCATTAATGACACTCAGATCACCCCCAGAGTGCTCCAATTAGCCTCCCTGAATGTAGGAGAAGGCTAAGTTAGCCTCCTTGACTGAAGGTAGGCGTGGGTGTGATCTAGCTAATGTCATCTAGTGCTCCTATGATGTCAATTAAGTCAATAATACTTAGGATAGTGGTTTAACTAGGCCAAATTGACCAAAAAGAGTGTGTATGGTGGTAAATGTCTCCAACACGGCAGTGCTCGCAGTGATGTCTTCAATGTCGTCAACTATCCTTTAGCTTCTTGCACCTACATGGTCAACTGGTCGAGCTATTTTTCTTGGTTATGCTTTTCTAGAACTATATCATCACCTCCATGATTTCCTTTGCTTCTTGCTCCATGGTTTCAAATTGGCATTAGAGAAAAATTCAACTCAAAATGGGCCTCCTAAAATGAACTAATAAAATAATAGTTAAAATAATAAAATAATATTTATTAATTTTGGAGGAAGAAAAGAAAAAAACTACTTTTTGTTTGTATTTTTGACATATCTCCCTGTGTTTTTACTCAAATTTCAATCGGGAGAGCTCAATGGATGTGGAATTAAATTCCGCATCCAACGAGTACCCACTCGACATACTTTTGACGGACCCCGCTACCCCAAAAACAAGAAATACCTGAAAAAACGAAATGATAAGTATTTCTTGTCTTTGGGGTAGTGGGGTCCGTCAAAAGTATTCCAAGTGGGTACTCGTTGGATGCGGAATTTAATTCCGCATCCATTGAGCTCTCCCGATTGAAATTTGAGTAAAAACACAGGGAGATATGTCAAAAATACAAACAAAAAAAGTAGTTTTTTTTATGATACCTATCCCCAAATTTATATTAAAAAAGTGTTTAAGACCTATACGGTATTTCAAATTTAAAGCAATTTCATTGGCTAACACATGATGACATGGAATTTGAATAAAAGTTAAAAGGCCCATTTTGAGTTGAAATTTCCTCTAATGGCCGCTATCTCCTCAATAGTAGCCTTCCATTCGACAACCTGGTCCGAAGGCATGTCTGGATGGACTAGGCCATTAAGAAGAAGGTTGGTGTCTTCGATTTGGGTAATAAATTCCCCAATTTGCTTGGCCTTAGCTACTGCAGTAAGCTCACTTGTGTTCTCAAAAATATGTTGACAAGCCTCATCAACAACTTGCTCGACCTCGCCAACACTTTCGCACAGCTGCGCCTTCTCAATGATGAGGCGGTCTTATGCCTTCTTAAGCTGAGTGATTTCCTTAGGAGCCTTGCATTGTAGCTCACCCTATGCTTCCTTCAATGCCTCAATATCCCGTACCTTCTCTTTCGCTAGATGTACCCTAACTTGATGGAACTCCTCAGTTGCGCTCTGCGATTGCACATATCCATTAGTAAGCTCCTTTATGCCGATCTGCCAATTCCTAGGAGAAAACATGCTACAGCTCCATAAGTTCTTGAGTGGGTAACTTGTTAATAACCAAGGAAATGCTCTGGATTGGCCACAGTAATAGGTTCACTTCTTCACTACCCGCGTCGATCGCAGTTGGGGGAACTTGAATGTTCCTAGCCCGTGGCTTGGTGCTGATTGACGGGAGTTCCTCCATCACTTGTCTCTCAGGTGTCTTGCCAGAAACAACATCATAAATAGAATTCAACCTATCTCTTACCGCAACAAACTCTTCATGGTTGGACTCTCAGATTGCTTGTGTTGCAGCCTCAGAGGAGTCAGTGACCACTTTGATGAGCCGCTGCAGTTGGTCCTATAGGCCTGATCGGGTACTGCTGCCCATGTCGTATTCTTGGCACCATTTGGTTCGATTTTCCTCCTGCATGTGCTATGCTTAGGCCTCAAGGTCGGTCGATGACTCATTTTTAGAGTCGTGAACACTCAAGTCCTTCTAGACAGGATTGTCCGGGGCATCAGGTGGCGGCTCCTTAGAGAGTTCCCACTGACTCACAGGGTTACGCCATTCAGCTGACCACTCCTGAACGATAGAATCCAATTCCTCATCAATAACTTTGTAGGGTAGAGGTAGCCACTACTTGACGGGGTCCCACCATGCCTAGATATAAATGGAGTGAGGCCCGATTATGAATTGAATGAGCCGCTAATACTTGGCCACCGCATACTGGGATAATAGGGGAAATTTGACAGCTTTGGCTTATAGTGCTTCCCAATAGACCCAAAAGTGGATTGCATAGTCCACCTATTGACTGGGCTCCTCTACCCACCACAAATTATGATATTGTGTGCCGTGGCACACCTTCACTGCATCAACTGCCATCGGCTGATAGTCTTTAGGTTCCATCCATGCGACAAGCACAATGAGAATTAATAGCCAACTATAGGAAAATGGCTACCCAGCTTGAGCAGTGAGAGAATTGTCGAGCAACTGTTTGAGCAGAAACAAGGACCAGTTCATTTGCATGCCCTCTGCACATTTTTGTGCACATGCGACCACGCCTGAGTTGCACTGGATCGGTCGATTCCCCTGAACAATATTGCTCGCCAAAATATGCACCCTGATATGCAATGATTTTAAATTAATGCTATCAATACGATAGGTGCGACCATCATGCTGTAAGCCAAAGTGCTCCTTCAGCTGCTTAGCAAGCTTCTTGTCAGTATCCCACTCGTGGATATATTGCGTCGAATCTTCCCCAAACTTTGGTAATCCCATAATGCTCGCAATTAAGTCAACTGTCATAGGAATGGGCTCATTCAACTAGATCATCCCACCATGAAAGCAGGCCAAAATTTGTTTAACACATGCATGGGCTTTGTTCAGTCACCCAAAGTGAGGCATATTGATGAGCCCCAACAATCCAGAGTTATTCAACCCGCTCGCCCATGGTTGAGGAATCCTCTGAATCGGTGCACTAGGCGCCATTAGAAATGATTCATAAGGCTCATCCTAGACATATTTAAGCAACAACAAATCATAGTATTCAAAATTCAGCTTGATCAATGTAGGGATAATATGTAATGAGCAAGTCATCCCTTCTGGAAGCGATGACAATTTGGGTGGATACTTCTGATTCTTCGTGGGCTGCCTCGACTTCACTGCCAGATGCGTTGGAGCGACATATCCTAGGATATCATTAAAAGAGACTCCCCTGGGAATCATTAACTCTATAGCTCCCAAGATCGACGGCTCGGTCTGTGTAGTCCCCTCTCCTTGCACTCTAGCCGAAATGCGGGTGTGCCTCTTCTACGGTGGCGTGGAACTGGGCTTCAAAGCTTGTCTCTTTATCTTGGGGATGAATGAAGAGCCTATCACCATGCTCATAAATTCTTCCTTGACAGCTGTGTGCCGAATGGGGGATTTCCTCGCATAAGGAAATCTCAATTTCTTCGGGGTCGCTTAGCATGCCACACTCCCCAAACCTTACGACGCATCCGATGACTCTACACCTCTACTTTGCAACTCACACTCAATACTCTTCTCAACTCAACACTATGATCACTTGACTAAATTGATATGAACAATGCCTTCCTCCCACGTCCCACGTGCTTTTTATAGCCACTTCCTAATTCAAACTCATCATTTCCAAATCCACCATATCCATCACGACCAAATCCAGCAGTAATGACACCAAATCCGCCGACAATCTTATCCTTCTAACACTCAGTTCAGCCATTAATACGTGTCACTTCAATAAGCACTGCTAGCTAACTATTTTAACTACCTACATTTATTGCTGATTTGACCAACCCACAGCCCTGTGGCTGTCGCAGGTGGTCTCCCTTCCGTTGTTACCAAATCTATCCTTGCACGACCTCTTCCTCTAGGCTTGCCTTGCTGCTATCTAACAAAATATTCTATTTTTTTTCTTTTTCACGGTGCCTCAAGCGGTGCATAGTCCTGAACCCATCCTATAGGGATTTAAGGGACTCCCATTGATTAGCGTCAGCAACACCACACCATCTAATTGCTGTAACTGAACCACACCTACAGAAGTAATGGAATGAACAAGATATGGGCCCAAGCAGTGCATCTGTAACTTACCTGGATGCTTCATGAACTTGCTGTCATATAATAGCACCAAATCTCCTTCCACAACCTATTTATGCTTAATATGATGATCGTGCCATGCCTTCTGTCGATCCTTCGTAACATGCTGGTGGAATCTGACAATAAAATGGTCCTCCTCAAGCTGGATCAACTACGCAATACGCTCTTCTAATGCTTCTGCATCATCCATGCCAGTCGCCGCATCGATGCACAAACTAGGAACAATGTATTCCATGGGCATGACTACCTCTTGCCCATATACTAGCTTAAACAGTGTCTGTCCTGTCAACTGTTTACAAGTGGCACGATAGGCCCATAACACCGCAGGAATTTTGAAGTCCCAATCATCGCGATTAGCATTACATACCTTTGTCAACGATGTTTCCAAAATTTTGTTGAATGCTTCAATAGTCCCATTCACATGTAGATGGTATGGTGTGCTTTTCTTATGTTGCACCTGCAACTCCTCCATTAGTGCTCTCACAGTATGGTTGATAAAATGACTTCCCAGGTCATTCATCAATATCCTGGGACACCCAAATCGTGTCATGATATTTTCAAATATGAACTTCGATGCTGTCGCATTGGTACAATTCACAACTGGTGTGGTCTCGGTCCACCTGGTCATATAGTCAATTATGGTAATGATGTATCGGGCACCAGTCCTTTTCCCCGGTGGATTAATGGGACCCACAAAATCCACGGCCCATTTACCAAAACATTGTAGAGTTACCTGCGGCACAAGCGGAATGTCATTCTGCTGCGATGGTTTACCGATGCGTTGGAAGTCGTCACATCTCCGTGCATATTCTGCGACATCATTATGCAACATAGGCCACAATAGCCCAGTGCGCAACAAATTTCACGCAGTAGCCCTTCCTCCATAGTGACCTCCCGTGATTCCTGCATGTGCTTCTTCTAGAATGGGTCCTTGCTCATATGGTAGGAGACACCATCACAAGAATTCATCTGGTCCAAGCTTGTATAACTGTCCAGCAATCAGATGGAAATATGAATCCTTTACTACCAACTGCTTCTTTTGACTGGTTGACAAGTTCGCAGGGGTAACATCAATGACCAAGAACTCAATGATTGGGGCATAATGATCATATGCGATGTAGACACGGAACAGTTGCGCATTTAGAAATCCATCATCAATATTGGTTGGTTCTTCTACGGTCTCAATGCGAGACAAGTGATCAGGACTAGTATTCAACCATCCTGGTTTCACGACTATTTCAAATTCAAATTCCTAAAAAAGTAGCAGCCATCAAAAAATCCCCCCCCCCCCCGCCAACATAGGCTTATTGACCAAATATTACAAGGCGGAATGATTGGTGAACATATTGAAGTGACTGCCTAACAAATAGTGCCTGAATGTTTGTAAGGCATAAACCATCGCCAAGCCTTCTCTTTCAATTGTTGTGTAATTTCATTCAGCAAATGACAACTTCTTACTGGCATATGCAATCGGGTGATCCAGGTCTCCCTCACCTGGTTGCGCAAGCACAACCCCCAGTGCAATAGAAGAGGCATCAACATGCACATGGAACTCCTTGTTCCAATCAGGGAATACCGGTATGGGTGTGGAGGCCATCTTGGCCTTCAGTGTGTCAAAAATTCCTTGACATTCCTGAATCCACTCAATTGCAACATCCTTCTTTAATAGCTTCTCCATAGGGGTAGTAACTGCAGCGTATCCTTTGATGAACTTGCGATAGTACCCCATGTGCCCTAGCGTTTCCCGAAGCATCTTCACATTCATGGGTGGCGACAAACTAATAATTAGCATGATCTTCACTGGATCAACCAATAGACCTTCCTTACATAATATGTGTCCGAGTAGCATTCCAAACGACACACAAAAAATGCACTTTTCAGAATTTAATGCAATTTGATGCCGTCGACACCTTTCGAGCATCAATCGCAAGTTGTCGAGATGGTCCCTAATTAGCCCACAGACTGTCCAATCATCCATATGTACTTGTAGGAACTTTTGAATAAATTCTTTAAACACAGCGACAACTACCCGAGAAAATATTGCTGGCGCATTCTTCAGCCCAAAGGGCATGATTGTATATTGAAAACATCCCCATTCAGTGACAAACGTGGTCTTACGGTGATCCTCCTTTGCAATCCGGATCTGTTCGTACCTCAAAAATCCATCTATGAAGGAATACATATCCTGACCACTTACTCCTTCAAGGACTTCATCTATAAATGGAGTCGGGAACGGATCATGCATGCAGGCATCATTTAACTTTATTAGGTCGACGCAAATGCGGACTTCACTAGTCTTTTTATCCCGAACCACCATAGGGAATATCCACTCTGATTCTTGTGATAAATTCAAATCAGCAAGTGAGTAATTCAAAACAAAGGAGAATATAGGAGCATTAGTGAGGTTCACAAATCAAATTTGGGTGCAAGATTCAACAAAAACCATCAAATTACAGATAAATTACACATAATGATAGCTGGAAAACAAGATAATTTTGGACTGTCTAACTATGAAATTGTTGTTAACAGGTTTATAAATACATCATAAGAGTTTCAAGTGGATTTGGAAGCCAATTGTGAGCAAATAACCGAAAATTGCCAAATTTGCATCAAACCCCCTTAGGTGGGCCAATATCGTCCCAAATATCTCAAAATGGCCACGAATTGCTGAAGTGGCATGGATGATGTGTTTTGGGTCAGTGATTACACCTTGGACAGCATGGGTGTGGATGGTTTAGAGTCTCAAATGCAACATTAATTGCACCAAATCAAGCAAATTTGGGCAAAATCCCACTCTAGCGCTCCAAGTCAACTTCCCTGTCCACATTCAATGAATGGGGATGAACCAGCAATGATTTCTGTGCATATGTGGCTGTTTGACTAGGCTGGAGTACCCATGTGGGTCATAGAACCTCAAATTGACATGGCATATGTCCACATAAGCACCCCTAGTCCACCTCATAGTGTATTAAAGCTTAGAAAGCAATAAAGTTGACTAATTAGTGTAACTAAGGTACTAATGATGGATTACTATTCTAACACCCTCACTTAATCCAACAACTAATATGTTCATAAAATGATGAAGGTATTGGAAACAATGGCTCAAGTCACCTCAAGTACATAATCAGAAATTACAATTTTTATTTGTCCATGTGAACCGAGGAAAGAAGGAAAAACTCATGGGAAAAACCTTCCCTCAAGAATGGACATGGGTCTGGACCTGCAATAATATAACAGTAAATTACCATCCCTCACTCACCCCAAGCAAATATCTTAGGTAAGGGAAGGTCTTCTTAGTGAAATCCTTGGTAAAAATGTCAGCAGTTTGCTCGGTAGATGAGAAATACTACAGTGAGATCACGCTGTCATGCACTAAGCCCTGAATGTAATGCATGTGTATCTCTATGTGATTTTTCCTCTACCTCTGTACTGGATCAGTAGATATCTTGATGGCACTCTGATTATCCACCCAAATTTTGGTTGGAGAATCAATTGTGACACCAAACTCCCGAAGAATTCCCTGTAACCAAACACGTTGTGTTGTAGCATTGACTGCTGCCCTGTATTCGGCCTCTGCTGATGAAAGTGAGATGGTGTGTTGTTTCTTACTTGACCAGAAAATGGGACCTTTATCAAACATGAATACAAAACCTGATGTTTACTTTCTGTCAATTGGATCACCGGCCTAATCTAAATCAGAAAATCTAACTAGTTGAAATGAGGAACTAGGTGTGTAGTGCACCCCGAATTTCTTAGTTCCTTGGACATACTAAAGAATTATTTTTGCAGCCCTCCAATGGATGTCATTTGTCTGGTGCATATGTCTTGTTACAATACTCACATCATAAGACAAATCAGGTCTTGTATGAGTGAGGTAGAGCAAGCTGCCCACTAGTTGCCTGTAGAGTGTGATATCCACCATTGGGGAATTGACAAATTCATACATTTTAATACCAGAAAGAAAGGGAGACTTGGATGCCTTACACTTAGCCATATTAAACTTCTTCATCAGGTCTGAAGCATATTGTGTCTGACTCAGCATGATTCCCTTGCCATTTTGCTCAATTTCTAAGCCCAAAAATTGCCTTAGCAATCCTAGGTCTGTCATAGCAAATTCACTATGCAAAGAGTTCTTAATTTGGCCAATTGAATTGGTGCAACTACCTGTCAGAAGAAGATCATCAAAATAAATAAAAATGACTTGCAAATTAAAATAATTTTTCTGAAAATACACATTAGGGTCTGATTTGCATCTTGTGAAGCCAATTGAAAGCAAGAAAGCATCCATTTTTGCATACCAAGCCCTGGGGGCTTGCTTGAGTCCATACAGTTATTTTTTCAGCCTACATACCAATGAAGGATTCTCTTGGAAACCTTTAGGCTGATGCATATATATATCCTCCTGTTTCTCACCATGCAAGAATGCACTCTTTACATCCATGTGGTGAAATTCCCAACACTTACTAGCTGCTAGTGCAAGAACTAGTCTAATTGAGTCCATCTTTGCAACCGGTGCAAAGGTATCTGTGTAATCAACTCCATGGACTTGAGAATAGCCATTAGCCACTAATATAGCCTTATGTTTTATATCAGAACCATTAAAATCAATTTTGGTACGAAAGACCCATTTACATTAAACAACTTTCCTCTTGGGAGGAAGGGGAGCCAATTCCCATGTATTGTTCTCTTGGAGGGATTGAAGCTCATATTCAATTGATAAATTCCATATTGGGTCTATACAACCTTTCTGATATGTCTGAGGATCATAAATGATCAGCATGTAACAGTGCTTAGCAAGAGCACTATCACTTGCAAAAGAATCCTTACTAGTTTGTGATCTAGTTTTCCTAGGCTCTTGGGGATCACCTGCCAATTCCCCAGCTGCTTGCACAATGTTTTGAGCCCATTTGGGCCTAGATGGTGAGTCATATACAAAAATATCATCTTCAACAACATTTATATCAGAATTATCAGAAAAAACAGAGCATGTTTCATCACTTACATCTTCGAATGGTTGAGGAGAGGAGAAATCCCCCGATGCAATTTCAAAATCACGAATTGGCACTTCTTTCAACAAAGGTTTTTCCAGTGGATGTGTCAAAGAGCTTATACCCTTTGGTGTCCTCACCATATCCAACCATTAAACACTCCTTGATTTATGGTTCCAAGGATTTCCTTTTCTCTGAAGGGATTCTTTCCCATGCTTTTGTCCCAAATATCCTGAAATTTGAGACATCTGGTTTTTCACCAAACCATGCCTTGTAGGGTGTCATTTCTTTCACTTATTTGTGGAAGGATCTATTTTGAATGTGATAAGAATAGCTGATGGCTTCATCCCATATCTTGGGATTAATCTCCCTCACTTCTATCATGCAAGTTTCCATCTCTTTGAGAGATCTATTCTTCCTCTCTGTCACACCATTTTGCTATGGCATGTAGGGAGTTGAGTGTTGCATTTGGATGCCACACTCCTCACAAAGTTTCTGTAGATTCTTATTCACATATTCCTTTCCATTCTAAATCCTAAGAAAATCTTCTTTCCACTCTGATTCTCTACTAATGCTTTCCAAACCTTGAGTTGCTCAAACACCTCAGATTTCAATTTCAGAAAATACACCCAACAAAATTGAGAGTAGTCATCAATGAATGTAAGCACATACCTAGATCCACCATATGAAGGAGTGGGTAGTGGACCAATCAAATAATAATGCACCAAACCAAGTGGTTGTGTTTCTCTCCTTTCCTTCCCCTTCTCGTATCTCTACTCAAGATGCTTCCCAATCACACATCCAATACATGCTCCAGTAGATGGCTGAATTTGTGGAAGACCTTCCACCATTCCTTCTTTGTGCAATGTTTGGAGATATCTGTAATTCATGTGGACAAACCTCTCATGCCATAGTTTGGAAACCTCATTGGCATGTGAGTGAGGTGCTTGATCATTGGAAGTAGGGAGGAAATTAGAGAATTTGTACATTCTCTCATGATGATCAGCATACCCAACTACAACAACTTGGTCTATTGAGAGTTCAAAAATCTCTATAGAGTCAGGAGTAAATATTACTCTCTTTGGCTCTCCTATATGGGTCATCTGGTAGACTGACAACAAATTTGCTGCAAGGTCTGGTACATACAATACATCATTGAAGAACCCATGGTCTAAATCAATTCTCTCAATCCCTCTGGTTTGGAGTTCAGAATCATATCCCATTCAAACTGCTAGGCCAACATTTGAAATCATGGAGGAGAAGAATTCTCTCCTAGATACCATATTCCTAAAAGCATCTGAATTAATTATAAAGGATGAGGAAATAGAAGTACCTTCCACCAATGCATGACATTTCTCCTTGCCTTCACTTGAATTGGAGTTTCCATCTTTCTTCCTTGTACTATCAGGGACTGGAATGTTGTTCTTCTCTAGTAGCTGCGTCATGGTGTCTATGATTTTTTTCATGCATGAGCTCTATGGATGCCATCCCTTGTGGAAATAAGTGCATTTGGTCTTCTCTTTTCATTTCTTCTCCTTTTTTTGGGTGGATTCTTCGCTCACTCACTGGATTTGGGTTTTTCTGATTTCTTCTTGTTTGACAACTTCAAATTCTTGGACTTGGGCTTGCCCTTTGCTGAATTCGAAACCCCCACTGCTAGTGCTTGATCTTTGGTCTTGATGGAACCAATTTGGACCAATTGTTCCTACTCTTGAGTGAGTGACTCCATGAAATTTTCCAGACTTGGCATTTTCTAGTTTCGAAGGGTAAGTTTGCCTGAGTGAAATGTGCTCACAAAGACTGAGAACTTTGGCCCTAACTTCGAAAGTATAGACAAGATTAGTTGATCTTCCTTCTTATTAATCCAACATTGTTTTAACTGCAATACAAGTGATTTGAACTTGGTGAAGAAGTTCTGGAATGTATCATAGTGCGTTGGGCTCAAGCTTATCAGCTCATTCTCAAGCTGGTGACCACAAAGCTCATTTGTTTTTCCAAATAGAGACTCAAGCTTCTCCCAAACCTCCTTTGGTGATGTCAATTTGTCAAGGTGGAACAACAACTCTCTTGAGATGCTTAGACACAACAAACCATATGCTTCATCCAATTTGTTAAAATACTTGGCTTTTTCTGTAGTAGAATTTGGTTCCCATTCAGTGCCCATGGTAACTTTGAAAATCCCCTTGGCTCTCAATTGAATCACCATATCTACCTTCCATTCAAAGAAGTTGAAAGGTGTTAGCATGATACGGGTAGCCGCCATTACTACCTGCACTGATGGTGGTGAAATTGCTAACTAGTTTACACACAACAATTCAATTTTATCTGGAATTCACTAACAAAGCAGCTCAAATCCACTAAGAATTTGGTCTGCAACTCAAAAATATCCAACCGGCTCTGATACCATGTGATAAATTTGAACCAGAAAGTGAGTAATTCAAACCACAAGAGAATATAGGAGCATTAGTGAGGTTCACATATCAAATTTGAACCAGAAAGTGAGTAATTCAAACCACAAGAGAATATAGGAGCATTAGTGAGGTTCACATATCAAATTTGGGTGCAAGATTCAACAAAACCATCAAATTACAGATAAATTACACACAATGATAGATGGAAACAAGATAATTTTGGACTGTGTAACTATAAAATTGTTATTAACAGGTTTATAAATACATAATAAGAGTTTTGAATGGATTTGGAATCCAATTATGAGCAAATAACCCAAAATTGCCAAATTGGCATCAAACCCCCCTTGGTGGGCCAATCTCATCCCAAATCTCTCCAAATGGCCACAAATTGCTGAAGTGGCATGGCTAATGTGTTGTGGGTCAATGATTACACCTTGGACAACATGGGTGTGGAAAATGGGATGGTTTAAAGTCTCAATGCAACATTAATTGCACCAAATCAAGCCAAATTTGGGCAAATTCCATCTAGCACTCCAAGTCAACTTGCCTGTCCACATTCAATGAATGAGAGCACACCAGCAATGATGGCTGTGCATATGTGGCTGGTACACCTTGTTATAACTAGATGTTGTTTTTAGGTTATTTGTCTTATTTTTTCAAGCATTGGTTTACTATGATTTTACATTTTAAGTTGGTTTTGAGAATTTTTGGAAATCAATACTTTTTGTTTGATTTAATGCTTTTAATGGCTAGATTTATTTTATTTTTATGGGTTTTAAGGTTGTTCTTTGGGATTATTAGTTAATATATATATCTTTAAACTTTTAAAAAATTATAATAAAGTTTATTCCAAGTTTTTATTTATAATATAACCCTCATTTTTGAGTCCTTCGTCAAATATCTTCGTGAAGAGATTCCTGTAGCAGCTCTGTTTTTACTGTTTTTTTCATTGTCATTGGGAGCATATTATGAGGTGATGGAAACTAATTATGGAAAACCAAAAGAGGTTTTTTTCCATAATAGGCACATTGCAAAACACCTCTCTTCGTTTTTCAACAAATTTTATCATTTGAGATATTCAAATTCATCTTTGTGGCCTATTTTTCAGGTTTTGAAAAATTTAATAATTTACTATTTTAGTCACAAAGTTCCAGCATAGATTCCAATCAATTTAAGGAGAATTTTTAAAAACCAAGAGAATTTTTTGTTCTTCATGGACTCATTTAAAAACACCTCTCTCAATTTTTGCACAGGTGTCATGGAGCGAGATATATGGAGGCGTCTTTGAGACCCAAATTTTCAGAAATTCGCCAAATTTCCCCAAATCCGATTTGCTATTTTTGGGTTAATTGTCTTTAAATATTTTGAGTTAGCATGTAACTAATTGATGTAACTATTTCAAATTTTGACCTAGAAGGTAGTTATGGAACTAATTTACCTTTGTGATGATAAAAGGAAGACAAACATATAGTTTGGGGGTTGGAATTTTCACTAAAGGAGAGGCTTTTGGAGCTTTGATATCTCAAGATAGAACTTATAAATCTTATGTAAGTGGATGACTGTTTTTGATTATATATAAACTGATAAGCATTCTTACCTATCATGCTGCTTCATTTCAGATCTGGTTGATTTCTCAGTCTACAATTTCATTTCTTGTTTAAAGGTTTTATTCATGTAAATGCTTGTAGCTTGTGGATGGAATTAGTATTTCATGTGTAATGTTTATGGCTTATTGGAATGTGTTTAATCCTCAGTTTATCTAACTTGTGCATGATTCATTTTTGCATTAGCTTGCAAATGTTTATTACCTCCTTGCCAATGAAGTTTTAAACAAAAACTATAAACCAAAACCCCAAAAACCAATTTTATTCTATTTCTGTTTGAGATTGTGTTAGCTTGTTCCCGTGGAAGTCTAGGAACAATTTCTAGCAAAAACATCTTTGGCGCCATTGCCGGGGACAAAGCTGAAGTATATATTCCCTAGGATATCATTATTCATCTGATTTTGAGAGGTGAACAATTTCAGAAAATCTTTTAGACTACAATTTTTCACCAGCGACTCCACGGAAGAAAGATTTGTTGGTCACTCCACCGATTCAAGATGTCTGCAATGAGCATGGAAGCTATTGTGGCTGCGAGGTATGCTTTCTGTGATTTCTCAAATATTGCTGGTTTTCCACATCCAATGCTTTCTATAACTGAGTGGGGTGACTATCTTCCTAGATTAAGAGGAAACAAGTATGAGCACCATAGTGAGCACTTATTAAATTTTCATCAATGCATGCTTGAACATGATTTTATTCACGAGGATGTCTAAATCAAGATGTTTGGATTTTATTTAGAAGAACATGATTGTGAATGGTGTCAATGTCTTCCTGCTGCCAACATTCATTCTTTGAAGGAGTTTCATACTATTTTTCATCATCATTATCAAAGATTTTATCCGACAGATCTTCTATTTGAAAACTGTTGTGAGGAGTATGAATTGCATGATGAGATTGAAGATACAGATAGAGAAGAATTGGTCTCTCACAATCTTCATCAGTTCTCTAATGATCTTCAAGATGATAGGTTTTCCCATAAATATGAACTAGAAGTGAATAATGAAGAAGCTGAAGGTTCTTTTATTATCATTAATTCTAACTATTATAAACCTGAAGATTTGGTTTCTTTAGATACAAAACACAATGATCAAATGTCTTTTGGTCAAATGCCAATGGAAATCAGTAAGGGAAATCCCTAGCTTTCATATTTGTAGACAAAAGGAAATTCTGCCATGCTAATGTTTTTTCAAATCAGCCTTTTTATGATGAATATGATGAAGACATTAAAGTTTTAGATCGAAAGTTTCATGATCAGCATAAACCGATTGTAGGTGAATTATATTCCAATCTTTTTATTGAACAAGAAAAAGTTTTGAATTGCTTTGACTCTCAAATTGACAGCAACTAGACTGTAGATACTTTGAATATAATATTAGATGTGTCTAATAGCCATGGCCATGATAACTTTGCTGCTCAAAACCATTATGAAAATATTGTCAATTTTTTTATGGATATAAAGAAATACTACAGACATTCTTTCAGTCCTCATTAGTTGAGCAGCACTCTTTAGAAATCAGTCAGCTTGAGTTAGTAGAAGATATAAAACAGGATAACCTCAACAGAGTTGAATATTTATATATTGTTCTCTTATTGCATTATCTCATGGAGTATTGAGAATTGAGGACACCCATTTGCAGTCCATTCTTTTTGAACAACATGAAGGAATAATTTTGCATGAGTTTCATGATCCCATGGCTTCTTGGATAGAGTTGTATTTTTTAAAGGTTTCTAATGCTCCAGCTTTTGGAATACTTCCTATTTCCAGTCATAATTATCAGCTTCCTACAGACTCTTTATTGCATTGATCACATCTTTTGTGGGTCTTATCAAACAATAGCATGCATGGAATATGATTCTTAGTCAAATGGTTTCTTGGCTTCACTGGAAGTATGATTACACTTGATTGGGTTGTTTCCTGCGATTAGAAGTAGGAGTAAATAGAAGAATAATCCTGCTATATGAGCATGTAGATTCTTTTCAGTATGCTGGTTTGTAGCAGTATTTTTTTAGTTTTATAGGTATGTGTTCAGAGTTTGAGAAAGTTGCATAGATTTGGTAAATGACTCCATCACCCAATGAATAAGGCACAAGGTCTACAGGTTCTTGAAACATCACAAGGAGGCTTTCATCCTGCATCAGGAGCCAGATGTTATAACTAGATGTTGTTCTTAGGTTATTTATCTTATTTTTTCAAGCATTGGTTTACTATGATTTTACATTTTAAGTTGGTTTTGAGAATTTTTGGCAATCGGTACTTTTTGCTTGATTTAATGTTTTTAATGATTAGATTTATTTTATTTTTATGGGTTTTAAGGTTGATCTTTGGGCTTATTATTTAATATATATATCTTTAAGATTTCAAAAAATTATAATAAAGTTTATTCCAAGTTTTTGTTTATAATCTAACCCTCATTTTATAATCTAAGCCATTGTGGCTGTGAGGTATGCTTTCTGTGATTTCTCAAATATTGCTGGTTTTCCACATCTAGTGCCTTCTATAACTGAGTGGGGTGATTGTATTCCTAGATTCAGAGGAAACAAGTATGAGCATCCTCATGAGCACTTTTTAAATTTTCATAAATGCATGCTTGAACATGATTTTGTTCACGAGCATGTCTTAATCAAGATGTTCAGATTTTATTTAGAAGAACATGCTCGTGAATGGTGTCAATCTCTTCCAGCTGCTAGAATTCATTCTTTGAAGGAGTTTCATATTGTTTTACATCTTCATTATCAAATATTTTATCTGATAGATCTTCTATTTGAAAATTGTTGTGAGAAATATGAATTGCATGATGAGATTGAAGATATAGATAGAGAAGATTTGGTCCCTCACAATATTCATCAATTTTCTAATGATCTTCAAGATGATAGGTTTTCCCATAAATATGAACTAGAAGTGAATAATGAAGAAGATGAAGGTTCTTTTATTATCATTAATTTTGATTATTATAAACCTGAAAATTTGGTTTCTTTAGATACAAAAAACAATGACCAGTTGTATTTTGGTCAAATGCCAATGGAAATCAGTAAGGGCAATCCCTAGCTTTCAGATTTGTAGACAAAAGGAAATTACGCCAACCATGAAGAACTAGATTTGTAGAGATCATGTATTTCTAAGGAGGAACAACAAGAGAAGTTTCTTTCTCTAAATGTACCCTTTACTTCAAATCTAGATAAAAAAGATGATAATGATGTGGAAGATCATGCTAATGTTTTTTCAAATCAGCCTTTTTATGATGAATATGATGAAGACATTGAAGTTTTAGATCGGAAGTTTCATGATCAGCAGAAACTGATTGTAGGTGAATTATATTCCAATCTTTTTGTTGAACAATAAAAAGTTTTGAATTGCTTTGACTCTCAAATTGACAGCAACCAGACTGTAGATAATTTGAATATAATATTAAATGTGTCTAATAGCCATGGCCGTGATAACTTTGCTGCTCAAAACCATTATGAAAATATGTCATTTTTTTATGGATATAAAGAAATACTACAACCATTCTTTCAGTCCTCATTAGTTGAGCAACACTCTTCAGAAATTAGTCAGCTTGAGTTAGTGGAAGATATAAATAGGATAACCTCAACAGAGATGAATATTTTATATATGGTTCTCTTATTGCATTATCTTGTGGAGTATTGAAAATTGAGGACACCCATTTGCAGTCCATTCTTTTTGAACAACATGAAGGAATAATTTTCCATGAGTTCCATGATCTCATGGATTCTTGGATGGAGTTGTATTTTTCAAAGGTTTCTAATGCTCCAGATTTTGGAATACTTCCTTTTTCCAGTCATAAGTATTAGCTGCCTACTGACTCTTTATTGCATTTATCACATCTTTTGTGGGTCTTCTCAAACAATAGCATGCATGGAATTATGATTCTTAGTCAAATGGTTTCTTGGCTTCATTGGAAGTATGATTACACTTGATTGGGTTGTTTCCTCTTATTAGAATTAGGAGTAAATAGCAGAATAAGCTCGCTATACGAGCATGTAGATTCTTTTCGGTATGCTGGTTTGTAGCAATATTTTGTCATTTCATAGGTATGTGTTCAGAGTTTGAGAAAGTTGCAGATATTTGGCATCCTTCCTGAGGGTCCATGGGAGCGATGACCCTGACATCCTGGTTCGCAAATTTCATAACCCATTTTTTGAAATTGATAACCGCCATGCTATCATTAGCCCACATAGTCCCTAGAAATGTGAGATAGGAACCTCCATCTTCAACCACTTCTATCACATCAAAATCAACATGCGTTTTCATACTTTCAGTATCAACGACTAGGTTTGAGATGTGACCAATGGGCTGAACCTTTGCCTAATTTGCTAGTTGCAGTTGCACCAATGACCATCCCAATGTTGGATTCCCCATTATCTTCCAAGTTTGCTTGGTCAGAATGTTTACATCTCATCCAAGGTCCAGAATAACCGTTTTAACCTCGTAATCTCCGATCTAGATGTTCATCCTCATCTCCTTTCCTGTCTTTTTCTTTTGCAGGGAGTTCACGGCAGAATCCTTCAGTGTCTTATCTCGATGGTACAACCATTAGAGGAAATTTCAACTAAAAATGGGCCATTTAACTTTGATTCAAATTCCATTTCATCATGTGTTGGCCAATGAAATTGCTTTGAATTTGAAATACCGCATAGGTATTAAACACTTTTTTAATATAAATTTGGGGATAGGTATCATAAAAAAAAACTACTTTTTTTGTTTGTATTTTCGACATATATCCCCATGTTTTTACTCAAATTTCAATCAAGAGAGCTCGTTGGATGCGGAATTAAATTCCACATCCAATGAGTACCCACTCGGCATACTTTTGATAGACTCCGCTACTCCAAAAAAAGGAAATACCTGAAAACACATAATGATGATGTCATCATCACATTTTTTTAGGTATTTCTTGTTTTTGGGGTAGCGGGGTCTGTCAAAAGTATGCCGAGTGGTTATGCGTTGGATGTGGCATTTAATTCCGTATCTAGCTCTCCTGATCGAAATTTAAGTAAAAATACGGGGATATATGTCAAAAATACAAACAAAAAAGTAATTTTTTTCTTTTCTTCCTCCAAAATTAATAAATATTATTTTATTATTTTAACTATTATTTTATTAATTCTTTTTAGGAGGCCCATTTTGAGTTGAAATTTCCTCTAATTAATGTCTCAATCTCGACTAGGGCTTCGGGATCCCTTTCGAGCAACAGATAACTCTCAAAGAACCGCTATAAGGTACCATGCTGCCGCGATGGTCCTGCCTCTACAAGGATATCAAACGCAGATGACATTGCGATAATAGGTAACTTACCCAGATTTCTCCTAATTGCATGCTTGGCCTCGAAGAAGGTGTCTTTCTACATTGGAATATCAAATATTTCCTTTTCCTTTCCAATGAGCCAAACTTGCTGACGCAGCCCATCTTCTGCAATTGTCGCACTGGCACGAGTAACAATCCCAATGTCGACATCCTTCATCTGTAGTTTGACTTGAATTGTTGTAACCATCAATCCCTGATTTAGGTTCTAGGATTGATTCAATGGTGGGTTCTGATTCAGTGATGGGTTCATCGGTTGATTCTAAGTCTGTGGCGGGATCTGTGATGGGATCAGATTCTGCATCATCGACTGGTTTTTCACTTTGAACGTTGGCTGGTTCAGAGTCTGCACATTTTGTAGGTGAGAAATTTTTCCATCCTGCCATTTCACAATCAACTGAGGGAAATTTTCAACATTATGCTCACTGGCCGCACAGTATGTACACTACGCATGAGGACACTCCCTCTGGTAGTGCTCGAATACTCGATAGTTATAGCACTAGATTGATTCTTCACCTTGTCCTCCTCTTTGACCAAAGCCTCCTCCTCATCCCCTAAATCCTCCACGAAATCCTCCTCGGAGCCCTCCTTGCTGAAAATGAGGCTAGGATAACTGCTGTTGCGGGGGGTTTGGTTGTTGCTGGACATAGTGCACAAATTGAACATATTGTGGCTAAGGCTGAATGAGTGGTACCTGATTATACTATGGTTGTGGCGCATATTGTGGTTGTGATACAAGCAACAACTGAGGAGAAAACTATGGCTGTGATGTAAACTATTGCTACGGTTGCGACAGGATAAACTACATCTAGGGTGGTGGTGTATACTGCACCTACACTACTAGTTGTGCCATCTGTGGCTGCGATTTCATTGCTCGAGGGTCCTCACCTTTCACAAAGTATGAATCATATGTCCTCTCCTAGAGAAAGTCATAAGCTCGACAGTTTTTGTTGTCGTGTCCTACTGACTGACAAAAATTATAGTACATACTCTCTGCCTTGGTAACCATCTTTTGCATGTAGTCGTAGTTCTCATGTCAATTCCCATAGACTTGACATATGCAGCACCATGGTACACCAGTGCAACTCAATGGGTTCGGGGCTCCTAAAAGGAAATAATTTCAGAACGTCGGACATGTATCCTTGGTGTGTTCGTCCGCATGACACCTGGTGCACCAAAGGTCATCATGATATTCCTTAGCCTTCTTGATATCTTATAGTTGGAGCATAATATTGGCCAAATGTGCTTGAATCTGGTTCATCCCGATCGCAGTTTCTCCTATCGGTGATGCTTCTAATTTCATTGTGATTTCTAGAGCCTCGCTCTGCGTCACAATATTTTGCTGCTTTAGAGGTTGTCTGATATGTGGGAAAAGCGCAGCGATGAACCACTCCTTGTGCTTAACATCGCTCATCTGGAAGTTGAATCAAGCCATCAACATCTTAAACCATTGATCAAAGTCCCAAATTGTTTCTTTGGGGAAATGTTGATTTCTTTCAACTCGGTAATGTACTGAGCCTCAGATTTCAGTTTCTTGAATTCTTCAAATAACCCATTTTAGATCTCATCTAATTTTTTTGCTATACCTCCCTGAGCAACCATCATGAATCTCATGTACCAATCCAGTGCATGACCCCTCAAGGTGGTTTCCAGCTGGCTTTTCTTGATATCATCATCCACAGTCTGTCCGGCGGTCCAGATTGCCTCGCACAAGAACCAGTATTTCTCTAGGTCATTGGTGCCATTTCCATGAAATATTTGTAGCTTCATTTTGTCACTCACCATTTTGGGCCTTCTTCCTCTAGCTAGTAATCTACAGCTAGATTTTTGCAGATACATTGAGCAAGTCGATGTAGAATGCATGTTTCTTCCTGGTGCTGGAGTAGTGCACAGAGGTGTGGACACGTTACTATCATGGTTCGAGCCTGCCATTCTTCTAGGCATAGCCCAGGCCTAGTCATCCTCATTGTCTCTGAAAGGTCACTTCCTCCTATGTGGTTGTTCCTTGTGGCATCACTCTTCGACCGCAGTAGGACCTTCTCTCGTCCTCTGCCTCTTCTCTCGAAACCTTGCTCCTCCTCTTGTACAACCACTTGTTTCCTCTGTGACCTTCGCAATCTCATTGGAACTCATGCCCAACTACCCCTTACCTTTCCATGCATCTCCCCCCTTTCATCGCGGTGCCTACATCCTCCACACACAAGAGTTCCACTACTCTTGGTCCATCTTCAAAATACCTTTTTCGCAGACAAGTTGTTCAATAGATAGCTACAGAGAGAAAAAAATTCTTCCTCGCAATCTGTTGAAGAATTCCATTTTTGCTTTGCTAAATTACTTATTGGTATCAACTGCAAACTTGGTAATGTAGCCCTCCAAGATACTGTCCAACCACACCTCGACAGCCCACAATGTCTTATTGTCTATTTCTTGTAATTCCCGGATCAACTCTAGAGTCCAAGATGTCGGCTCTCCTCCTTGGAAGTTTTTATTCTTAGAAGTGAACTTCGCCAGCCACTCATACAAGATAACAAAACAATCACAGAAGAACCATTCATGAGGACTGTCGTGAATATATCTGTCCAACCAATTGCTCATTGACAGCTTTAGAATTTGATTTTCTGCTTCAACAAACTCTCGCAGTTTTAGACCAAACCACCCATCGATCTCCAGTCGAGTCGAATTCGAAAACATATCCTCCTTTCAATCACAACTCAGTCTCATAATTGGAACCATTTCTTGGAGAAAACCCACCAACAAAGCCTCGTTGACAGGGGTTCTCACTCTGTCAATGCCCAACCAACGCGATCTCCCTGAGCACTGACCTAGAAAGTTTTTACCTTGCCCAACAACATTCGCAGAGCGGACGAAGTCTCACCCAAGATGTTCAAGGGAAAACTGTCGAAACTGAGTTTTCGACAGTTGGAAATGAAGATATGGAATCCGTGATTTTGACAGCATAACTATAAGATTACAGAACTAAGACAGTGATCATAATTCATCATCACATCAAAGGTCCACTTATAACTAACTTCTAACCACTAATGACCTATTTCCACAAAACGTGGTCAATTAACACATTAAATATAAAAAATAGTTATCTTTTTTCCCATCACACTGATTTGGCCTTGTGCTGTATCGGGTGAGCTTGCACAGTTGTCGTGACACTGCACAACTCACTGACCCAAAACCCCTACCACCAGGTCACTAGATTTTGATGTCCTAAGATACTGATGAGAGACAAAGGGGATCAGTTTGTCAATCAGAGCATTAAAGCGATGATTGCGGAATTTTAGATCCAACATAAGAAAAGTACTCCATATCACCTGCAAGCAAATGGAGCAGTCGAAGCGTTCAACAAGGTATTGGAAAACATGTTGGAAAAGGTATGCAACACAAATTGCGACAATTAGGATATGAAATTCCCCGTGATATTATGGGCCTACAGCATGACATGTAAAATATTGACGGGAGAAATGGAATTCAATTTAGTCTATGGCCAAGAAGTGGTGATGCCTATGGAATACATCGTTCCTAGTATATGTATAGTAGCAACAACAGAAATGAGTGACGAAGGGGTGATTAAGGAAAGATTGGCGTAACTGTTACATCTAGAAGAGGATCGGTTCATCATAGGTTTCCACCAGCAAGTAGAGAAGGATTGATAAAGGAATGGAATGAACACCATGTAAAGGAAAATAACTTCCAATGCAGAGATATGGTTCTCCTCTATGAAAACAAGTTCACGAAGCACCAAGGTAAGCTACAGATACATTGGTTAGGTCCCTATGTTATTCATTTCATTACCAACGAAGGTGCAGTACAATTACAATAGTTATTAGGAGTAATTTTACCAAAACTAGTAAATTGAATGGATAAATCCCTATCAGGATATCTAGGTGCGACACCAATGATGAAAATTGTGAATGAAAAAAAAACATAAAATGAGAAAATTTAGAAGGGAAGGTTGTTGACAAAGGACAAAAGAATAGAGAAAAAGGAGTCGCAACAAATTTGGAAGCTTGGAAACATCGGATGAGGTGTGAAATGGTCAAATCAAATAATAAATACATTAATTAAACCAGCCGAGCAATGACGCAAGTGGGAAAGACGTGCATATATGAAAAAATGCGACCGTTAGATTTGCAGAATCAACGTAGGATTTAGTCAATAATTGTGGGATTTGGCCATGATGATCCAAATATTTTGCACAGAAGGATCGGAGGCTATAAAAATGGGCTAAGGGGCATGGATTTAACCATTGTGTGAGTTGAGAAGATGAATTAGAGCTAAGAAGAACACAAGAGAGAAGTGCAGAGTAAGAAAGCAGAGAAGTAGTGTAGAAACCATGGTAGAATTAATTTCAAGCACCAGTATGCAGGGATCACCAAGAGAGAGAGTGGCAATCAAAGAAGATCATCCAAAAATTGAGAATGTATTAGTGTGACCGAATAGAAATAAAAGGAGTGTGAATCACCTAATTTATCTGGAATGAAGGATCAAGACAACTAGGAGTTCGACAAGGGAAGTAGAGCCAAAAGTTGGCCAATCGAATACAAAAACAAAGGAATAAGAAATGCAGAAAGGGATGATGATAGATGATATCCCAAGGTATGTACTGTCGAGGAAGGAAGGAGCACTGATGATATGAATAAGTAAAAATTGAAAGTACACTATCAATATGTCGGCGACACCCAAGGGAGTTCATGTGACGATGGATAACATGCCAAAACTACATAAACTTCAATATAGTGATAACAACATTCTGTCATACCCATAATGCATAGAGGGCACATATGAGCAGAGAAAGCATGGTGATAGGGGCCCAATTAAAAGAGAACCGACACATCGGGCATTGATACTGCAGTACTTTGGGCTATTGTCGGTTTGTACATACAACATTTTGGGTGATCTTCAAAGGTTAGTGCATCCGTGAAGTAGCTATTAGCATGTTTCCATGGCAGATATCTATGGTTGGTAATGAAGGTAGTGATTATGGTCAATTTGATATCTCAAATCACTTGATTTCCCAAGGAAGTGGTTGATCCATCCTAGTACTTCAAAGGGAATGACAACAATAAAAAATTGGTGCAAGGATGAAGAAGAAGTACACCATTGTCAAGGACAAACGAGTGTATGTCATGAATACCATCAATGACCAGGCAGTAAAAATTGGAGCAAAGTTGCTGGAAGTGAAGGTAGTGCAGAAGAACATGCCAATCAGTTCACGTCAAGAGTTATTGCATGTACAGAGAAGTGTTCTATAGGAGTTCAGATGAATTTGTATTTGTTTTTGCTGAACGAACTAATGGAGGATGCTGTGTTGGCACAATAGGTGGGAAATCCATTCACCTACTCCTGTTTGCTGATACTCATCACACTTGTTGGTTGGATGGAACCAACACACTATCAGGGAATGTAGGTTGATGATGTCAACATTTGCAGAGGAGCATGGTACAAGAACTTATAAGCACTCAACAAGAAAGAAAGTAAAACCAATAACAACATCCATTTCTATTTGTACTTACATGCATTGCAGGATGCAACAGTAAAGATGATGTGACTCACAAATGAGGTCGCGAAGAAGTACAGGAGGATTGCACAATTAGCAATAGGACCGCATGCCATATACATTCAAGCGTGACACGATGGAGACAAACATTGGCTCATGAACCAATTGAAGTTGACTGACGCAGAGCTAGACTCCATCATTTATGAATGGCCACTAGAGTGGAAAGTGCTAGGTAGTGTTGAGGAGCTGTCGAACATAGAAAATGGGCTACCACTAGATATTTTGGTCAAGCAGGATAAGATGAAGGAATCAAAATAGGACTTGCAGGAGGAATTGTCTGAAAATCCGACAGATTTGGAGTTGGATAAAGAACAAGATGAGGCATGGACAAAGCGCTAGTTTGAACAAGGCGAAGGGAGAAGTACCACAGGGCTCTCTAACGAGCAAGTAAATAAGGTAGTAGCTACAATCACTACGTAAAACAACAAGAATGCAACCAATTATTGTAACATGTAACATGTTACTTCCATCAATTCATAGGGGTTATTGCAAATGTTGACAAAAGCAGTACTAAATACATAGGTACCACAGGTGTTAGGGTTATAATCCTTCCTTCTCCAAACTGGTCTATTAGACTATATTTTCCTAACTTAGGAGTCATTTAGTTATTATTGGGTCTGTTAACACTATTTTTCTTCCGCGCTAAATGATTGGAGGAACAAGGTATGCTAAAACTTTGCAGCAATTGACCTTAGAAGAATACCTAGAATTTCAGTAAACTTCTCCTCGGGTCGCCTCTAAACCTAGGATGAAAGGTAATCGAAAAGACTTGATATTTTAAGCCTAAAAAATGTATGAAGACATGGAAATTAGGTCCTAAATTGTGTGAGAAAACAAATGGGTTTAAAGGATTTTAGTTTTAGCAGGAGAAATCTATCTTGCAGGTGTAGTGGCTTGTCAGACGAGGAAAGAATAAACATATATATTGTCATAATCCTTCTCATCGTTCCGAGGTAAAGGGAGAAAGAGTATATGCAGATCAACCAAATCTATGGGAAAGGAGATAGTATTTCAATAGTGGCTATCTAGAGGTGAGCTAGATCAACAGAGATGATAAGTTTCACAAATATGACATGCACAACCCAAGTCACTTTTTGTATTTTGCGGGATGGGTTAAAGTCCTGCAGATCTTAAGGGTCAGGATTGACCGAGAGATAGATCAATGGAGGAGGTTAATTCTGCTAAATCAAAGTTCTCATCAGGATTCTTGTTTCCAAACATAGGGAATGGGTTAAAATATAGGCAAGTTTCATTCATGGAGATTGAGTTGGAGGAAGATCCATGGCTGGAAGTGTTTCCACTGATCGAACATGCATGAGGTAAAATTCCTTTAGGATATGCAAAATATGACATGCCCATTATGCGTGGATGATAGATATTGAAGCATTTCTAATCAAAGGGATAGAAATGATTTTGCTCATTGAAATTTGTGTGAGGGAGAATCAGAGATGAAGGGTGTTGTTTTGTGTACAACTCGCTCATTTCAAAGGGGCATTGTCAGAACCAAGACAAAAGGCCATGGTTGAACATAGTCTCACTCGCCTTGGATGCAAAGATGTGATGTTTTTGGGTGAGTACACGAAGGGTAGAGGTGACAGGTAATCAAAGATCCAGATGCCATTGGAGTGGATCTACGACTGAAAAAATAGCTCCATGGCGTAGATCACTCCACAGAATCCAAAAAGTTTGCTGCATCAAGTGTATGATAATCAGAAAAGTGTCCAAATGATCGAATGACAAAAGACATGTATGGCCCTCACATGAAGCATGGTGGAGAAGCAGAATACCCAAAGAACAAGGACATTCTGATACCATTGTTAGGAGGGGTAGAGGGATACATGATGTCTAGTCCTTATGCCATGAGATAAATAAGAGATGATGAAGACTGAAGCTAGAAGTCACTTTCGTAGATTATAGTATGGCATCGTAACATAAAGGGAGACATGAGTGGTATCTCAGCATAAGGAGCATATCCTGAACCCACGTGATCACACGTTCTATCATCATGCTACTTGATGATGGCATGTGTGAGAGTGCTGACGGGGCCATCGTCGAGTCTGACCTCCAACCTCTTTATAAACACCACATTCAACACCATTTGAAGATATAGATTGGGTAAATGTTGAAGGGAGGTTAATATGGTTGAATGACAGTCTGCTGAGAATCATGAGAGTCTTAAGGGAGGTGTTTAATGGATGTCTTGTTTGAGAGGTTTGTTTATCAAGGTGATCTATTAGTTGGTGAAATTGCTCCGAGATTTTGATGTTCCTGAGTTTTCATGCTGAGAGAGCTCCAACCATTAGGGTAAGGACATTCATTTCATTAGAGAAACTTCCTAGCACCAGTGAGCTCGAGGCAAGGATGTTCATCACATTAGATGGAACTCCTAAGGAAGGTGAGGGAATTGCTATCCAAATAAAATGTAACACCCCCATAGAAGCTATGCCTGGAATTCCCTGTCCAATGGGTATCCCACCAAAAAATTGAAATGTGGTCATTATCTCCATAATCTCAACACGTGGTGACCATTGCTAGAGAAAATGCTTGGGTGGAAGGAGAGGAGGTCAAAATCCTTCCTCATCATTTCCACTGACTCCACTTACCAAATTTATCTAGGGTTATAACAAATCCAAGGAGGTGCCATGCTGTATGACCTTTAGGAGGACCCTACTCTTGGGATAAGAGAAGCACAAGAATGACAAGACACCTCAAGGATGTGGTACTGTAAAAAATAGTGCGGTCTTTCCCCAAGCCCCCACCAAAAAAAGTGTTACTAGGCGACTAAGGGGCTAGGAGGAGAGTTCAACATAGAAGGAACACAAACCTTCTTGCTAGCTATGAACACTGGAAGAATGAGTCATTGATCACAGAGAACAAAATAGGCCCAAGAATAAAAAAAACATCGCATATGCAACAGGAGGAGAAATAACTCAAGCAGAGCCAATAAAAGATCGCCAAAGATATCCCGATCTGTCATTTTCAGGACAAGCGAGCCTGAAACTGAAAACAATGCATTACTATTTAGGACAAGCATGTGCATTTATCCATGTTATTTTGATTTGTGTATACCAATTGTCATGAATACGCCACATCCAAGTTTGTTAGGAGTTTGATTAATACTATAACTTATTTTTGGCCCTGTTTCGAGATGTTAAGTCATGAATTTGTTTTCTTTAGTCTTATATTTTGCTTGTGATTTTTGTTTTAAGCTTGCTCATTTGCTTATTTTTAGGAAATTTTGGTTTAAAGTGAAATTTTGATTTTTGCTTTTAGGTTTTCATTATGTTTTGTTTTTCTTATGGTTCTGAAGGGTTCTATAGGACATATGTTGATTAAAGGTTTCACAAATAACACTAAGATCAAAGTTTACCATATAAACCTTATTTAAAATGGAATTAATGGTTAAAAAAGTGCCAAATTTGGTTTTAAAACTTTCTTTTAGCGCAACGGTAAAATTTTTACACTGAGGCGCTACAAGAATATCACGGGTGCTAAATTTGTTGGTTTTTGCGCCAAATTCTCCCATGATTTCGCTCCTAGATGACTAATCACATGTGTAGATAGGTTTGATACGTGTTTCATCAAAGATAATCATGCAAACAGGTGCGGTCTATGTTATGAAGAAGATTGTTGTAGTCAGAAGTTAGAGATCGACAAATCATGACAGACAGAGGAACGAGGCGAGATTGACGAGAAAGAGGTTCTCCACATAGGCATTACGAAGCTGGTGGAGAAGTGGAATGAAGACAAATTGCTTAGAATCTGGAATTTGCAGTTGAAGAAGGGAATTTAGGGTTTTCTCAGTGCGACAGTTGGAAGTAAGCTGGAGACTTAAGGACACCTGGACGACTAAATTCGACATTCAGATAGTCTAAGGATCAATTTTAAACACCTGCAACAAGCCAAGAGTCAGGTATTCCACGTGACTTTAGTCATGGCTTGCTAAATTGGGGGTATTTCTATTAAGGCTTGTTACGTTAAATTGATTAAAGAAAGCATAAATTCATGTTTTTAACAAACTCCCAATGGTGAGAGATTAGTCTAAAAGGTCAAAATGAACATCTTGGATGTTAGTTAAGTTCAGCAGCATCTTTGTTATAGATTTTTGGTGCTCTGTTTGACCTAAGTTACCCAAGCTCTGTATAAAACATTCCCTGCATTGACACAAACTATATAAAATCAAGGACAATCAGCCAAGGGAAATCCAAAGGTGAGCTCACTGTCAAAACTCTGAAAATTGGAGGAAAAAAGGGCTGTTAAGTTACTAACAGGTTCTTAAAATTACATAGAAGCATCATTAAGCCTTTGGAAATCAAATGAAGAAAAGTGGGAAGACCAACAGGGCCGAACCCACTGAACTGAATTGGATAGACAAGTTTCCTGGATGTGCAGAACTCTTTGAGAATGCTGGATGGTTGGACTTCTTTAAGAAGATTGATGGATATAACATCGAAGTTTCTCATAAATTTGCTCAATGTTATAACCAAGATAGAGTATCATTTGACACTCTGAAATTCAAATTAACTGTAGAGTTGGTGGCTGAAGCAATAGGAGTCAAGAATGAAGGAGAGATTTGGTTCAAAAAGGTGCCATTTACCTTCAATGCCCAAAGGTATCTTTTGCCTGGAATTATTCTAGACTGGAGTAAGGGAGTGCTCATCCAAAATTTCATAGCTGAATGGGTAGAGCCCATCAAGATTCTACAAAGCTACATTACTTGTGAAGGGAGGTATGATTTTGTCTTCAAGTATCATTTCAGGTTCCTTCAGCACCTTACTGGTGAGTCAAGGATGAGTCTCCCTTTCTTCCCGTTAAAGAGTTTGCAGAAAATGTCAAGCAGGATCAAGGAGCATCATGACCACACTGCACAATACATCTTTCATCATGGATTGATCAAGCTTATTATCAGCACTGTTCTACAAAAAGAAGGAAAGACTTGGGACTACTTTCTCTTTTGGTCTGGGTTCCAAATTAACCATGAAGGATAGCTTGCCAAAAAGCATGTTGATAAGGGAAAAACCCTAATTAGAAAATTAGGACAAAAAGTCAAGGCTGAAG
Source organism: Pseudotsuga menziesii (assembly GCA_001517045.1). NCBI lineage: Eukaryota > Viridiplantae > Streptophyta > Pinopsida > Pinales > Pinaceae > Pseudotsuga > Pseudotsuga menziesii. Next base: position 40,021 of record LPNX011183364.1, read on the forward strand.
ACAAAAAATGTGTCAAACTTGAAGAAGTGGCAGAACCTTCAAAGGGATATTATGAATCTCAGCAGCTTTCAGTTGATAGTAAGAGAACAAGTTTACTGTTTATTAAAAAGGAAACCCAGCCTATGAAAAATAAAGCACCAACAGAAGCACTCATTGATAAAAAAATTCTTTTTACAGACAAGGTTTTAGGAGAAGAAGAAGATACTAAGGTCCAACAACGAAGCCCAATTACCATTTTATCTGAAGATGAAGGATACTTGTTGGAAGAAGATGAGTTGACTGTCAATGCTGAGACTAGGGTTGGCATACATAGGGAATCCTACAGTTAAGAGGATAAGACAGTAAAGCCAAAGAAAAAGAAGATCAAGGTTAAAGCTATGGCGTTTTCCATAGTTATACATCAAGGGAAAACTTTGAAAATGGTGGGAGAGTTTTCCCTAGGTTGGAGACACAAAACTAGACCCAAAAACAAATTGAGGCTGAATATGAAAAAACTGCTAAACCCTAAGTTAAACAAAGAAGAGGTAACTATGATTGATACTTCTTCTTCAGAGGAAAAGCTAGAATCTAGCGAAGGTAAAAGCAAAGGAAAGAAACCATTGAAGACAGTAGAAGAGTCCAGCCTCACCGAAACCAAACTATCTGCTGTATTTTTGGAATTAAGAGGTGAAATGTTGAAGGAACAACAGAAAGAAGAAATGGAAGCTTCTTATTCAGAAAATAAGTTGTTGATGGATGAAAATGCACCTGATGAAGCTGATAATCAAGAAAATCCAAGTGTTCATGGTTTTTCTATAGAGTTGTTTCCTGAGGATGAGGACATCTTCAGAAAGCTGAACATCCCATGGCTGCCTAGTGAGTTACAGAAAACAACAGGAGGCAAGGTTTTTGACTCAGAAAAGGAAAATTTGCAAAGAACCATCAAACAATATAAGCATCAAATGGAGTACATGCAAGAAACAAATGATGGTTTGATCATAGCTAATAGAAACTCAGGGAAGACCTAGGAGAAGTGAATGATCACTACCAAGAGCTTATTGCAGTCTCCAAGGAAGCCCTAAAAAGGAAAAGGAGTGCAGATTTACGGTGTGTAGAATTGAAACTGACTGTCAAAAGCTTACAACAACAGAACAAGGAAATTACAAGAAGGATGATAGATATGGAAGCTGAGCAGCAGAAAGATAGAAAAAAGGCCCAAGCCTTAGATGGGATAGCTTTATTGGTAGAAGCTGCTAAAGACCTTTGAGCATTGTTAGATAAAAACAGTTACTTGTTATGTTTTTGAGAAATACTTTATTTTGTAATTATTATTTTGAAATTATCCTATCGATGAGTAGGCTAAAAATAGTTAGGGTTTAGACTCTAACTGATTTTTTGGAAAATAGTATTTAGGAAGGTCTCAAAGAGAACAAAGGGTTCTACTTTTTGGCTGGCTAGAGGAGGTCTCCTGACTTGTTGATAAGCTAAGTATATGACTCTCATGTGTATTTGGGGAACTAATTATGAAATATATGCTCCATTTTACCCTTCAGTCTGTGTTTTGGCTTCATTTCTAGCTTGTTTAGCTACACAATTGGTAAATTCATTGCTGGTTTATGGTTTCTATGCTTGTAGTGCTTGCCTGTTGTGGATGAACTTCAATGTTATTTTCTGCTGGATACATGGTTATTATATTATGCATCTCAGTTCTTCTTTACTTGTGATTTAGTCCCTATTTAGATTATGAATGTATTCCCTTTTGTCACCAAACTTCACAACCAGAAAAACCTTTCAAAAACCCTAAAAACCTAGTTTATTTGATTGAATATTTGAGATTGTGTTGGCTTGTTTCTTTGTAGTCTGGAAACAATTTCTGGCACAAACATCTTTGGCCCCGTTGCCGAGGAACGAATTTGAAAACATATTTTTTCCCTGGGATACTTATCTTTTCACTGGTTTTAAGAGGTGAACTTAAACCAGCATATCCTTAAGACTACTTTTAACCAGTTTTGTCACAGTGGCTACTAGGGGAGTTGGAACTAGAAAGACCTATTTCACCATTGCAGTTAGGTGTTATAGATCCTGAACAGATATTGAAGACAACAAGGAATATTAGAAGGTCTCAGTCATTACCATCCCTATGTGACCCTGACCAGTTGGATGGTTCATCACCTTCATCTGTATTGAGAAAAGAAGAAGAAACCTCGCCTTGGCTAAAACCTATAATTCCTGACAGTAGTTTCCAAGTTTTTACTGATCCTCAATCTTTCAGAAAAGATAAAACAGCCTCTCCTGGTAAGATACCTCTTTTTCAATTTAAATTAGGTAAAAACCCCTTTCAGCCAGGTTCCAGTCAAACCTTTTCATCACCAAAGTCAGTTAGTCCTAAAATGGCAGCCCAAAATCAGCCTATAGACATTATGGACTGAATGGTTGCAGCCATATATGCACCATTGGTTTTTCCTCATCCTTTAAATGCACTGCCTGGAGGTGACTATCAGAAATATTTTCCTAGGTTTAATGGACAGGGGGAGACTATAGCTGAAGAACACTGGGAATATTTCCTTAGTTATGCTGATAACCAAAACATTGAAGCCAAGGATGTATGGATGAGAATGTTCATGCAGAGCCTTGATGGAGATGTCAGGAAATGGTTCAGGGAGTTTCCTGCTAACTCAATCACTATTATTGAAGAACTTCGTGATCTCTTCATGAGACAATGGGGTGACACCAAAGACCATACATACTACATAGCTGAGTTTAGAGCCCTTAGGAGGAAAAATGATGAAACTATTGCAGACTTTTCAAAGAGGTTTAACAAAATGTAGAGTAGAATTCCTGAAGAAATAAAGCCTACAAAAACATCTGCAAAACTTACATATGCAAATGCTTTCGATCATGAATTTTCCTTACTACTAAGAGAAAGGAGACCTATTTCTTTACTGAATATGCACAATGCAACATTGGAGGTAGAATCTAACATATTGGATTCCAATAGATTGAAGAAGGAAACAACTCAGCAGCTTTATGACAGAAAAGGAAAGAAGGAAGCAGCTCCAGGAGCAAGTTGGTGAAAATTTTGACTGCAAAATTGAATAAATTAGAGTTTGAGAAAAATTCCAGCAAGCCTGTTCCAGAAGGTGAAAGAAATCTTAACAATCAGAACCAGTTTAGAAGACATTTTGCTCCCTGTTTCATGCCTAGAGAACGAAGGAACAATCATTATCAAGTGGGAAAGGAGAGAAAATGAGGACCAAAGAGTGCCACCACCTCTTCAGAATAATGTTGCTGATGAAGAAGAAGTTGATGATGAAGTAATATTTGAAGATACTAACCAAGATATGAACCATTTTTGAGAAGGATTGTCTGGGGGTTTTGTCACTGAAGAAGAGTTTCTAAATGCAGAATGCTATGATGCTGATATGTTCGAAACAGAAGATGATTTAGGTTCAAAAATGACTGCTGTAACTGCTGATGTCTGTCAAAATGAACTCAAGAAGACTGTGAATCTGAGGTCAGGTCCAAAACAGGTAGCACAAATCCTGAAGAAGAGGTTAGCTATCCCTGCTAAGCAGCCATCAGATCCTGTGACAGAAAAAGACAAGTTTCAGAAAAACAAAAGAAGATCATGGAGGTTGAAGAGGTAAATAAAACTGTACAAAATTTCAGCCTGGAAAATGAAATAGGAAAGTTAAAGATTCCTCTACCTTTTACTGAATTAATGAAAAACCCTTCATATAAAGAATCTGTCCTTAAGATGATTAATTCAACAAGCAATCAGCCTATTTCTGATACTGTGAATTTGCAAGAAGAAAATCCTAGGATTTTCATTGGATCAGCCTTGGCTGAGAAGACTGAAAATGAAGCAGGTGCTTCCCCTCCATTTTACATTACTATGACAGTTCATGAACAAATGATACACAATTGATTGTTAGATTTGGGAGCATCACACAATTTAATGCCAAAGGTTGTTATGGAGGCTTTAGGTCTAAGTATTACCAAACCCTATCGTGATCTGTATGCATTTGATTCCCGAGCAGTGAAGTGTTTAGGGGTAATAAAGGACATGGTTGTTAGTTTGGCTCAATTACCCATGAAAAGTGTGATCATGGATGTAGTGGTAGCTGATATTACACCTAAATTTGGTTTACTTCTATCTAGGTCTTGGGCAACGAAGGTTGGTGGGACCTTACAAATGGACTTATCATATGCTACTATTCCTATGTTTGGAGGAGAAAATAGAAGGCTGTACAGAGAGCTTCAATTTGCCTATATTGTAACAGATGACAAGAACCCTACCAATCAGCCACTGTATGCTGTTGATAAAGGCCTGGGGACTTGTATGTTACATTTTAGTGATGCAGACAATACTGATGGTTTGTACAGGTTGAAAAGGAATAGCCAGTAAAATGCAGCAGGGAACAAGAGGATGAGATGTGGCAATTATACTTTGATGGATATTCTTGCAAAGAAGGTGCTGGAGCAGGGGTTCTTCTTGTATCCCTCGGAGGTGAAACAGTAAAGCTGATGTATAAATTAGAGTTTATTACTACAAACAATACTAGTGAATATGAAAATTTGTTGTTAGGATTAAAATCTGCTAAAGATTTGGGCATTCAGCAGATTTCTGCATTTGGCGACTCTGAATTAGTTGTTCAGCAGGTGAAGAACAACTATCAAGTGAAGCAGGGTTTACTGAAAATATATCGAAATGAAGTATGGGATATGATTGAAAATTATTTTGTAGATTTTAACATCACCTATATTCCAAGAAACCATAATCAGACTGCAGATTCTGTCACGTCCCCGTCCCTCAACCGGCGAAGAGGACGCGGCGAGCACATCGAATACAACCAGGCGATAGCCCCATGAACATAAACAGAAAATCAAATGCTGGAATTAAACACTACAAGCATACACAGATGCATTTATCTTTGATCATATAGCGGAAGAAAACATATTCATAAACCAGCATTTAACATCATTATAAATTACAGAGATGCAATAAATAGCAGTACTTATCTATTGATGAATAATTTCACCCGCAACCAGCTACGTCGCTGCAACGTTCCACCCAACCATAGGCCAGCTTGCTCATCAATCTCTTAGCAACGCTGCCACCCCCGAGCTGGGCATGATTCCTCAAGGACTAAGGGGACAAATTGCAGGCTTGCACATAGCCAAGGGGTCATAAACACCAACCCAACACAGCTGGGTTTCACAGGCTTTCAACAAACAAGCCAAGCCAGCACAGTCAGAAGACCAACCATTGCACTCAGGCAATTACTTAGCTGTCACAGCTTAAACAGGGAGAACGAATTCTGAGTCATTCTTGGCCCTATCATGGCCAAAATGACTCTCATTCGAATTTACAACAGCTCCAGACGTAACAGTAAAGACATTCACAACATGGGGAAAATTACAGCCCCGAATTTATGAGTGTGCACAACTTACAGCCGGGTAAAACGGCCCAAATAACCTGTGAGACAGCCAAAAACGTGAATGGCCGTTCACAGTCAGTCGTGGACGCAAGAGAATGGCTCTCATCTCTTCATGAGCGCCCCAAACAGAAGAATACCGATGCGTGGTTAAACAATCCGAACCAACAAGGAAAGGAACAGACAATGGAGGCCCCGCGTGAGGAAAAACGGCTCTGTTTTTGTCTGTGGATGCACACACAACAGGAAGGACACAATTTGTAGTTCGTGGGTGCTCAGCAACTCGTGGGGGAGAGGAAGAAAACCTGTGTGAGACCCAAAAATGCCCAGAGCTTGTGCGTGAGGAGCCAACAGACAATTCGTGGGTAGAGGTGAACAGACCGTGGAGAGAATGCACGATGGGCACAATGAACAGGCGCGTGAGGAGAACAGAACAGGCAGGGCAAGCATGGAGTCGTGGGTGGAGTGTGGATGTGGGCAAAGGACTGACAGTCCTGCCACCCCACTCCCAAAGGCAATAATTGCCCATCCACCAACAGCCATAGCTACCCAACTACCCAACAGAACATTAAAGAGGTTGAAAGAGGTTGGGTAAGACAGGAAGGGTGACAAATAACAAAGGTAGAAAACCACAAGGTAATAAAACATGGGTTTTTCCCTTTAACCAAGGTTTGACATCCCCCCCCACCCCTTATCCTTTGGAATCATGCCCTTTTAATTCAACGTTGCACTGCCGTAGCTGGTTGTGGTTTTAGTTTTATTTGATGTGCGGTTTTACATGATGCCACATTAAAATGTGCCGGATAGCACTACATTCCATCAACAATTATCCCCATTGCCAAAACATACACAACCAAATCGATGGTGGGGCTTTTGCCTTGAGCTCCTCACCACGATTAATTACAATATATACATCATGCAAACGGGGTCGAAACCGGGGACATGACAGATTCATTGGCCTTGGTTGCTACACATTTTAGAATCCCCAAGACCACAAAGTTGAGGTATACCATTGAGATTAGGTACAGACAATCTGTACTTGATAATGTAAAGCAGTGGAGAGTGTTCGAAGATGACATTGATATTAAAAGGTTCTTAGAGCTTACACATGAGTTTTCTAATTCCCCGATTGATCAAGAGGAAGATGAAGAGGATGTGGATGGACAGGTGGAAGAGATTACTGAAAATGAAATAGTTGAACACAAAATCATTGAATTAAAAAGTAATTTCATTCCAAAGGGTTTGGTACCTTTGGAAAGGATATTTTCAAAAGATGATACACTCTTAAAACCTGTTGTATAGTCATCAGAAGAGAATGTGGTGGAGTGTAACATTGGCTCAGCAGAACAACCTAGAATGGTAAAAATTTCTAAAGCACTTACAGCTGAACAAAGAAATAGGTACATTAAATTGTTAAAGGAACATGTTGATGTTTTTGCATGGTCTTATGAAGAATTGAGAACATATGACACTGGAATTATACAGCACAAAGTCCCTTTAAAACCAAATCTCAAACCTTTTCGTCAGAAATTAAGGAGGATTAATCCAGCCTTGTTTCCTGTTATTGAAAAAGAAGTGAAGAAGTTATTGGATGCCAAGATCATAGTGCCCCTCAGGTACTCTTCATGGGTGGCTAATCTAGTTCCTGTTAGGAAAAAGAATGGAGAAATCAGGTTGTGTGTTGACTTTAGAAATCTGAACAGATCGTCACTAAAGGATAATTAACCTCTGCCTAAAATTGAACAAATATTGCAGAAAGTGGTCGGGGCACAGAGGATCTCAATGGCTGATGGTTTCTCAGGGTACAATCAGATTTCTATGCATCCTGATGATAAGGAGAAAAAAACTTTTACTACTCCTTGGGGAAATTTCATGTATGATAAGATGCCTTTTGGTCTGATGAACGCTGGAGCCACTTTTCAGAGGGCTATGGACATTGTTTTCGTCGGTGAAAAAGACAAGTTTGTGGTAATCTACTTGGACTATATCACTATTTTCTCACAATCAGATGATGAACATCTGAAGCATTTGAAGTAGACTTTCCTGAAATGTAGAAAATTTGGCTTGTCTTTGAACCCAAAGAAGTCACACTTTGCTGTACAGGAAGGTAAATTGCTTGGTCATTTAGTCTCTGCTGATGGTATAAGGATTGACCCCGAAAGGGTAAAATCTATATTGAAAATAAGTTTACCGAGGAGTAAAAAGGATGTCCAATATTTCATTGGTAAAATCAACTTTCTGCGTTGGTTTATACCAAACTTTGCTGAGACTATCAAACAGATTACATTCATGCTGAAAAAGGATCAAGAAGTCAGATGGACTACTGAAGCAAAGAATGCATTTGAGAAGATCAAGGTGGCTCTTACTGAAGCTCCTGTATTAGTAAGCCCAAATTTTACTAGAGAATTTATTACATTCTCATTTGCATCAGAGGATATAATAGCAGCTGTTTTGTTATAGAAGAATAAGGAAGGACTGGAGCAACCTATTGCATTCTTCAGCAAAATTCTCAGGGTTTCTGAACTAAAATACAGTATCTTAGAAAAACAGGCCTATGCTTTGGTAAAAGCTTTAAAATTTTTCAGAATTTATGTTATGCATTCTAAGGTTATTTCATATGTGCCTAATGTTGCTGTAAAAGATGTTTTGACACAGCCTGATAGTGAAGGGAAAAGAGGCAAGTGGATTGCTAAAATCATGGAGTATGATGTAGATATCAGACCTACCAAACTAGTCAAGGGGTAGGGTTTAGCCAAACTGCTGGCTGAATCAAATTGTCAAGCTTTGGGATTGCATGTGATGGCTGAAGAGTTAGCTCAGGAAGAAGATCAAGCAATCTTGGAAAAAGAGAAGATTATGGACTATTATTCAGAATCCACATGGTATGCAGACATTGTCTATTTTCTGTTGCTTTTGCAATGTCCTGAGCATTTAGATAGAAAAGCTGCTAGATCTTTAAAGCTTAAAGATACTAAGTATTGTCTAGTTGAAGAGCAGTTAATCTGGAAAGACCCAGGTGGTATTCTACTCATATACTTGGATAAATCTGAAATTGAAGGAGTAATTTCTGAATCTCATGAGGTGCTTGTGTAGGTCACAAGTACTAGAAGACAACAACATACAAGATTTTAAGAGCTGGGTACTATTGGCCCTCTTTGTTTGCAGATGTATATCAGCAGGTAAGAGCCTGTATCCCTTGTCAGAAGTTTGTTGGAAAACAAAAATTACTGTCATTGCCCCTAAAACCTATTGCAGTAAGTGCTCCTTTCCAGCAATGGGGTCTGGATTTTATAGGGGAAATAAATCCATCTTCCTCAGGACAACACATGTGGATTCTAACTGCAATAGAATTATTTACCAAATGGGTGGAATCCATCCCTACTAGGAGTGCCACAGGCAAAGTAATTATGGAATTAATTGAAGAAAATATCCTTAGTAGGTTTGGGTGTCCTCAGAAAATAGTAACAGATAATGCAAAGGATTTCAAGTCTAAGGCAATGGAAGAATTTTGTGAAAAGAATGGTATCTTGCTGAAGCATTCAACTCCTTACTATCCCTAGGGTAATGGTTTAGCTGAATCCTCAAATAAAAACATCATTCAGAGTATCAAAAAGTTGCTTAAGCATAATAAAAGATCATGGGATTATATGCTAAAATATGCATTGTGGGCTGATAGGATAACAGTCAAACAAGCAATTGGAACTTCTCCTTTCCAATTAGCGTATGGAACAAATGCAATTTTTCCTGTCCAATTGGGAATCCTAGTGATGAAGTTCCTTCAGAATTGCCAGGAAGAACCAAATGATATGCAGAGAAGGATTTATGAGATGATAGAATTGCAGTAGAATAGGGAAAAAGTGGAAGAGAGGGCATAGTTATACAGATTGAAGATTAAAAGCAGATTCGACAGGAAAATCAAACAAAACGCTTTCTCAGTTGGTGATATGGTTCTGAGGTGGGATGCCAGGAAAGAGAAAAAAGGGAAACATGGTAAATTTGACAACCTCTGGTTTGGCCCTTTCCTAGTGTCTAAGATTTTGAAAAATAACACTTTTATCTTGCAGTCTTTGGAAGGTGAGGAATTGTCAAGTCCAGTCAATGGACGATTCCTCAAGCATTTTTACAGTCTTTGAGGAGATTTTTACTTTTCATTGTATATACCGGTGTGAGTAAAGCATAATAAGGACTCCATAACCCAATGGAAATTTTGCAGACTAGTACGTAGCAGAAGAGAAGGCACTGGTCTATAGGTTCTTGAAGCCTCACAGGGAGGACTTCATCCCGCAGCTGGAGCCAGATGTTAAGTCATGAATTTGTTTTCTTCAGTCTTATATTTTGCTTGTGATTTTTGTTTTAAGCTTGCTCATTTGCTTACTTTTAGGAAATTTTGGTCTAAAGTGAAATTTTGATTTTTGCTTTTAGGTTTTCATTATGTTTTGTTTTTCTTATGGTTCTGAAGGGTTCTATAGGACATATGTTGATTAAAGGTTTCACAAATAACACTAAGATCAAAGTTTACCATATAAACCTGATTTAAAATGGAATTAATGGTTAAAAAAGCGCCAAATTTGGTTTTAAAACTTTCTTGTAGCGCAATGGTAAAATTTTTACACTGAGGCGCTACAAGAATATCGTGGGTGCTAAATTTGTTGGTTTTTGCGCCAAATTCTCCCATGATTTCGCTCCTGGATGACTAATCACATGTGTAGACAGGTTTGATACATGTTTCATCAAAGATAATTATGCAAACAGGTGTGGTCTATGTCATGAAGAAGATCATGGCAGTCAAAAGTTAGGGCTCGACAAATCATGACAGATAGAGGAACGAGGCGAGATTGCGAAAGAGGTTCTCCACATAGGCATTACGAAGCTGGTGGAGAAGTGGAATGAAGACAAATTGCTTAGAATTCAGAATTTGCAGTTGAAGAAGGGAATTTAGGGTTTTCTCAGCACGGCAGTTGGAAGTAAGCTGGAGACTTAAGGACACCTGGATGGCTAAATTCGACATTCAGATAGTCTAAGGATCAATTTTAAACACTTGTAGCAAGCCAAGAGTCAGTTATTCCGCGTGACTTTGGTCATGGCCTGCTAAATTGGGGGTTTTTATATTAAGGCTTGTTACATTAAATTGATTAAAGAAAGCATAAATTCATGTTTTTAACAAACTCCCAACGGTGAGAGATCAGTCTAAAAGGTTGAAATGAACATCTTGGATGTTAGTTAAGTTCAGTAGCAACTTTGTTATATATTTTTGGTGCTCTGTTTGACCTAAGTTACCCAAGCTTTGTATAAAACATTCCCTGCATTGGAAATAGAACAAACTGTATAAAATCAAGGACAATTAGCCAGGGAAAATCCAAAGGAGAGATGACTGTCAAAAATTTGAAAAATGGAGGAAAAAAGGGCTGTTAAGTTACTAACAGGTTCTTAAAATTACACAAAAACATCATTAAGCCTTTGGAAATCAGATGAAGAAAAGTGGGAAGACCAACAGGGCCGAACCCACTGAACTGAATTGGATAGACAAGTTTCCTGGATGTACAGAACTCTTTGAGAATGTTGGATGGTTGGACTTCTTTAAGAAGATTGATGGATATAACACCGAAGTTTCTCATAAATTTGCTCAATGTTATAACCAAGATAGAGTATCATTTGACACTCTGAAATTCAAATTAAATGTAGAGTTGGTGGCTGAAGCAATAGGAGTCAAGAATGAAGGAGAGCTTTGGTTCAAAAAGGTGCCATTTACCTTCAATGCCCAAAGGTATCTTTTGCCTGGCATTATTCCAGACTGGAGTAAGGGAGTACTCATCCAGAATTTCAGAGCTGAATGGGTAGAGCCCATCAAGATTCTACAAAGCTAAATTACTTGTGAAGGGAGGTATGCTTTTGTCTTCAAGTATCATTTCAGGTTCCTTCAGCACCTTGCTGGTGAGTCAAGGATGAGTCTCCCTTTCTTCCTGTTAAAGAGTTTGCAGAAAATGTCAAGCAGGATCAAGGAGCATCATGACCACACTACACAGTCCATCTTTCATCATGGATTGATCAAGGTTATTATCATCACTGTTCTGCAAAAAGAAGGAAAGACTTGGGACTACTTTCTCTTTTGGTCTGGGTTCCAAATTAACCATGAAGGATAGCTTACCAAAAAGCATGTTGATAAGGGAAAAAACCTAATTAGAAAATTAGGACAAAAAGTCAAGGTTGAAGACAAAAAATGTGTCAAACTTGAAGAAGTGGCAGAACCTTCAAAGGGATATTATGAGTCTCAGCAGCTTTCAGTTGACAGTAAGAGCAAAAGTTTACTGTTTATTAAAAAGGAAACCCAGCCTGTGCAAAATAAAGCACCAGCAGAAGCACTCATTGATAAAAAAAATCTTTTTACAGAAAAGGTTTTAGGAGAAGAAGAAGATACTAGGGTCCAACAATGAAGCCCAATTACCATTTTATTTGAAGATTAAGGATACTTATTGGAAGAAGATGAGTTGACTATCAATGCTGAGACTAGGGTTGGCATACATAGGGAATCCTACAGTCAAGAGGATAAGATAGTAAAGCCAAAGAAAAAGAAGATCAAGGTTAAATCTATGGAGTTTTCAATAGTTATACATCAAGGGAAAACTTTGACAATGGTGGGAGAGTTTTCCCCAGGCTAGAGACCCAAAACTAGACCCAAAAACAAATTGAGGCTGAATATGAAAAAAATGCTAAACCCTAAGTTAAACAAAGAAGAGGTAACTATGATTGATACTTCTTCTTCAGAGGAAAAGCTAGAATCTAGCAAAGGTAAAAGAAAAGGAAAGAAACCGTTGAAGATAGTAGAAGAGTCCAGCCTCACTGAAACCAAACTATCTGCTGTATTTTTGGAATTAAGAGGTGAAATGTTGAAGGAACAACAAAAAGAAGAAATGGAAGCTTCTTATTTAGAAAATAAGTTGTTGATGGATGAAAATGCGCCTAATGAAGCTGATAATAAAGAAAATCCAAGTGTTCATGGTGTTTCTATAGAGCTGCTACTTGAGGATGAGGACATCTTCAGAAAGTTGAACATCCCATGGCTGCCTAGTGAGTTACAAAATACAACAGGAGGCAAGGTTTTTGACTCAGAAAAGGAAAATTTGCAAAGAACCATCAAACATTATAAGCATCAAATGGAGTACATGCAAGAAACAAATGATGGTTTGATCATAGCTAATAGAAAGCTTAGGGTAGACCTAGGAGAAGTGAATGATCACTACCAAGAACTTATTGCAGTCTCCAAGGAAGCCCTAAAAAGGAAAAGGAGTGCAAATTTACAGTGTGCAGAATTGAAATTGACTATCAAAAGATTACAGCAACAGAACAAGGAACCTACAAGAAGGATGACAGATATGGAAGCAGAGCGGCAGAAAGCTAGAAAAAGGCCCAAGCCTTAGATGGGATAGCTTTATTGGCAGAAGCTGCTAAAGACCTTTGAGCATTGTTAGCTAAAAACAGTTACTTATTATGTTTTTAAGAAATACTTTATTTTGTAATTATTGTTTTGACATTATCCTATCGATGAGTAGGCTAAAAACAGTTAGGGTTTAGACTCTAACTGATTTTTTGGAAAACAGTATTTAGGAAGGTCTCAAAGAGAACAAAGGGTTCTACTTTTTGGCTGGCTAGAGGAGGTCTCCTGACTTGTTGATAAGATAAGTATATGAATCTCATGTCTATTTGAGGAACTGATTATGAAATATATGCTCCATTTTACCCTTCAGTCTGTGTTTTGGCTTCATTTCTAGCTTTTTTAGCTACACAATTGGTAAATTCATTGCCGGTTTATGGTTTCTATGCTTGTAGTGCTTGCCTGTTGTGGATGAACTTCAATGTTATTTTCTGTTGGATACATGGTTATTATATTATGCATCTTAGTTCTTCTTTACTTGTGATTTAGTCCGTATTTGGATTATGAATGTATTCCCTTTTGTCACCAAACTTCACAACCAGAAAAACCTTTCAAAAACCCTAAAAACCTAGTTTTTTTGATTGAATATTTGAGATTGTGTTGGCTTGTTTCTTTGTAGTCTGGAAACAATTTCTGGCACAAACACGAGGTTAGTATCGGAGGCTAGAAACACTATAAGTTTACTCTCTGAAGAGGGAGAAGGAGTTTCTTGGAACCCGTAAGACTGTTGTTTTTATGTAATCTTCTTTAATACAAGTTACAGAGTGGAATGTCGGCCTTTGAACGTAAGAATTCATGTGTATTTCTCAATTACAGTCTATAATCTTCTTTCTTTATGTGCATGTTTTTCTTGTTATTCTTTTTGGTATGTTTTCTTCATGTATTTGAGTAGTGTATAATGGTCTAGAATTGATATTTTTATGCTCTGGCTGTTTTTTTAGACATTCATCAAATGTTTCTTCCAAATTTGATGTAGAATTCATCTTTTTGGTGCTCTGCATTGATGGATTATCATCATTATTCCCTTTCCACCAGACCCAAAACATATCGACTGTAACAGAAGTACTACCTTGCTCTTGTAAACATTTCCTATGCAAAATGCTTTGTGTTTCTTGGTATTTGTGACTCCATAGCCCAATACATCCTACCTTGTTTCAACCACTAATATCTGAATTTCATTCCATGACAATATATCTAGCCTTGATAAGTATCTTGTGAGAGATCCCTCTCAAGAAATGGAGAAGCCAACTCCCTTTCCTAAAGCGGTTCTGTTGTTACCTCAGGGTCCACCTTTCCACAATATTGGGTGTGATTATGAGTGCTAACAAACTAGTGTCGTTGCTGGGGATGAAATTAAAAATCATCTCTAGGAAGAACGACAAAGGATTCTAAGGTTAAAGGGTTTATGTGGGAAAACAAGAACTCTTGCATGAGGAAGGTTGTATCATTTTCCCTAGAGAATCTACTCAGAATATTTTTTGAAGATGACTCCACTAGGAAGGTCGGTGGCTAGAAGGATCGATACGAGAAGGAGCATTTAAATCCTTCTGAACTACATACGACAGAGCTATAAATCTGACTGCCGATGGTGAACAACAGCCAGACATCAAGAAGATGATAAATATTTCACTCGGTGATTCCAATTTCCTGATAATACATGGTTCCAATGCTTCAACAACTCCACTGGTGCTGTGATCTAGAAAATCAAGTCTCGAAAGGGGGTTGGTAGACTTTGTTTTGGAAGTGGACTTACTGTAAAGGCATGGGTAGGATTGATGGAAAGATAAGGTACTCAGGATCCAACTTTCTCCAAAAAATATTATATTTTCTCTTAAATATTTCCCTCTCTTTTCCTAAGTTTATTAGAATAATCCCTCATGGATTATTTCACCCCACAAAAATATTTGAGTTCACTCCTATATACCCTTCCTTACAAACTAAGAGTATATATTCTATTGGCTATCATGGGCAGACTCGGGTTTACTGTATTTAACCAACAACACCCCTAGCTCACTGGCCCTTTTGGCGACAGACCGCGAAGTGGCCTAAAGTCTCACCCGAAGTGATTCTGAAGGGTTAGCCAAGGACTCAAGCGTCTTGGACCAGGTTCTGATGCATCCTACGTGTGAATCGCAACTCTGCTAGTCGCAGGGCCTCTTTCTTGGCGCGTCGCATGACCCTCTGCTCGCGTCGCGCGATCTCATCGTCTTGCAGCCCTTCTCACCGCAAGCTCTCTCTCCTCTCCGGCGAGCAGTCCCTGCCTACGTCGCGCAACTTCCACCAATCCGCGGTGACCCTAGCCTTACCGCATCGCTGCGCACCAGGAGACACGTAACTTCCTCCCAACACTAAGTCCTTAAACTCCAGTATCGCACACCATAACTCCTCTGCCGATGCGGTATAACCTAACTTAGCGTACTTAGTGTTGTTTGTGTCGACTTGCAAGACTCAACATGACAGGCTATTCAACACCGCGACTGGTGATGGTTTCAAGCAAAGTATAACTAAACCCGCATACAACATATCACTGGTTTCAACTTATGTCTATCCTTTTATATTATTGCGAACTGAACAATGCATACATACATTAAACTATAACAAGGCTCATAAAATAACTGACAGATGCATCAAATAAACACAACACAGAAAGCAATCGCATAACGCATGATTTTAACGTGGTTCACCTCCAGGATGGAAGTTACATCCACAGAACTGTGTTTCTATTATAGCTCAGGGGAAGGTAAACACAGTTCTGCTGCACCGCATATGCAGCTTAATATATTCTCTCTTAGATCTCTTTTCTACCTCTATATTGCACCTCTTACAATATACTCTTCCCTCTCTGTCGATCCCTGCGGATCATTACATGAATGCTCTATGAGCCAGCTACTGGTTACAGTAAGATAATACAGCTAATAACAAAACCAGAGCTTGGCTTCTATAACTGTCTAATACTCTACCGAACAACTACAACAAACGAATCAACCATCCGAATCTCTAACCAACCATTTTACAATACAAAATATATCCCTTTATAGGCGGCCCGAAGGTCTTGCCATTACAACACTGTGGGCCTGTCCCAATAGTAACCCAAACCCTAACTAGTGATAGTCGGCATATCTGTACTTTGAAGTAGCCGCTATTCATCACACCACAGCTCTCTGCAGTCTTCCATGCTTCCCGCCGATGATCATGGGTACTATGCATCGCTTCCCTTCACCATAGCTTCCTGCAGTCTTCCATGCTTCCCAGCGCTGACCATGGGTATAGGCGCTGCTTCCCTTCTGTCCTTCGTCTTTAATGCCTCAGCCTTGTTGATCCTTTTCCTTTATGAGGGTAGCTGAGCCCTCTTTTCTTCCGCCGCTGCCTTCAATGCAGTGGGTGAGCTCTCTCTTCTCGGCCGCTCAGGTACCGTCATCTTCCTTGACTTCTCTATCTTAAAAGTCATGGTTTCCGGCTC